>CM073000.1:1580000-2002500 GCA_037038555.1 Rhynchonycteris naso | reverse complement strand
AGAGCTGTGTCCCAAGAAGGAGTCCCTCCACTCTCAGATGGAGGTGACAAATGGGACAAGGAGAACAGGGACGCCAGCCCCACCCTGGTGTGGGGTGCACTGATGGAGAAGGGAGCAGGGGCGAGGCCGGGGAGGGGAAGCCACAGGAAGTGAGTCCCTTACCTGCATACAGCTGGGCCTTCCTCCAGGCTGAAAGGGAATGCACCCCAGTGAGAGCTCAGCCCCAACAAGCCTGCTCAGCACCCCTCTCCTGGCCTCCTCTATCCTACAGGGGGGACTACCCACAGGGCGGCCAGCCAGGGTGGCAGGAAACCCCGACGCCGGGAGGAGTGCCACCACTGCCGGACGCTGCTGTGTGACCTGTGGCCAGCGACTTAGCTGTCCTGTGCTGAAAAAGCCTCAAAAACTCCTGTGTCCCGTGCTGCTCAGGGCTGCCGTTCGGGGTAAAAAATTATACTTGGTATCGAAAATGTTTAGGAAATAAGATATAAATTATTCCATAGTTTTACGAAAGTGCTTTTGTGTCCAATCTGTTTCTAATAAAGGTGTAACTCAGCCCCAGCTGGTTGGCTCAGTGGTAGAACATCAACCAGCGTGTGATGTCCTGGGTTTGATTCCCGTACAAGGAACTCAGGAGAAGTGACCATATGCTTCTCCATTCCTCCCCTTTCTCTCCCTCTCTCTCTTTCTCTTCTCCTCCTGCAGCCATGGCTTGATTGGCTTGAGCAAGTTGGCCCCGGGTGTTGAGGATGTCTCAATGGCCCCCCTCAGGCACTAAAAATATCTCGGTTGCGGGGCAATAAAGCAAAGCCTCATATAGACAGAACGTTACCCCCTAATTGGTTGGCCAGGTGGATCTGGATCAGGGCACAAGCAGGAGTCTGTCCCTGCCTCTCTCTTCTCATTAATTTTAAAAAGAAAGTCTAACTCACAAAGGGGATTAACTTAAGGATACAGGTGTGAGGTGAGTTCTGTGTAAAGGGGGGCAATCTTTCTCAGGTCAATTATTTCTAAAGATAAGCAAAACTGTCCTGGGGTGCTGACAGCCCATCCCTCACGTTCCCAGTGTGGTCAATCCAGTCCTCCCCGCCTGACATTTTGATCAGAAAGCACGGACTGGGGAGAACAGACTCTCCCTGGCTGGTGTTGTCTCAGGGGAGGGCAGGAGGCCACAATCCTAAACTGACTGACCCCATTTACTTACGCGGCTCCATTCCAGGTGCTGATCAAGAGCAGGGGGAATTGAAGACTAGAAAACTATCTAGATGGTGGGTGGGTCAGGGTCAGAATGAGACTCAGGATGATGACAGACTCCAGGGGCCTCCATCCAACCTGGATCTCAGCACTGGGGTTGGGGGGACAGCAGCCGCAGCCTGGAGAGTTTGGGGACCAGGGTTCTCCCTCCCACAGGCTCCCACTTCCGCCCCCAAGAAAAGGGGTCCACATGTGTGTACTGAGACAGAAACAAGGAGAAGGACTCCCGGGCACAGGTGGGACAGGAGACCCAAGGACATGTGGAGAGTCACTCACCAGCCAGGTAAACTGTCTTCCTCCAGTCTGAAAGACAACACAGGAAAACGGGAGAGCTAAGAACCAGAATGTCAGGCTTGGTCGGCTGACTCAGTGGATAAAGTGTCATCCTGGCCTATGGACGTCCCGGGTTCAATTACCAGTAAGGGCACACAGGAGAAGCAACCATCTACTTCTCCACCCCCCCACACACACTCCCTCTTCTCTCACTCTTTCATTCCCACAGCCAGTAGGTCAATAGGTTTGCGTGTTGGCCCTGGGCACTGAGGACGGCTCATTGGAAGTGTCTCCTCAGGCACTAAAAATAGCTTGCTTGATTCAAGCATGAGCCTCAGACGGTATGCGAGAGTCTGTCTCACTGTTTCTCTTCCTCTCACTTAAAAATATATATATAAGAACCAGAATGTGTCCCATGAAGGGGACACAAATAGATCAGGAGGAGAAGCAGAACTTACCGAGCTCAGCCTGGAGTTTATCTGAAAGAGAGGGAAAAGTAGCCTGAACTCCCAGAAAGACAGTGAGCCTGGGCACCCACGACAAAGGATCTCTCTCTACCCCAGAAGTTCCGACTCCAACCTCGCACCCACCCCCGAGCTTCCAGCTGCCCTCCCTGAATCTCCCCAGCCTCCTGCTCCGGGCCTAGAGCCCTGTGTCTCCCTGGAGACCTGCAGCCCTGGAGTCCCGCATGGCCACCGGCCTGACCCTCTGGGCACCGGATGCCACGCCCACCAGCCTTACCTCTGTCCTTCAGCGCCTCCTCCTTAGTCTGCCTGTTCTTCTCCTTATCCCCGCGCAGCCTTGCCTGTTCTCCGAGCGCCTTCGCCTGCATGGAGCGCTCTCTCCAGGTGTAATAGCCAGCCCCGAGGAACAGGAACCCCAGCACCGACACGCTCACCAGGAAAGCCCACTGCCAGGGAGAGACCCTGGGGAAGAAGGGCTCTGCACCGGGCCAGGGACCCCCTCAGGACCGCGATTCGGGACAACCCCACCCCGCCCCCCGCGAGCTCAGGGCCCCGCCCCCTCCAGCTAGGTTTAGGGACCACAGCACTGACCCGGGATGAAAATGGCCATCGCCTTCTCCTGGCCCAGGATGGGGTTGAGCAGGGAGCAGGTCACGTTGCCCGCGGAGCGCTCTTTCACCACCAGGGCGGCCTCCACGCTGTACAGCCCTTCAGCGTCTCGGGCGTGGGCCTCGGAGAAGGCCAGGAACTTCTCCCCACTGGGGTCTCTCCACTGCACCTGCGGCTTCGGGAACCACCCTGAGGCGCGGCACACCACGCGGACGCCATCCTCCTCTGGCCCCGTGATGTGCACTCGGGGGGCAGAGCCCACACCTGCCGGGGGAAGAAGGACAACCATGGTCTTTCAAATGTTAACATCGGGGGAGGAAGCACCGGACTGTCCCCCTTCCTGTGGGAGGGAAGGGGTTGAACAAGGGTCAGGTGCTCTAAGTTGTACAACCACCTCCTGTCACAAAGGCCCCAATTACCAGGTGAATTTAGGGTAAACTGTGTGGGACCAGTGGTGCTCTCAAACCCTCTCTCCTGAGAACTAGGGATTGTTCATCAGAGACATGCATGCAATCAATGGTCGTGTCTGCTTGGCTATTTGGTAGATCGCTTGGTGTGCATCGCGTTCTGATTCAATGCGTAGTTAATACCAAAAAAGTGTCTTTCCCCAGAATCCAAAGCAAAACCCTGGGAGTCTCTGCAGTCCCCTCTTCTCCCTGAAAACTGTCTGCGTACCCAAATCTACTCACTCAGCTGGATCAACTTTGTAAAGCTCCTGAGCTGTCTGATCCCCCCTGCGCACCCCAGGGCCACTCCCGAAGTCAGGCGACCACCCTCCCCACCGCGTAACTGCGCCTGCGCCTCAGCTCCTCTCACCGCAGACATCCTCATGGCTGCAAGGTGTAGACTTCTCCCAGCAATGCATCCGAAGTCCTTAACCAGAGCACTGTCCCCGCGAGCTGCCGTCTGCCTCCCTACTTAGCCCCCAACTCCCACCACCTGTGCCTCTCAGGGCCGCACACTCCGGCCACGGGACTGCTAGTTTGTTCACTGCTGGAAACCACAGTCACCTGCCTCCTCACCTCCTAGTCAGTCCAGACACCTCAAGTGGCCGGTGGGACCTTGGCTGGTGAACTCAAACGCCCATTGGAGCGAGCACTCCATGGGAACTGTCCTTGACAGCTGCCATCTGCCGGCAGGGTTGGCAATCCCGCCCACACGAGGGAAATGTCCTTCCACCCGTATTGTTACTCCTTACCACCTGCCACTCACTCGTGTTACAGGCAAACCGCAATGGCCTCCTCGGGAGCCCAGACGCACCAGCTCACTCCCGGCTCGGGTTTTATGCGGGCTGTTCCCTGGGCTTTAGCACCCTTACCCGCAGATGCCCACCCACTAACCCCTGACTTCCTCTGACTTCCACTCAGATTGTCAAGAAGACCCGTCAGAGCCCCTGTGTGACAGTGATGCCTGCCTTCCTGCTGCGCCCCACACCCCGGCCCCCTCCCCCCTGCTCCTCTGGGCCTTTTATCCTAAGGCCTACCCACCCCCTGACATCCTCCCTGACCTACTTATCTGTCCGTCTGTGTATTGTCTCCAGACCACAACTCTACAGGGCAGGGATCTCTGGTTCACTGGAATATCCCAGGTGCCCAGGACAGGACCTGGCACAGAGGAGGGCTTCCGTGTATTGTACTGAGTAAGTGGATGAGCGGATGGGCCCTCTTTTCCTCGTCTGCAAAATGGGCGGCTGAATGACCTTGTCCTCCACGTTCCCCAACTCCAGGACCCCAGAGTGCAGATCAAGTGACCAACCTGCCACCTTCAGCTCCAAAGTGGCCTCTTCGTAAAAGCCTCCCTTTCTGAAGAAGCAGGAATACAGCCCGTTGTCAGAAGCATGGACCTTGTGGATGACCACGGCCGCCTCCCCCTGGGCGAGGAACTCCCTGTCCAGCGAGGTCCGCCCCAGGTACTGCGGCATCAGCTCATCCGTCTCCTCCCAGCCGTTCTGATAGATGTACACGGCTTCGGAGAACTTGGACCGGAACCACCTCAGCTCCATGTTCTCTGCACTCATGACCGGTAACACGCGACAGGGCAGTGAGGTGCTCCCACCCAGCACCGCCACAATGGGTTCTGCGGGGCTAACCACCAAGAACTCCCCTGTGGACACAGACACAAGAGAGAGGGAAATGGGGACACACCTCATGGAGGCTGAGGGGCCCGGCAGGTGGGGGCAGGTGACAGTCCATCCTGCCCTGATGGGCTGAGCTGTGATGAACGACTGTGAATCAGGGCAGGGTCTTCCGACCACAAACTCTGTGACCCGAAAAGGATGTCAAAACGACTTTCTCATCCTCCTCTGCTCCTGTCCTCACACCCCTCCGTGAAGGGCTCTAAGCCAGGGGTCTCAAGTCCAGAGAGCATCGGAATCAGCAGGAGGGCCTGGACACAGGTTACGGGGCCCCATCCCAGAGCTTCTGCTGCAGTAGGGCTAGGACTCGAGGACATGCACTCCAAGTCATTCCCCAGGGAGCTGGCAGGGAGTCTCCGGGGACCACCCGCTGAGAACCAGGGCTCTACCCTGGTTCCTCCTAGGACAGGACCTGAAACTGAGCAAAGCACACACCCGTTGCCCAGGTCTGAGCTCTTGGTCCCTCGGCCGCACCCCTGAATTCCCCCACTCCCGGCCCTAACTGTGTGCTGCGCCCTGTCTTTCTCCTCTGATGAATTCCAGGTGACCTAAAAACTAGAGACAATTGATACTTCCTTTAAAATCCTGTCCTCGCTCCCATCACTCACAGGAGCCCCAAACACTGCTTGTTAAAAAAGAAAGCTCGGCCTGACCAGGCGGTGACACAGTGGATAGAGAGTCAGTCAGCATGAGATGCTGAGGACACAGGTTCGAAACCCCGAGTCACTGGCCAAGGTCACTGGCTTGAGTGCGGCCTCGCCAGCATGAGCACGGGGTCAACGCTTTGAGCACGGGATCATAGACATGATGACCACATGGTCGCTGGTTGAAGCCCAAGTAGCTGACTTTGAGCAAGGGGTCACTGGCTGGGCTGGAGCCCTTCCCTGGGTCAGGGCACCTATGAAAATCAATCAATGAACAACTAAGGTGTTGCAGCTATGAGTTGATGCGTCTCATCTCTCTGCCTTCCTGTCTGTCTGTTTGTCTGTCTCTGGCGCACCCGCCCGCTAAAAAGAGAAAGAGAGCGAGAGAAGTGTTTTTGCATTTCTGATAGCTGGCTTATAAAACATGGTTTGGTAAATGTTCTTAAATGTTTGACTAGAGTTAGTGGTTGGGGAGAACCCGGAGAAGGGCCTCCATCAACAGCCCCCCACTCCGGGAGGGTGGAGACGTGCCCCCCCACCCTCCCGGGGCTCCCACCCACCAGGCGCAGGAGGAGGGACCGGGACGCACTCACCTGCGAACCCGCCAGCGAGCAGCTGGAGGAGGAGGAGCAGGGAGGTGAGATGGCGGCGCACAGCCGGGCTGCACGGACGCTCCATGTCCGCCTCGAGCTGGGGAGCGGCGGGGCGGGAGGCGGGTGAGACCAGCAGAGGGAGCTCGGAGACCTCGCAAGGGACCACAGCGCGGGGAGCTGGCAACTGTCCCCAGCTGAGGACAGCCTTCCCTCCTGGATCGTTACGTTGAGGGCGTGGTGCGCCCGACGCCTCGCTGATACCAAGAAATGAGTGAGCCCGGACTTTTCTCAGCCCCTTTGAAAGCCTCTGTGGAGCTAGAGAACCCTTACGTTTGCTGGGGTGGGGGGTGGGGGGGTGTCTCCATCCGTTCCCAGCACAGGACGGCACCCACAGCGCAGGGCCAACCTGCTCAGAGAAAACACAGACCCAGCCCTGGCCGGTTTCCTCAGTGGTAGCGTCGGCCCTGGCATGGGGACCTCCGGGCTTGGTTCCAGGTCAGAGCACACAGAGGTGACTGTTTGCATCTCCACCCTTCCTCTCCTCCTCCTTCTCTCTCTTTCTCTCTCTCTTCCCCTCCTGCAGCCATGGCTGGGTTGGTGCCAGTGCGCTGAGGATGGCTCCGTGGAGCCCTGTCTCAGGAGCTAGAATAGCTCGGTTGTGAGCATGGACGTACATGGGGGTGGCCGGGTGGATCCCGGGTGGGGCGCATGCGGGAGTCTGTGTCTCTCTCTCTTCTTCTCTCACTAAGAAGGTGGGGGGAGTCCCTCCTTCCTCATCACCTGGGGTCCATGGGAGAAACTGTCCCTCTTCCTCTCCATTGTTCGCCCACCACCGGTGACTCCCCAGGACAGAGAGCCCAGACTCAGTCCCCTCCCGGGAAGGACTTGTGGGCTCCTGCTCATAGTTCTGTCGGCCCCTAGCCCCCAAACTGAGAGAGGAAACTCGCTGAGAAGCATGGGAACAGACCAAGCCCCCACTCTCCCCGGGGAAACCGTGCTCCCAGCACAACACGTGCTCCGCTTCTGTGGCTTCTGTAACTCGCCTTCGTTTCAATCCCTCCCACCCTTTCCTGCTCGGGACCAAGGACGGCCCTGCGTGCCGCAGGTGCCCGGTCAGGCCCACGAACAGACGGACGGACGGGCGAGGACTCGCCTCTCTCCCAGCAAGGTTTCTGTCTCAGGGTGAGGGATCCCCGGTCGGCTCTCCCGGATCTTCCTGGAGCTCCGCTATCACTCCGCGCTGCCCCCACCCACCCCAGCGGCCTCCACTCAGCGGGCAATCCCAGCTTCCTCCTCTGGACTCCCAGGTGTCCAGACCAGCTTACCTGCTGCGAAAGTCCGGGACTGCCAGAGCGACTCTTAACGCAGCAGCAGCTAGAGAAGGACCGGGGACCCCGGCAGACCCTGAGTCCACGCTCAAAGCCCCAAACCCTTCTGCCCAACCCAAGGCTGGTGTCACGGTCCCTCGTGTGGAGAGATGGGCGCAACAGAGATGGCCCCGGGGCCGCAGGGGCATCTGCGGGGACCGGGTCCTGGGCCCCAGGCGTGAAGAAGCCGCCCTTCTCCGGCTCCTTCCACCGTGAGAAAGCGAAAGCTTGCTGAAAGCACCCCGCAGACTCTGCCCTGCCCTCTGGACAGCCTGCCCAGGTGTCTGCAGGGCACAGCAGGGTCAGGGCAGCAGAGGGCCGGGCGGCACAGGTGCTGACACAGCCCTCCAGGGGGCAGACAGAGGCTCCTGACCGCGCCCGGTGTGGAAAGGCTGCTACACACCTATTGCTTGTCTATTTTATTTTATTTTAGTGAGAGGGTGAGAGGCAGGAAGACAGAGAGACAGACTCCCGCATGCCCCCCACACCAGGATCCACCCGGCATGCCCTACCCATCTGCAGCTGCTGCTCCGTTGCTCAGTAACCAAGCTAGTTTAAGCTGAGGCCACGGAGCCATCCTCAGAGCCCAGGGTCAACTTGCTAGTACTATTCAAGCCATGGCTGCCTGAACGGGAAGAGAGAGAGAAAAGGGGGAGAGGTGGAGAAGCAGATGGTTGCTTCTCCTGCGTGCCCTGACTTGGATTTGAACCCGGGACTTCCACTCGCTGGGTGGACGCTCACACTGAGCCAACTAGCCAGGGCTAGTTCTAAACTGCAGAAGTAGGACTGAGTTTAGCACAGCCCTTTGCCCAGGTCTGATCATGACAGAAGTGACCCTTGTTGGCTGGTACTCGCCCTGGCCAGAGGCTTTGTACAAGCTGGCCAGTTCAGCTGCTTGTCCTCTCTTCACCAACAGATGACCCAGGGTCCCCACACACACAACTTGGCTTCCGAGGGTTCACACCAGACATCAGGCCCTTTCAGGACCGACTCCAAGACCCTGGCCTGTCCACTTTGATTGGTCAGGACCCTGCGGCTTTCTAATATTTTGACATCACCCACGGCCTGAGTTCAACTGCTCAGACCCTGTCCTGCCAGACCGTGGGATATGCAGGAAAGGCCCCAGGATAAGCCCCCGAGCTCAGGGTCCTTCTCGGCAGCCCCCGTCCCTGTGCTGTCCCTGTCCCAGTGAGGGCTGTCTGTGTCCCCCGATTGTCTCTGCCAGATGCTTGGGGGCCATCCTGGATGCTGCACTCTGCCCACAGCCACAGCCAGCACCTAGCTCCAAGACACCCTCATTTGTCACCCAGCCCAAGCCGTGGCCGCCCCTTGGGGGTCCCTGCCCCACGCCCAGCCTCACCTCCTCGGGCTCATTGTCCTTTCGAGGACATGCTCCCCTCAAGTCAGCTTCTGGGAACTCTCTGCCTTGTCCCTTGGAAGGAGGGATCCCTCTGCCTAAACCTCTTCTCTCTGGCTCAGGCCTCTGGGTCTTGTCTGACCTCCTCTCCGTGCTCCCTGCCCCCCCCCGTGCTCCCTCCCTGGCCTCAGGTGAGGTCCTCCCACTCACAGCTGTCCCAGCTGGGACCTTCCCATTGGTTCTCTACTCTTTCTCCACCAGACTCTCACCTGTGGTCTCAGCTAATGTGTCCCCTCCCCGGGGGGCCTCCACCAATCTCCCAACCCCCATGGCATGCCCCGTACTGGACAGGAGTTTGGTGGCACCCTGTTCACGGTCCTGACGTGGGCTCATCTGTGGGTTGTCTGTGACATCCAGGAGAAGAGGCCCTATGTCCTGCCTGCGTGTCTGGAACGTGGTGAGCGCGCAGGAACCTGTCATCGGCTCCCCGGAGGGAGCGTTCCTTCAGCAGCACACGTGCTGGGCGACCAAAATTATATTCCTGCCTCTCGGTTCTCCCACATGCGAACGGAGATTAAATAAGAGCAGCGCCCTGCCATCCAGTAACCCTTCATCCAGGAACTTTAAAGGGGGGGTGGGCTAGAGCCACAAGGAGACCCCTGCGCCCCACCCCCAGCCTGGCCCTTAGCTCCGCCCACCCCGTCTGTGCACTAACTAGTCAGGGCCTGGAGGGGCAGAAAGAGACCTTGGACTCAGCCACGCCCCAGGATGATGGGGCCCGAAGCTTATCTCCCCCCAATCCCAGCCCTTTGATTCCGTGTTGGGGGGAGGGGGTGACAGCATATTTTCCTGAGGAACACCGGAAGGAAGGACGCTGGGAAGCACAGTCAGGAAGGACATCAGCAGGGAACTTCGCTGCCCTCTCCAGGCGCCTCGGCCTCCCGTCCCAGCTGCTTTAACAGTACACGCTGTTCAGCCTGACCCGTGGTGTCGCAGTGGAGTGCGCATTGGCCTGGGATGCTGAGGTCTCAGGTCGCAGGCTGGAGCGCAGTGTCACCGGCTTGAGTGTGTGGGGAGGGGGGTCATCCACATGACCCCAGTGTCGCTGGCTTGAATCTAAAGGTCACTAGCTTGAAGCCCAAGGTCGCTGCCTTGAGCAAGGGGTCACTGACTCTGCCTGAGCTCCTGTCTAGGCACATATGAGAAGCAGTCAGTGAACGACTCAAATGATGCAACTGTGAGGTGATGCGTCTCTCCCTACTCCTCTCTCTCTCTCTCTCTCTCTCTCTCTCACACACACACACACACACACACACACAGACATACACACACAGACATACTCACATACACACACAGACATACTCACATACACACACACACACACACACACACACTCACACACACACAAAATAAACGCAGTTCACAGCCTGACCTGTGGTGCGCAGTGGATAGAGTATCGACCTGGAACGTTCCCACTGCCGGTTCAAAACCTTGCGCTTGCCTGGTAAAGGCACATCCGACATGAATAACTAAAGTGAAGCAACTATGAACTGATAACTACTTGTTCCTCTCACCTTCTCTCTGTAAAGTCTTTTTAAAAAGTGAAAGCTGTCCACTAACCAGGAGTGATGTTTCTTGCTCAAATATGAAGTATCCTCACGCTCACGAGGTGAGTAGCCCGCTCCCCTCCTTAACAGCCAGCCACGGCACCTCCTACCTTTCAGCTGCTTCGATACTTTCAGGACGGCTCCGGATAAAAACCTAAGCCATTAATTAGTAAATAAAGGTGAACATGAAACGAGTTGTTATTTTTTAAAATGTGATAGTGAGGGATCCTGGCCTGTGGTGGCGCAGTGGATAAAACGTCAAGCTGGAATTCTGAGGTCGCCAGTTCGAAACCCTGGGCTTGCCTGGTCAAGGCACATTTGGGTATTGATGCTTCCTGCTCCCCCCTCTCCCCTTCTCCCTAAAATGAATAACTAAAATCTAAATTAAAAAAAGAAAAGAAAAGAAAGAAAGAGCGGGAAAATGCTTACTCTCGTCTGGCCGGTGATGGCGCAGTGGATAGAGTGTCATCCTGAAAGGCTGAGGTCACCTCAAAACCCCCCTGGCATACTCCCCCAAGGGACATACAACAAGCAACCAATGAACAACTAAAGTGAAGCAAATATAAGTTGATACTTCTCGCCCCGCCCTGCCCTGTAGAAATTATTGAATAAAATTGTGTTTAAAAATTCAAAGGGTGCTCTTATCTCTTTTGACGCGTTATCTGTACGTTTACAACATATTGGTTAACTGCGTGGTCAAAGTGCGTTCCTGGATGGAGCCTCTGACCCAAAGAGTCTGGAGACCCCCGCGCTCCGAACCCCCTGCTGCAGAAACCTTCTCTAAAGCGGCAGGTCTCAGAGGGAGGAAGCAGGACCACCCAACGCGGGACGCCCCCAGAAAGAGGGTGCTGTGTGGGTGGGGGCAGTAACCCTGCTGCCTGCCAGTCAGGGCTAGCCAGGGTCCGTGGGGCTCTGCTGCCCCCTTGTGGCCGCACGTGGCAGACACAAGGGGCGCTTCCCTGCGGGTCACCGAGAAAGGGTGGGACCGATCTTAGAAACGTGCGCGAACGGAGGGCAGGGGACCGCGGCTGGAGAAGTGGCCTCACTTTTCAGCTTTCTCCCCCCACCCAGAGGGCAGGTCCCCCTGGGGGCACTCCAGATCGCCCGGCAATAGGAAGATGAGAACGCCCAGGCCGGTGGGCACTTGACCTCTGGGTGAAAGCTTGAGAAACTGACTCAGAGGCTGGAGCCAGACGGTCAGGCAGAGGGAGGGGCTGAAGGCTGAGTCCTGGAGGGAGGCAGAGAGGAGAAGGAAACCGAGACTCGGGCCCCTGGTTTCTGCGGAGACTGAGCACAGGCCCGAGTGAGGGGGGAGCCTCCCTCCCCTCGCGGGAAACCAGCCCGTGCCCAGCCCTCTGAGGGTGAGGAGAGAAGAGTGGAAGACGGAGGGTTCCCGCAGGAAGCAGAATTCCACGGAGACGGCTCCACGTTGTAGAGGGGCTGTTTGTGCGGGTGACGAGAATTGCGGGGGGGGGGGTGGTGTCTGAGACAGTCGGAGCCTCCCCCCACTCATAAGGAAGGGGTTAGAGGAGGGTGAACAGCAGGATGACAACAGCAGTCCCAGAAGCCCAGACACAGAGAGCGAGGGAAGGAGGGAGGGAGGGAGGGAGAAGTCCCCAGTCCCCCAGTGAGCAGCCATGATTAATCCACAGAGGCCAGTCTCTCTGAAATGTCACCAGGTCAGGGGTGGACGGGCCAACCGAGAGTCACACGACTCAGGACAAATGGGCCCGGGGGAGGGGTTAGTATAAGAATCCCCCCCAGCAGTCCCCACAGGAAGCACTTCCCCAGGTTCCCCAACTATTGCTTCTGCCTGGTGGCAACCCTGCCCTCCACAGAGATGTGGGCACCAGGGACAACCCAGGGACGAGCCCAGTGCCTGGGAGCTGTAGGTACACACAGGGGGCAGAGGCAGACTGACGGCCAAGAATGGCCCTGGTGTGGGACAACCCAGAGCTCTTGGTGTCCCCTCTCCAGATGTGAGGCCACCGTTCAGCGCACCCTGAGGGGCTGCTCTCGGCTGAGCCTCCAGGGAAGCTGGCTGCTGGGAGGTGGGGGGCTCAGCAGGGGCTAATGCAGACCCAGGGGCGGGTTCCAGAGGGCTCACTGCCAGCCAGACCCCCCACAGGGTCGGTGCATTCCCCTCTGCTGCCACCCCCACCCCCACCCCACCCACCCCCAGACCACAGGGGTGGCCTCTCATTCCTCAGTTCGCACTCGGGAGAGTTTCCTACAAAATGTAAAAGGGGACAAGTGCATCAACCAGGGCACAGAAAGGAGCGCTCGCCAGCACGGGGCTCTGAGCTGTGTCCCAGGTGTTCTGAAAACCAGTGGCATCGGAATCAGGCCACCTTCTCCTGCCCCAGTGAGCTGCTCCCAGACTCCACCCTGTGCCCCTGGCTCTGCTCCGCAGATGTCCCCTGTGTCCCTGGGAAAGCTCAGTGCCTAACCTCAACCCAGCTCTCCTGACCCGAGTGTGCCCATCTGTGCCCACCTGCCCCCACCTGCTCCCACCTGCCCCCACCTGCTCCCACCTGTGCCCACCTGCTCCCCACCTGCTCCCCACCTGCTTCCACCTGCTCCCACCTGCTCCCACCTGTGCCCACCTGCCCCCACTTGCTCCCACCTGCTCCCACCTATGGCCACCTGCCCCCACCTGCCCCCACCTGCTCCCACCTGCTCCCACCTGTGCCCACCTGCTCCCATCTGTGCCCACCTGTGCCCACCTGCACCCACCTGCTCCCACCTGTGCCCACCTGCCCCCACCTGTGCCCACCTGCTCCCACCTGTGCCAACCTGTGCCCACCTGTTCCCACCTGCTCCCACCTATCACCACCTGCTCTTACCTGTGCTCAGTTGTACCCACTTGCTCCCACCTGTGCCAACCTGTGCCCTCCTGCACTCACCTATGCCCCCTGATCCTACCTGTGCCCACCTGCTCCCACCTATGGCCACCTGCTCTTACCTGCGCTCAATTGTACCCACTTGCTCCCACCTGTGCCCACCTGCACTCACCTATGCCCCCTGATCCTACCTGTACCCACCTGCACCCACCTGCTCCCACCTGTGCTGTCCTCGTGCATTGCACCTGCCCTCCTGCCACCCACAGAGACTGGCTCTTGCTGGGCAAATAGCATCCTTACTGTCCCTTGACAGCCTGGTTTTTCCCGCCAGTCAGTTCTGCGCAGCCCCTCCTGGAACTCTGCCTTCCATTTTCCGGAGACCCAGAGTGAGCGGAACCAGAAACACCTAGTTCACACCTGGAGGTCCCCGTTGTTCCCTAACCCACTCATCACTTCCCACTCTCTCCCCTCCTCCTGTAAAGTGATCCTTTCTTGGTTAAAAATGCGGGCGCAGCGGGCAGAGGGAGGAGCGCTCAATGACTGAGCCCAGGCTGCCCACCCCTGGGCTCTCCCGTTTGCTGTGCCCACTGACCAGTGAGGGTCCTGTCCTGCCCTGGAGCTGAACCCAGGGGGACAAGCACGGGCAGCAGCGGCTGAAGGGCCCTCCCAGCCACAGACCCACCTCTGCCTCCTGGAAAACGGGGTGTCAGCCTGCTCCTCCCTTCCCGCCGCCAGGAGGTGGACACCCTCAGTGGGTGGAGGTCCAGGCAGTGCCCACGTGACAAGAAAGCCTTCCTACCAGGGGGCAGGTCACGTTCACCCACGGAGCTCCTGCGCTCAGATGGGCAGGATTCGGGGAGCTCCCGCCCATATCCACCCGCCCAGAGCACTCCTGGGGGGTCGGGGTCTCCCCTTCTTCACATCCACTGAGAAGTCAGCACCCCATAAAGACGTGGTCTCCGCAGCAAAGACTCCGTCATCTAAAGTGGAGAATCGGGAAAAAAAAGGAGGGGGCAGAGCTCCGGGGGTGGGGGGAGCAGGAAAACATTTGTCTGTGGGACGCTGTGGGAAGACCTGTTTTTTAAAAAATGGTTGGAGTGAACCTAGACTTGTTTAAAAACAAAAAAATTGAGGTCTGGGACATATGAACTGGCACCCTGCCGCCCCTGCGGCCGGAACGAGGCAGTCACAGGATGGCGAGAGCAGGGCAGGGCTGTCCAGTGGGCAGGCCTGCGCATGCGATGGAGGCCTAACCAGTCCCGCGCACAGCTGCAGGGCGGGGGTGGGAGCCATCACCCTCCCTGGGCGCCCCAGGGGCACTGTCACGTCTTCACCGCGGGAGGGCGCTCGGCTCCATCCCAGCAGATTGGGTGTCGGATCGCTGACCCACTACAGTCCTGAGCATGCACGCCCTCCCCTGTGGAGGGGACGGGAGGGTCAGCCCCACTGTCCCAAGCTCTGCACTGACCTTGACAGCTCCTCCCTCCAGAGCCCAGCGTCAGCTTCCTCGGCCCAGCCAGACTTATGGGGATACAGGCTCTGGCCTCCCAATCACCTGGAAGGATTTTGCAAACGCAGACTGCAAGGCCCCATCCCCAGTGCCCAAGAATATGCATTTCCAACAACTCCCAAGGTGATGCCGATACTACTGCTCTGGGACCATGCCAGCAGCCCCTGCGGAAGACTCCGTGCCACCCACAGAGTGGTCTGGGTGTGCCCTGGGCACGGACAGGGGGTCTTTCTACACCTCATGCCTCACATTGGGACCCTTAGAGAGCTGGAGGGCATTTTGAAGTTTTTGATTTGACTTGCATGCTTTTATTGAAATGTTTTGTATTCCCTTTATTATAAAATGTTTTAAACACAAAATTAAATGGGATGGTATAAAAAAAAAATGAGTCTAGGCCCTGGCTGGTGGCTCAGTGGATAGAGCGACGGCCCGGTATATGGATGTCTTGGGTTCAATTACCAGTCAGGGCACACAGGAGAAGGAACCATCTGCTTCTCTCCCCCTCCCTCTCCCCCTTCTCTTCCTGCAGCCAGTGGGTCCAGTGGGCCTTGGAAATGAGGATAGCTCCCTGAGCATATCAGTCTCAGGCACTAAAAATAGCTCAGTACTTGAGCATTGGCCCCAGGTGGGTTTGCTGGGTGGATCTTGGTTGGGGTGCATGCGGGAGTCTGCCTCACTATCTCCCCTCCTCTCACCAAAACTACTAATAATAATAAACAGTCTATGCTCAGTTAGCTGTCTCCCAGCTGCAACCACATCTGCTCCCATGCACACCCTTCCCGCTGGGTCACAGGGAAGCAGATCCGGGTCTCATATCGTTTCATCTGTCAACAAGTCCATTTCCTGACACTTCATACACCAGGAACAACAAGCAGGCTTCCATTCAGCTCCAACGCCACCATTCAGCTACCACGTGGAGAAGACACTCGGAAGGAGGGAAGCACGGCTGTGCTGGGGCCCCTGCAGAGACGCAGGGGAGAGCGGGGTGGCAGCTCGGTCCTGTCTGGGCCCCACTGCTCAGACCGCCTGTGGGGGAGGGGCTCTACATGCTCAGACCGCCTGTGGGGGAGGGGCTCTACATGCTTAGACCGCGTGGGGGGGGGGGCGTTACATACTCAGACCGCCTGTGGGGGAGGGGCGTTACATACTCAGACCGCCTGTGGGGGGCGCTACATGGGGACGCACCGGGGAGACGCATTCTGAAGGCAGAAGTGACAGGATTGTCTCGTGACTTGGGTGTGAAGCGTGAAAGAAAGAGAAGAGTGATTGGCAGACGTCGGCCCTAAGCACTGGGATGAGGACTTTGCCAGGACTGGGGGGGGGGGGGGGCTGAAGGAAGGGCCACTGAGCAGGGAACCAGGAGTCTGGGTTTCCATGGGCTTCCCTGTTGGAGACCCTGGTGGGGAGCAGAGAACGCAGCCGAACACGGGGGTCCGGAGCCCCAGGGGAGGTCTGGGGGAAGGATACCCGTGGTCGTGTGACTACAGAGGCCCTTGATGGTGGTCAGAGCCCCGGGGGCAGGAAAGTAGCCGGGCTTCTTCCCAGAGAGTCCCAGGCTTCCCTGGGGACCCAGCAGTTAACTGTGGGGGGCAGACCAGGGCAGCTGGGGGGCAGGGGAGGGGTGTGGTCCCAGCAAGTGGCTCTCTGAGTGGAGTAAGGGAGACCATGACCCTGACTCACAAAACCCCAGGACCCGGGAGACGGAAAAGCTTATCTGAACGCGGAAGGAAGTCATTTAGGAAGTTGGAGAGGACAGGTACGGCTCCACTAATAAACAGGACACATGGCAATAATATTTACATAAAAGGTCGCCATTCCTTGATGACGCGCCCTGGGCCTGGCACTGTGAAGAGGTTACCACATACAAAATTCCCCCACGTTCGATTATTATCTCTTCTTTGGGAATGGAGGAACCGGCTGAGGCTCGGGAAGGTTAGCTAGTTTGACCGACGTCACACAGCCGGTGAGCGGTGTTGAAGGCAGGACTTCAATCCAGTACATCACACTCCAAAGCCACGTTTTCTTCCATGATGTTACACTCTTCTCTCCCCCACCGAAAAAAAGTCCCCGTCAGCCGTTTGGTGCAAGAAAATTTTGTCTCCCAAGTTAGAATTCCTAATGAAACAGACCTGAGGCATTCAGTGAGGACTCCAGAACTGAGGTCCTGGCTTCCGCCTGCGCCCCTGCCCTGCCTGCCCCGTGCCCTCTGCAGCCACACCTGACCTAGGGCAGGACTGGGCACGGCTGCATGATCCCCGGGTCACCTCTCCCTGGATCTCAGCAAAGGAGGGAATTTTAGAAAAACAGATAAAGTGAGCAGTTTTCAAACTGTGTTCCCCAGAATTCTAGATCTGGTAGGAATCTTTGAGAGGCACTCTGGGTGGTGTTGGGCAGTGGGGAGGGGTCCCAAGAGGGGCCAGACTCAACCACAGCACTGACCCTGTATCCCTATTCAAAGAATAATTTTGATCAAAAAACATTCCTCTATATTTGATATGATGAAATGAAAAAGTTAGAAAACCACCAGCAAGATTGTCACTAAGATCCTTTGTAGCCCTGGTCAGTTGGCTCAGTGGTAGAGCGTCAGCCCAGTGTGTGGATGTCCTGGGTTTAATTCCCAGTCAGGGCACATAGGAGAAGCACCCATCTGCTTCTCCACCCCTCCCCCTCTCACTACTCTTTTTCTCTCTCTCTCTCTCCCCCTTCCCCTCCTACAGCCATGGCTTGATTAGAGTGAGTTGGCCCCAGGTGCTGAGGATGACACCATGACCTCTGACTCAGGCACTAAGAAGAGCTCGATCGCTGAGCAATGGAGCAATGCCCCAGATAGACAGAGCATTGCCCCCTAGTGGGCATGCCGAGTGGATCCCAGTCGGGGCATATAGAGGAGTCCATCTCTTAGCCTCCCCTCTTCTCACTAAATTAAAAAAAAAAAAATCATTTTCAACTCCAAGGTCCTTGGACTCCGCTGGTGATTTCACGACCCTGAGAGAACCTTCTGCTCCGGTTTCCTCTCCTGAGGCCACTGCCTTCCACACAGAGCAGGGCTCTCTGTGGGAACGAAGGGCTTTCGTATTTGTGAATCCGTTGCATAAGAGTTCCAACCCCAGAAGCTTTGTTCAGTAAAATTCACTATTACACACACACATGCACACGTGTGTTCACACGTCAGTTAACCAGAGATGAAGTGGGGTGTCTGATTAACTGATGGTGTCCAGAGAATGGCCTGACTTTAATTTCTTTTTATTTTATTCATTTTAGAGAGGAGACACAGAGAGAGAGAATGAGAGAGAGAGAGAGAGAGAGAGAGAGAAAGGGGGGAGGAGCTAGAAGCATCAACTCCCATATGTGCCTTGACCAGACCAGTGCAGGGTTTTGAATTGGCGACCTCAGTGTTCCCAGGTTGACGCTTTATCCACTGCACCAGCGCAGGTCAGGCAGAGTGGCCTGACTTTAAAGCTTTGTCATCAATACACTTACAGTCTGTGAAGGCCGGGCCGGAGGGCTGCTCCTCACGGTGTAGACAAGAACATTTGACCAGGAAGGATGAGGGACTCGGCACACAGGATTTTTCCAAGGGCAGCGCGGGGTCTCAGGTGCTCTGGGGTGCGTGCAGCCATCCTACGTCACGCTGCCCTGTCGCCAGCGATGAACAGCGACCCAGTCCTTCCCTCCACCAGACATTGAAGAGCTCGGCCCCCGGGTCTTCTCGTCATCCCGCTCGTACAACCATTCGCGGTGGCTTCTCCGTTGACCGAGACAACCAACACGACACCATGGCCTCCCACCTTGACCTCTTGGTCCTTCCACAGCGGATACTTCTCACCTCCCTGTGCTACAGCCACACATTCTACAGTCGTAGTGTGACCGTGTCACTACCTGGACCTGTGACCTCTCCACGATCTCAGTGTTAAGGACCCTACGCTGTGCTGAACTCCTCCTGTTCCTGCAAGTCACTCTGTCCACTCCCCAAGAATTCTTCCACTCCCCAGATCTCCAGCCCTCGACCCTGACAACAGATAGTCTTCCCCCTTGCACCCTGACCCCACTTAGATTCCGGGAGCCTGTGTTACGACACCTACCTGGCACGTTCAGCTCCCGTTTTCCTCACTCTCACCGAAAGCCCAGCTGCAGCTAAATCCAAGCCTCCCACCGACCTCACGCCCGCATCCAAGCCGCTGAAGCGATTGAGTTAAAACACTCGGCGTCATCAAGTGGTCACCGCAAGGAATTAAAACATACGAGAGCTGATTTATTCACATTTACACTAAATAAAAACTCACCAGAGTTTTGAAGGATGCTAGGGAATGAGCTCGTTATCTTGAAAACCAATAAAGAGCAAAAACAGGTATTAATCCGCCTTTCCTCAAGACATCATACTGAGCCTGACCAGGCGGTGGCACAGTGGGTAGAGCATCGACCTGGGACACTGAGGACCCAGGTTCGAAACCTCAAGATGGCTGGTTTGAGCATGGGCTCATCTGGCTTGAGTGCGGGGTCACTGGCTTGAGGGTGGGATCATAGACGTGACCCCATGGTCGCAACTTGAAGCCCAAGGTCGCTGGCTTGAGCCCAACGTTGCTGGCTTGAGCCCAGGGTGGGTCACTGGCTTGAATAAGAGGTCACTGGGTCGGCTGTAGCCCCCTGTCAAGGCACATATGAGAAGCAATCAATGAACAACTAAGGAGCTGCAACGAAGAATTGATGCCTCTCGTCTCTCTCCATTTCCGTCTGTCTTTGTCTCTCTCTCTCCCTCTCTCTGTAACGCACGCTCGCCTCCGCAGGCTCCTGCATTCTCTCTCCATAGTCGCCATGCGGGCCTAGCTGCCACCTGGGGTCTGACCGTGGGGGGCTCCAAGTGGAAGCCTGGGTACCGCCCAGCGCGGCACAGCCAGGAACACAAGCTAAGCTGGCTGGATGGGGACAGAGACTGGACTGACCCAATGGCACAGTATTTGTGGACCCTGACATTTCTTCTGGGCTTGATGAGGACAAGGCCGGATATTTCCACAGTGGGACAGACAGGAATGAGACATCAGGAACGTGGGGGCAGCCTTCTGTTTCTATTCCAGTAACTCATGCCGTAACACCTCACTGTTGCAGTAACATAAGGTTATAGTAATTAAACATATAGAAATATAGAAAAATATGAAAGATATATAAAAAATAACTAGGATATAATATTAAAAATAGTTAAGGAAATTAAAGTCATGCCGCCTGGATAGGAATTAATATAGTGTGTGCGGATGTGATACACAGACTCTGACTCTCGAGCAGGGCCCGGTTAGTGTGTGTATGAAGTTATACATAGATAAGAAGTGGCTTGATGTTAGTTAACATAAACTCCTGTAAGTTAACATAAACAAGAAGCTCCCCTAGAAACACCTTAAAAGTGGCTTTATGTAACATTTCAGTAGATTAACATAAAAAGGGCTCCTTGTGAGGAACTCCCAAAAAGGTGGTTTGAAGTGATACTCCTGCAGATTGACAGCTGTTAGAAGGCGTTGGTCAGACAAGGTACTAAAGCTGAGGGACCCCGGCCTGCAGTAGTCACCCAGACTCCAATGTGAACGTGGACTCTGACCAAAGCCAGCCGAGAGGAGCACGTGGACGGGGGGGCCCCCTTAAGCTGTACCCAGGCACCCCAAAAGGATTTATGAGTAATAAATTGTGCGATTCTTGCAACTAATTTGTGTTTTGGTCGTGTCTTTCCTCTGGTGGCAGTTGGTCTTGGCACTGATAAATAGCGTCCTCGTAGCCGCCTCAGCAGTAGTCTGGAAGAGGCTGCCAGCCCTGCTGATAAGCAGGAGGGTCCCACTGCACGGCGGAAGTCGAGTCAGGGACGCCCGATCCACGTAGAGCTGGGGCTCTCCTGGGACACGCACCCTTCCATGCTCGAGTCCCTGGAAATGCTTTTCTTCCGACTCTGTGGCACCGGAATACACCGGGCTTTGAGCTGAGCGTCGCTGCTGACTCACCGACCCAGGGTCCGAGTGGCGTAGAAGCGTCTTTTATTCAGATCGCCAGCTAGCGGAGAAAGCAGGGAGCCCAGAAATGCTCAGCTCCGGCTTCACACTGTTCCGGTGCTGACTGTGTGTGTGTTGGGGGGTGGAGGTGGGGGGGTTCAGGGGCTGTTAGTACGGTGCAAGGGGTGAACGTCTGTGCAGTTAGTCAGGTAGACACCGGAAGGGCAGGGAGCCACTCACATACAGGATTTCAAGGCTCCCCTTCCTGATATTGGCACTCACATACAGGGTTTCAGGGTCGTCTGGACGTCTGGTGATTTTGTTCTGGCAGACCGGGGGTAGTGAGATGCTCTGTCCTGGAGATAAGGGACCGTCTGTCCTTGCCTTCCTCCGCCACAGAGTAGTTCCCATTGGCCGGCTCCTTTGTCAGTCTTCGGGGTTCCTCCCAGACGCCTGCTTCCAAGGACGCTTCCCAGGTCCCCCTGCGGAGATAAACTTCTCATCTCGCTCACACTGGAAGGGCAAGGAGCCACGTAAGAGAGAATAGCAAGCAAATTAGCTATGTCCTAACCCTCACGTCATCTCCTATTAGTCACAACTAAGCTAAGGTTATCGTAGCTGTCACCAGAGAAAGCCTGAGTCTGAGGGGGCTTTTCCTTCCTCAGTTCTTACAACATATTTTTTAAGATTTTACTTATTAAATGTTAAGAGAGGGGAGAGAAAGAGAGCATGAGAGAGAGAGAGAGAAGGGGGGAGGAGCAGGAAGCATCAACTCCCACATGTGCCTTGACCAGGCAAGCCCAGGGTTTTGAACCTGCAACCTCAGCATTCCAGGTCAACGCTTTATCCACTGTGCCTCCACAGGTCCCTCCTCCATTCTTGTCACGCTCCTGAGGAAGAACTCAGGCAAGAGACACAGTGCAGCGTTCAAGCAAAGCAAGCAGTTGATTAAGCAAAGCTCTACACTCGGCACAAGGCACAAGCAGACAGCTCAGGTAGCTTGAGAGCCCCGCCTATTGGGGTCCTGGGAGTTATATATACTCTCTCTCAGTTTCAAGGCTTTGTTTCCCTGTTATCAGGTCTAACCTGTAGGGTTTCAAGGCTCTCTTTCCCTGACATTTGGGACTTACATACAGGGTTTCAAGGCTCCCTTTCCTGATATTGGGACTCACATACAGGGTTTCAAGGCTCCCCTTCCTGATATTGGGGCTCACACACAGCATTTCAAGGCTCCCCTTCCTGATATTGGGACTCACATACAGGGTTTCAAGGTCACCTGGACTGCTCACATGCATAGGTAGAGCCAAACGTTGTCAGTACAGCAATACTCACACGCTGCAGTGTGTAGTGCTTGACGGAAGCATGTTCCAAGTTTTGACAATCAACTGGTCCACAGGTTGAAGTTTTTTCAATTCTCCCCACTTGTGTTTGCTCGCGAACTTTGCTTGCTGTCGTGCAAGTCTTTCCAAATCTTCATTCAGTGACTTGAACTTATTCACCCACATGTCTGAGGCCTTCAGGTCAGCAGCTTGTAGCTCAAAATCTCTGACAGAGACACCGGGGATGTAACTCAAGTCAGCGCTGTCCACTGCACACTCGTGTGGATGGGTGATGAACTTAAAAAGACGAGTGTGCTCACGAAATTCTCCAAAGCGCGCTTTGAATGACTGCAGGGGATTAGATGTGAAGCCCACTAGCTGCTGGAGATCAACATGTTGAGCAGGGTCACTTGCTGTGCATGCATCTTTAAACTCTCCCAGTTTTTCAAACTGTAGTAAACAACCTGTTTCAATGTCCGCGATGAAGAGTTCCAGCTTGTTTTCAAATGCAAACACTGCTTGTTGAAGGGATAAGACTGTATTTCTAATGCCTTGCATTTTCACACTGAGCTGGTTCAGATGTTCAGTCATGTCCACGAGATAGTAGAACTTCAGGAGCCACTCAGTGTTAGCTAACTCAGGATGCTCGACGTTTTTCATTTCAAGAAAAGCCCGGGTTTTGCTCAGACAAGCCGCAAAATGACTGAGCACCTTCCCTCTTGACAACCAACGCACATTGCTGTGCAGAAGCAGACCAGGGTAATTATTCCCAGCTTCATCCAGCAGTGTTTTAAACTGGTGATCATTTAAAGCTCGGGCAACAATAAAGTTGACCACCCGAATGACCAGCGACATCACCTCACCAAGCTGTTCACCACACATCTGAGCACAAAGCGCCTCCTGATGTAGGATGTAGTGAAAACTTAGGATGGGTCTCTTTTCATGTTCAAGAAGAAGCGCTACGAATCCTCTGTTTTTCCCCACCTTGTACAGAGCACCATCAGTACACACTGAAATAAGTATCCATGGGTAGATTTGTTTCTTCAGCAAACTCAGTGAAAGACTTAAATAAATCCTCCCCTCTTGTTGTCTCTTTCATAGGCAAACAGCAAGACTTTCCTCACCTAGTGTGTCACCGACAGCATACCTTGCAATCACGCTGAACTGGGATAAATGGCTTACGTCTGTTGACTCATCCAAAGTGAGAGAAAAGAATGGTGCTGCATTTATGTCCTTCACTTGTGTTGCCTCAATTTGATTTGCCATCATGATGGTACGATCGTGAACAGTTCTTGCCCACAGAGGCATGTCTTTTATTCGTTTGATTATCTTATCTTTATCTGAAAAGTCGTCAAAAAGTTCATTGGCAACATCAAGCCTGAATGTTTTGGCATACTCCCCATCTGTGAATGGTTTTCTGTTTCTCACAATTGCTAAAGCACCAGCAAAGCTAGCCGAATTCCAGTCGCCTCTTTGGGTCCAAACACGGAGTTGCTGCTGACTAGCTTGTACTCTGCACAGTAGCTCTTGACATGCTTTCTTTCTGCTGTCCCCGGCTGGATATTTCAATGCAAATGTAGTATGGCATGTGTTGAAGTGCAGCTTTATATTTGACCGTTTCATCGATGTAATTCTATCATTGCATATTAGACACACTGCAGAACGTGCTCTCTCCACAAAAGCAAATTCCTCTGTTCATTCCTGCTGAAAAGTACGGTACTCCTCATCTTATTTTAGCCATCTGCTTCGTCAATAGGGTTTCTGCAATTAGCTAGCTGACTACTTGATTCAAAGGAGAGAAGTTTACTTCCTGACCTCACAACGACCCGTGTACGTTATGCATTATCCAATAAAAATTTGGCGTTGTCCCGGAGGACAGCTGTGATTGGCTCCAGCCACCAGCAGCCATGAACATGAGCGGTAGGAAATGAATAGATTGTAATACATGAGAATGTTTTATATTTTTAACGTTATTATTTTTTTTATTAAAGATTTGTCTGCGAGCCAGATGCAGCCATCAAAAGAGCCACATCTGGCTCACGAGCCACAGGTTCCCGACCACTTACCTGATGTATACAAACATTCACAAAGCTCCAGGACTAAGTGTGTGTCTTTGCCACCCAGCCAAGCTGCTGGTGGGTCAGACTCCCCGTGCTGGTCTCCTTCTCCTCCTCCTCCTCCTCCTCCTCCTCCTCCTCCTCCTCCTCCTTCTCCTTCTCCTTCTCCTTCTTTTTTGGGCTATCAATGGCCTAATAAACCCTTTGTTTTAAAAGGACTTTCAGCCATGCACATTACCATTTTTGCTTTAACAGTTTCCTGATTTTGATAGCTGTGTAAAAAGAATGTTCTTGTTCTTAAGAAAGTCACGCAGGTGTGTTTACAAGGAGAGGGATATCTTGTGTGCAACGGACTCTGAATTGGTTCAGAAAACAGTTCTACTCTGTATTTAGAGGAACCATGATGAAGCTCACGTGGTTAAGGGATACCAACCGGTGAATCTGAGTGAAGAGCATCCTGGAATTATTTTTAGTACAATTGCCCTTTTTCAGTGAGTTTTAAATCATTTCAAAATAAAAGGGTTTTTTTTTTTAACTGTGTTTGCAAAGTGCATTCGGCAGAAGAGAGTGCTCAGGATGCCCAGAGCATGGGTGGAAGGGCCCCGGGTGCTGGCGGTCGGTCTGCTGCCACACCTGCGGCCACCCTGACTCTCAGCCCTGTGCTGGCCCAGGCTGGCCGGGGAGGTGACCCCAAAGTCCAGGGTTCACTCAGGAAGGTAAGGTGAGTCAGGGCAATGAATTCTCTTTTGTAATTGTGTTTACCTCCATTTTTTTTTTAAAGTTTCAGCAGCTGTTTTTGGTTTTATTAATTTGGGAGAGAGAAAGAGAGAGAGAGAGAGAGAGAGAGAGAGAGAGAGAAAGAGAGAGAGAAAGCGTTTATTTATTTGCTGTCCCACTTAGTTATGCTTCCCGTATGCACCCTACCCCGGGATGGAACCCCCAACCCTGGTGTTTCCGGATGAGCTAATGGGCCAGGGCTACTTCAATTGTAAAGTCAGTGACTAGCCCTGGACAGATGGCTCAGTCGGTCAGAGCATTGTCCCCAAGTGCAGAGGTTGCTGGTTTGATCCTCAGTCAGGGGTCCATGCAGGAACAGATTGATGTTCCTGTCTCTCTCTCTCTCTCTCTCTCTCTCTCTCTCTCTCTCCTTTCCTCCCTCTCTAAAGTCAATAAAATAAACATTAAATAAATAAATGAAGTCAATGGCATGCCTGACCAGGCTGTGGCACAGTGGGTTGATTGTCGGCCTGGGACACTGAGGGCCCAGGTTTGAAACCTCGAGGTCGCCAGCTTGAGTGCGGGGTCACCAGCTTGAGCCCAAGGTCACTGGCTTGAGCAGGGGGTCACTGGCTCAGCTGGAGCCCCCCAGTCAAGGCACGTATAAGAAAGCAATCAATGAACAACTAAGGAGCCGCAACGACAAGTTGATGCTTCTCATCAGATAGGATGCTCTCCCTTCCTGTCTCTGTCCTCTCTCTCTCTCACTCTCTCTCTCTCTCTCTCTCTCACTAAAATAATAATGATAATAATAAAGCCAGTGACCACCCTTGTGTCCCTGGGCCTCTGCAGCTGAGTGAGGAAGTCATGGGGGGAAGGAAACGACCCAGCGTTTGCTGTGAGCAGTCCAGACTGCAACATGCAGTGTCGATGGCATTTATCATTGATGACGACCTTGCACAGTCCCCTCCAGAGGAAGACCAAGACTTTCCCCCAAACCAGCCACCATCTTGCCCCTTCCCCAGAAGGAGAAAAGCCCCAGCAAGGGCCAAGGTAAGGCCCAGAAGTCCCCTCTGGGAGGCCCACAGGTTTCCTCTGCCAAGGGTAGTATTTTTCTTTTGTTTTGTTTTGTTTTTAAGTGAGAAAAGAGGAGATAGTGAGGCAGACTCCCACATGCTCCCCAGCCAGGATCCCACCCAGTAACCCCATCTGGGGCCGATGCTTGAATACTAAGCTATTTTTAGCACCTGAGGCTGACAGGCTGGGACCAGAAAAGCTGTTCTAAGCACCCAGGGTGGACGCTCAAATCGATCAAGCCACTGGCTGTGGGAGAGAAAGAAGGAGAGATGGAAGAGAGGGAGGGGAAGAGGGAGAGGTGGAGAGAGAGGGGGGAAAAGCTGATGGTCACTTCTCCTGTGTGCCCTGGCCAAGAATCGAACTCAGGATGTCCATATGCTGGGCTGACGCTCGATGCACTGAGCCACCAGCCCGTGCCAGGTAGTGTTTTCAAGTTACACAACGTTGCAGGTTATCTGAGCAGCGTCTGTAGTGACCTCAAAGAACACGCGGCCTTTCCTAAGAAAAGCAGGGGACCTCCCATCACCCCACACCTCTGTTTCCAGGTCCTGACCATCCTCCCAGCTCCCTTCTCTAGAAAGCAGAGCCCACATCAGCAGAAGGGAAGGGCTGTCCGCATAGCCCCCAGCAGCCGGTCTCCCCTCCTGTCTCAGCCCTCCAGCCACTGTGCCCTAACCCTCCTCCCAGGGGTTGTCAGGGACAGAGGCCCCTCCCGCATCCCCCCCCACACACTGTCCCTCCCCTCTCTCCCTATTACTAGGGTGTCCAAGACATTGTGTGACTCAGGAAACAGCTCAGACGTGAGGCTTGCAGCAGACCAAGGCGGGGAAAGAAGGGGCTGTGGGAGCAGAGGAGGGGAGCCCGGACTGAGCGAGGGCTCCGCGGGGGGCCGGGCTCTGGAATGCAGCCCCCTTCTCTGCTGCTGCTGCTTCCGCTGCTGCACTGCTCAGCCCTGAAGCCCAGAGGTGAGGCCGGGTGGGCGGGGGAGGTAGGGGGCCGTCCTCCTTAGGAGGGTGTCCGGTGGGTTGGGGGCAGAGGGTTAGCCCCATGCTTTGAGGCGACAGTGGATGGCAGAGACTCTCATTCCCTGGAAGGGGGCAGCTCCCAGGGAGAGGCGACTCTACTGCTGGATCCGCACAGGCTGAGGCTGTGGGCCTGGTGCCAGGTGGAGACTGTTGGGGGATGGCCGACAAGATGCCCACCCCCAGGGAGAAGAACCCAGTGGGCCCGGGAGCTGGGGGACAGCGGGCTGTTTTAGGAGGTGAAGAGGAACACACTGACCACCTAGCAGGGAAGAGATGTGAAGGGAACAGGAGACATGGAGAGGTCAAGGGCCCACCAAGTCCCTTTCCAAGTCCAGCTGTCCCCTTCCTTCCCCCCTGACTCAATGCTGGACCCTTCCGGGAGGAAATCCCTTCTCTGTCTCAGCCATTCACCTCCCAGGAGGCCCACAACCCCCCTCCTGGTCCCTGTTGTCTGGCTTCCGAGGGATGGAGCCTGAGGCTGGATTTGGAGGCCAGAGAAAAAACAGGAAGGGGGGGGTAGTGAGTGAGTGGCGTGGGACTTAGGGGGCTGGGCGGGCACCACGTGGGAACCAGGGACAGGGGTGTGGGAGCTGCTGCAGGCAGGTCCTCCCAGAGTACCTGGGGACAGGTGGAGGACTCTGCTCCCGGCTCCCCGCTCACCCTTGTCTCCATCCCTAGGGCTGCCTTGTGGGGGATTCTCAGAGCCCTGTGCCAACGGGGGCACCTGCCTGAGCCTCTCTCAGGGCCAAGGCACCTGCCAGTGAGTGTGGCTGTGGGGGTGGGAGGCTAGAAAGGGAGAGGGAGAGCAGAGGCAGAGGAGGGAGAGCAGGGGAGGAGGAGGGAGAGCAGGGGAGGAGGGAGAGCAGGGGAGGAGGAAGAGCAGGGGGAGGAGGGAGAGCAGGGGGAGGAGGGAGAGCAGAGGAGGAGGGAGAGCAGGGGGAGGAGGGAGAGCAGGGGGAGGAGGGAGAGCAGGGGAGGAGGGAGAGCAGGGGGAGGAGGGAGAGCAGGGGAAGAGGGAGAGCAGGGGAAGAGGGAGAGCAGGGGAGGAGGGAGAGCAGGGGGAGGAGGGAGAGCAGGAGGAGGAGGGAGAGCAGGGGGAGGAGGGAGAGCAGGAGGAGGAGGGAGAGCAGGAGGAGGAAGGAGAGCAGGGGGAGGAGGGAGAGCAGGGGAAGAGGGAGAGCAGGGGAGGAAGAGGGAGAGCAGGGGGAGGAGGGAGAGCAGGGGGAGGAGGGAGAGCTGGGGAGGAGGAAGAGCAGGGGGAGGAGGGAGAGCAGGGGGAGGAGGGAGAGCAGGGGAAGAGGGAGAGCAGGAGGAGGAGGGAGAGCAGGGGGAGGAGGGAGAGCAGGGGAGGAGGGAGAGCAGAGAGGAGGAGGGAGAGCAGGGAAGGAGAAGGTAGAGCAGGGGGAGGAGGGAGAGCAGGGGAGGAGGAGGGAGAGCAGGGGAGGAGGGAGGAAGGAGGAGGATGAGAAGGTGAACCGCAGCAGGTGATGTGAGTCTCCCTCTCCCCTGCTCTCCAGGTGTGCTCCCGGCTTCCTGGGTGAGACATGCCAGTTTCCTGACCCCTGCCAGGCTGCCCAGCTCTGCCATAATGGGGGCAGCTGCCAAGCCCTGCTTCCCAGCCTCCCGAGTTCCCTCGGCGCCCCCTCTCCCGTGACCCCCGGCTTCCTGTGCACCTGCCCCTCTGGCTTCACTGGTGAGAGGTGCCAGGCCCTGCTCAAGGACCCCTGCTCTTCCTTCTGCTCCCGAATGGGCCAGTGCCACATCCAGGCCTCGGGACGCCCGCAGTGCTCCTGCCTGCCTGGGTGGACAGGTGAGTGCTGGGGGGGAGAGGGGAGGAGGAAACAGGTGGGCGTGCGCTGGGCTGAGGGGTACAAAGAATGTCTGATCCCTGTGAGGACAGAGTCCCGGAGAATCTACAAGCCCATTCTGGTGACACATTTGCTCAAGAATGACATTCCCCAGCATAGCCATGCGGATTGTTAACACGTTGAAATATTTCTAAGCCAACTGGTCAATAGCTACTGCCACAGGCCCCTTAATGTAGGACCCTGGCCCTCCTCAGCTCCCGCAACCTCCCCTCTGCCCAGCAGCTAGAGGGTTAATAAGGCTCAGCGGCGGACCCCTGCATTCTGAGCAGCCAGAATGGCTTCTGACCATGGATACCCCTCAGGTCCCTTGGAAAGACCCCCATTGGGGGAGGAATGATAGCGATGGGAGGTGCCATGGGGGGGGAGAGATGGGGGAGCGGAGGATGTGACCCTGGGAGAGGAACGGGTGCCCATTCCATGAGGAACCGGCAGCCTTGGGGTTAAGAGAGGGGGCATGTGGTGAGACGGGCGCTCCGCCCTGAGGACACGGTCAGGGTGCGTGGACAGAGCGTGAGCCCTGGAGAGGAAGGGCCCGCGGCACCTGACTGGAATGGAGGGCTGGGCCCCGCAGCTACGGCCACGTGGGTGAGAAAGCCCTGGAGTGTGAGTGCCCTGCGCAGGGGAGGGCTTCTCAGACTTGGCACCGCAATCACCTGGGATCTCTTAGAAATACCGGTGCCCCAGCCTGACCAGGCGGTGGTGCAGTGGATAGAGCGTCGGACTGGGATGCGGAAGACCCGGGTTCGAGACCCCGAGCTCGCCAGCTTGAGCGAGGGCCCGTCTGGCTTGAGCAAAAGCTCACCAGCTTGGACCCAAGGTCGCTGGCTCCAGCAGGGGGTTGCTTGGTCTGCTGAAGGCCCACGGTCAAGGCACATGTGAGAAAGCAATCAATGAACAACTATGGTGTCGCAAGGGCAATGAGAAACTAATGATTGATGCTTCTCACCTCTCTCCGTTCCTGTCTGTCTGTCCCTGTCTATCCCTCTTTCTGACTCTCTCTCTGTCCTTGGGGAAAAAAAAATAAAGTTTAAAAAAAAAGAAAGAAGTACCGGTGCCCCATCCCAAAGATTTAACGGGTCTGGGGTGAGCCCAGGGCATGGAGGTTTTTAAGCGGCCCAGGTAATTCTGAATAAACCAGGCCTAAGGCTGGGTGTGGCAAGCTCGCACTGGCACGGCGCTCGCGGCCACGAAGTTTCTCGTCATGGTCACCACATGGGACCTTGCGTCCCAGGTCTTCCCAGGCAGGGCCAATCTGCAACACTCCACTAACAACTAACTACGGGTCTGAGTTTTAGCTTAGAAAACAGTCACTCCAGCCTGACCAGGCGGTGGCGCAGCGAATAGAGCGTAGGCCTGGGACCCAGAGGACCCAGATTGGAAACCCCGAGGTCGCCTGCTTGAGCCCAAAGGTCGCTGGCTTGTGCAAGGGGCCACTCGCTCTGCTGTAGCCACTCCCCCTCATCAAGGCACATATGAGAAAGCAATCAATGAACAACTAAGGTGCCACAGTGAAGACTTGATGCTTCTCATCTCTCTCCCTTCCTGTCTGTCCCTTTGTCTCCGTTTCTCTCACTAAAAAAAAAAACACAAAATATATATAGTCACCGAGATGCAACCCTTCCAGAAAACGGGCCAAACAGAGGCCAGGGGGTGACAGACAGGCAAATAGGGTACGGGGAGAGAGGGTGGGCGATGGAAAAATTAGAGAAGGCAAGTGGGAGCCGGACTCTCTCTGACCAGCTGGGGCGTGGGCAGCGCTGACAGCCCGCTGTGCTTGGCCTCAGGGGAGCAGTGCCAGCTTCGGGACTTCTGCTCAGCTAACCCCTGCATGCATGGAGGGGTGTGTCTGGCCACCTACCCCCAGATCCAGTGCCGCTGCCCACCTGGCTTCGAGGGCCACGCCTGTGAACACGATATCAACGAGTGCTTCCTAGACCCGGGACCCTGCCCCGAGGACGTCACCTGCCATAACACCCTGGGCTCCTTCAAGTGTCTGTGCCCCGCGGGGCGGGACGGTCCGCACTGTGAGCTCTGGCCGGGACCCTGTCCCCCAGCGGGCTGTCCCAACGGAGGCACCTGCCAGCTGGTTCCAGGGAGAGACCCCACCTTCCACCTCTGCCTCTGTCCAGCAGGTGCGTCCTCCCAGGGACCTCCCCGCAGCCCCCCACCCTCTGGGCAGGCAGGTTGTCTCCCTCCCTCCGCTGATCCCATCAACCTGTCAGGTCTCACGGGGCCAGGCTGCGAGGTGAATCCAGATGACTGTGTCGGGCACCGGTGTCAGAACGGGGGCACTTGCCAGGATGCGCTGGGCGCCTACACCTGCCTCTGCCCAGACGCCTGGACAGGTGAGTCCTTGAGAGCCAAGTTCGTGGCACCCATGGCTCCGGTGGTCGCCCCTGGCCCCTCCACGCGCGCAAGGGGCGGGGCGTAGCCCCCTGCCCCAGCCCTTGTCTCTGCCCCGCCCCCCGCAGGCTGGGACTGCTCCAAAGACGTGGACGAATGTGAGCCCCAGCGTCCCCCGCGCTGCAGAAACGGGGGCACCTGCCGGAACTCGGCCGGCGGCTTCCACTGCTTGTGCGCCAGCGGCTGGGGCGGCCCCAGCTGCGAGAACAACCTGGACGACTGCGCGGCGGCCACCTGTGCCCCGGGGTCCACCTGCGTGGACCGCGTGGGCTCCTTCTCCTGCCTCTGCCCGCCTGGCCGCACAGGTGCGGAGCTGGCCGTCAGGGCGGTGGGCAGGAGGGGCGGGCCTGTGGGAGAAGGTGGGGCGCTTCCAGTGACCGCGACAAGCCCCACCCCTCGCCCGCACACACCCTGCAGGTCTCCTGTGTCACATGGAGGACATGTGTCTGAGCCAGCCATGCCACGGGGAAGCCCAGTGCAGCACCAACCCCCTGACGGGTGCCACACTCTGCCTGTGTCAGCCTGGCTACGCAGGGCCCACATGTCACCAGGACTTGGACGAGTGCCAGATGGGTGAGCGCCCCCCCCTCCCCACGGCAGATTCCTCTGAGCCCCCAGGCGGCCTCTGACGGGACACAGGCAAACTGTTTTCCAGACTACAAATATAAACGACTTTTTCCCCCTGAGTTTGTCCAGATTTCGCATCTCCTCCCTGCACCCCAGTGCTCAGTCCTCCAAGCTCCGCCTCAAAAGACACGGCCCTTCCCCCACGTGGCCTCGTCCACCGCCACGCACAGGCTCCCAGCGCCTCCAGGCCATCGAGCTCGTGGCCATCCCACCGCTGGCCCTTGTAGACCCAGGTCCTCTCTCCTCCCAGCCCAGCAGGGTCCCGGCCCCTGTGAACACGGTGGCTCCTGCCTCAACACTCCGGGCTCCTTTAACTGCCTCTGTCCCCCCGGCTACACGGGCTCCCGCTGTGAGGCTGACCACAACGAGTGCCTGTCCCAGCCCTGCGGCCCGGGCAGCACCTGCCTGGACCTGCTCGCCAGCTTCCACTGCCTCTGCCCTCCAGGTACCAGCCCGACGGGGGCCTTGGGTAGGAAAGGCGGGACTGATCCCAAACCCTCAGACCATCACCTCCCTCACCCAGAGCATACACAGCCTGAGGCCAAGTGCGGTCAGTTACCCAGGAATGCTTCTCCTCTTCTCCCCACCCCAGATGAACATGCTGGGAAGCCCACGGTCCCCCGGAGAAAGGCCACAGTTGGCAGGGAGGTTGTACCCGACTCAACTCTGGAGGGGAGGGGGACATCCATTCCATAGTTGCTGTAAAGCCCTGGCCAGTTGGCTCAGCGGTAGAGCGTCAGCCCTGTGTGTGGAAGTCCCGGGTTCAATTCCAGCCAAGGCACACAGGAGAAGCACCCATCTGCTTCTCCACCCTTCCCCTTCTCCTTTCTCTCTATCTCTCTCTTCCCCTCCAACAGCCAAGGCTCCATTGGAGCAAAGTTGGCCCGGGCACTGAGGACAGCTCCATGGCCTCTGCCTCAGGTGCTAGAATGGCTCCAGTTGCAACAGAGCAACTCCCCAGATGGGCAGAGCATCGCCCCCTGGTGGGCATGCCGGGTGGGTCCCGGGCACATGTGGGAGTCTGTCTCTCTGCCTCCCGTATTTTAACTTCAGAAAAATACAAAACAACAACAACAAACAAACATAGCTGCTGTAGAGTGTACAGCTGGGTCCCACGTGCACGGAGGTCCGTCAAGGGACAGCAGGACAGCAGTTGACAAACCTCATGCCAACCCAGGACGCTCCTCAGTGTCCCCAGAAACCCTCCGGAGGCTGACCACAAGCCTTCGCATCCCAAATCCCCCGTGTGCTTGAATTCCACAAGAGGAATGCTGCAAGGCCACCCCCACTTCCACACCAGTTTCAGGAGGGGGAGGAGAAGGAGGGCTCCCCAGGGAGATAGTGGCAGAGCCGGTAACAGGGAACGGAATAAAACCGGAACGGTAATACCTTACTTACTCTGTGCCGGATACCACCTGAGCAACTTACGCGTGCGTCACCTCATTTTTACAATAACCCGTGAGGCCAGCCAGCATTGTGACCGCGCCCACTTCATAAATGAAGAAACTGACCTGCTGGATGGGGCAGAGGTTAAGTGAGCTGACCTGCCCAAGGTCACCAGCTTGTAAGCGGCAGAGCCAGGATTCAAAGAAACCTCAGGGCTTCGTTCGGTGTTAGCCTTCCTAAAGCTGAGCGGCTTTAAGGAAAAAATGCTGAGAAAAAGGTTGTGGACGTCCAGCAGCTCTGGGGGCCGGCCTCGCGGGTCAGAAGGGGGAGGCAGGCGGCCATCATCCAGGGGCTGACCCAGCTTTAGTCCAGGGAGGGACAGTAAAGACCGGGACGGGGGCCAGGAGGCACAAGACGAATCTGGGAGTGACTAGCTTCCTCAATGCCACCCCCCACCCCTCCCCATCCCCCATTGGGGAGCCGCTGTCTCTCTGGCACAGGCCTGCCCGGGTCGAACAAGAGTGTCTCACCTCCAAGCAGATGTCCCCCTGTCTCATCTGTGCCTCTGGGGCGTCCAGCTGGTCCGCACCCTTCCTGTGCACAGAGGAATGGGCCCCACGCACATGCCCACAGCCTCCCGCGGGCCCCTCAGGTCACTCCACAGGCAGAGCAGCAGGGTCCCGTGTTCACCTCTGTGACCCACGGGCACGCGGCAGCCTGGGAGGGGCTGCCGGATGGGGCACACGTGGTGGGCAGGCTGCTTCTAGAGCCCGGGCCTCCGGGGCAGAAGGCCTGGCTGGGCCTCAGCCCTCACCATGGCTCCATGTCTCCACGTCCCCAGGCTTAGAGGGACGGCTCTGTGACACTGAGACAGACGAGTGTGCCTCGGCGCCTTGCCTGAACCAGGCTGTCTGCCAGGACCAGCTCAACGGCTTCCAGTGCGTGTGCCGGCCCGGTGAGTGAGGCTTCCGCTCCCGCCCGCAGCCCCGAGCCTCCCCAGCTCAGGCCGAGGCCTTCCAAAGCTCTCCCGAGCCTACCAGGGGGTCCCCATTTCTCCAGCTGCTCTGCTCCCCAAAGTCTCTTCCGTGACTTCCCCCAAGACCCCCTTCACCTGTTTACCCGCCCAGCCTCATCTCTGTCTGGCCAAACCACCCTAGAGCCCGGCTCTCCAGACCTCCCTCAGAGTCCCCTGCACATCCAGTCCCAGGCTCATCTGGGCACGGCTGTCATGGACGCAGGGACAGCTGCCCCAGGCCTCCTCCACTGCACAGGACACCTCTGGTCCCTGCTGTGATGATAACTGGCGTCTATTGAATATTTACCCCGGGCAGTGCATTTGGCTCTATTCTCGTTTACTCCTTTCTTTTTTCTTTTATTTTCTTTTTCTTTTTAAGAGAGAGGGACTGACAGGGACAGACAGACAAGGCACAGACAGACAGGAAGGAAGAGATGAGAAGCATCAGCCTGTAGTTGCATCACTTTAGTTGTTCATTGATTGCTTTCTCATATGTGCCTTGACCAGGGAGGTGGGCTCCAGCTGAGCCAGTGACCCCCTCGCTCAAGCCAGTGGCCATGGGGTCATGTCTATGATCCCACGCTCAAGCCCGCAACCCCACACTCAAACTGGTGAGCCCGGACTCAAGCCAGCAACCTTGTGATTTCGAAGCTGGGTCCTCAGTGACCCAGGCCAACGCTCTATCTACTGTGCCACCGCCTGGTCAGGCTCCTTTACTCCTTTCAGTGGTACCCTAAGGTAGGCTCCATTATTAATCCTCTGCAGGGGAGGAATGTGGAGCCCAGGCAGGTCGAGTAGCACCCCAAAGTCACCCAGCTGGTGCTGGGCTGAGCCTCATCTTCCCGCGCCACCCTCCCCCCCATCCTCCACCTGCCCAGGTGTCTCCTCTGGGAGGCCTTACACGTTCACCTTTCCTGGCCAGGGGAAGGGCCAGGGCTGGTATTTACGCTCTTGATAAAATGTATCGTCAGCATTACTCCATGTATCCAGTTATGCCTTATTTATATGAAAAATAAAGTTGCCAAGTGATGCGCCCTTACCTACCTCCTGAAACTCAAATCACTGTGAGAGAAGCCCTCTGCTTGGTGCTTTCGTTTATGTAATGATACGGGCAGACAAAACCCCCAAACCCCCGAGCCAGGCCCTGTGATCTGTGGTGACGTCATTCCGCGCATGCAACAAGAAGGCCGAGGATCAGTGAGAGCGCTTACCATATTTTTCGCTCCGTGAGATGCACCTAGGGTTTTAAGGAGGAAAATAAGAAGAAGAAAAAAAAAATTCTGAACCAAATGGTGTGTTAAAATATTTGATAAAATACCATATTTTTTTCGCTCCATAAGAAGCACGGGCATTTTCCCTTCCACTTTGGGGGTGGGGGGGGGAAGTGCATCTTATGGAGCGAAAAATAGGACAACTCCTTCTTCGAATCCTTGAAATCATTCCTGCAGAGTCCAGTCAAACGTTTTTAACAAATTCCCTAATAAATGCAGAGAGAAAAGAGATGCCCTTCACTGTCTGCCCTCACCCACCCACCCCACCTACCCCAACAGGCTTCACCGGCGTCCGGTGCGAGACCGATGTCGACGAGTGCGCCAGCGCCCCCTGTGCCCACGGCGGACAGTGCCAGGACCAGCCCGGATCCTTCCGCTGCGAGTGTCTCCCGGGTAGACTGGGGCTCAGGCACCAGCGGGAGCGTGGGGGTCCGCTGCGAGTGTCTCCCGGGTAGAGTGGGGCTCAGGCACCAGCGGGAGCGTGGGGGCACGGGGCAGACTTCCTTCGGCCCCTGAGCCCCCTGCTGTGCCATAGGCTTCCAGGGCCCGCGCTGTCAGAAGGAGGTAGACGAGTGTCTGAGTGGTCCGTGCCCCGTGGGCGCCAGCTGCCTTGATCTGCCAGGAGCCTTCGTTTGCCTCTGCCCCCCGGGCTTCACAGGTCAGCAGGGAAGGTATTGGCCAGGACTGGTGAGGGTATTTGAGTCCTTTGGGGCTTGGGGGGGAGGGCGGGGGGGGGGGGCAGAGGTCATAGGTGGCTATTTGAGGATTGGGATGTCATACTAGCATGAGAATGGGACCCCTTATTCGGTGCACAACCGTAGGCTGGGGGCTGTGTTCTTGTAGAGCCCACGTTGGGTCCTACATGGATGGTGTGGGATTAGAGTTCAGGATCAGAAGACAGGGCTCAAAGGGAAGCCATTCATTTGCTTATCAAGCGAGCACTTACGAAGGACCAACTATGCCAGACCCAAAGTTGAGTAAGAGAGGTGCCATCCTCGAGTGGCTTTACATCTAGGGCAGAGAGGCCAAGTCTCTTGCTGAAGCCCTGGATGGTTAACTCAGTGGTAGACAGCCCAGAGTGTGGAAGTCCCGGATTCAATCTCCAGTCAGGGCGCACAAGAGAAGCGACCATTTGCTTCCCCACCCCTCCTCTCCTTCTCCCCCTCCTCTTCTCTCTCTCTCTCTCTCTCTCTCTCACTCTTGCTCTTTCTCTTTCTCTCTCTTTCTCTGTCTCTATCTCTTCTTCTCCCGCAGCCATGGCTCAATTAATTTGAGTGCATCGGCCCTGGGGCTGAGAATGGCTCCATGGAGCCTCCACCTCAGGCACTCAAAATAGCTTGGTTGCAAACACGGTCCCAGATGGGCAGAGCATTGGCCCTAGATGGGGGTTGACAGATGGATCCTGGTTTGGGGCGCATAGGAAAATACAAAGAGTTTCTTGCTGATGATGGCCCAGAGAGGTACTCTGACAGCAGAATGCACAGGATACCAGGAGCACAAAGGACCCAGCAGCCCAGACTAGAGAGAAGGGTTTATGAGCTGAGTCTCAAGGAACGAGTAGGAGCTTGTCAAGACAGACTAGACAGCACGTCTTAGCTGCAGATAACCATGTGCACAAAGGTGCAAGGAGAAGAAAAGAGAAAGTCACCCCACTTCCGGAGCTGTGGGACACCCAGAGCTTAGGGTGCAACGGGACAGCTGTAGGAAGTACCTGTCCTGCAAAAACCCATCTGTCCTTCTGGGGAAGTCAGGGAGCATCCTGGGGCCACAGGGAGCCACTGAAGGAAAGACCCATGAGCAGCAGGCGTGTCATATACAAGCAGTGGCCTTGGGCCCCATCAAGGACATGGAGAAACCCTGTTTTTTTTCATTGACCCATCTCCCCACCCCAGGTCATCTCTGTGAAGTTCCCCTGTGTGCCCCCAACCTGTGCCAACCCAAGGAACAATGCCAGCATCCGGAGGACGAAGCCCACTGTCTCTGCCCCAATGGGAGCCCGGGCTGTGCCCCTGTTGAGGACAACTGCACCTGTCAGCACGGGCACTGCCAGAGGTGACATCTTCCAGACCCTTCCATTCGCATCTACCTCTGGGTCCCCAGCTAGGGCAGGAGACAGCCAGTGCGGGGCAGGTCTGTGGGGAATGGCCGGTGGGGGCCAGCAAGGGGATGGCCCCCCACCAGAGGAAAGGGTGGACTGCTGAGTGGCAGCCAGTGAAGGGGAAGAGTTCATAAACAGTGGGGCCAGCCTGACCAGGCGGTGGCACAGTAAATAGAGCGTCGGACTGGGACGCGGAGGACCCAGGTTCAAGACCCTGAGGTTGCCAGCTTGAGCACGGGGCTCATCTGGTTTGAGCAAAAGCTCATCAGCTTGAGCCCAAGGTCGCTGGCTTGAGCGTGGGGTCACTTGGTCTACTGTAGCCCCCTGGTCAAGGCACATATGAGAAAGCAATCAATGAACAACTAAGGTGCAGCAACAAAGAATTGATGCTTCTCATCTGTCTCCCTTCCTGTCTGTCTGTCCCTCTCTCTGTATCTGCTACACATAAAAAGAAATAATAAAATAACAATGAGGCAAACAGTGGACTAGGGGTCAGCACAGAAAGGCAAGCTTCACCCCCCCAGGGCCGGTTCATCACTGAGCACCGGCTCTGTGTGGCTACTGCCCCGGGGAGGAGGGGGACTTGGGGGGAGGGACAGCACAGAACAAAGGAGAGAGAGAGTGCCTGCTCTCCAGGACCACTGAGGATACACACACTGCAGAAGGAATCCCATGAGCTTGGGGACATGAGGGGACAGTGCTGAGGGCACAGAAACAGCCAGAAAGGGCCGGCGGTGTCTGGGGCCACACGGAGGAGAGGCTACCCCCGGCCTGACCCCCAGGGGAGGGAGGGGAAAGGAGCAAGCCCTCCCCTTCCTCTCTGTGACCAGGTCCTCCTGCGTGTGTGACGAGGGTTGGACAGGACCAACGTGCGAGGCCGGGCTGGGAGGCTGCATCTCTGCACCGTGTGCCCACGGGGGCACCTGCCACCCCCAGCCCTCTGGCTACAACTGCACGTGCCCCCAGGGCTACACAGGTGAGGTGCCCCAAAGCCACGCACACCCTGGGCCAGCCACCCTACAGAGGAAGGGCCAGGCCAGTGGAGGTGGGGGACAAAGGGCCCTCGGGCTGGGTCTTCCCCGAGGAAGCCTGGGCACAGGGCTGCAGGGGACACAGATACGGGGAGAGCTGTTGGGAAGGGCGACAGGGTGAGGGTGAAGGAGAGGAAGGAAGGAAAAGGGAGGAGGAGGACTGAGAGGAGCGAAGGAAAGAGGGTGCCCTTTCTCAGTCCCCCCACCCCACCCCCGCTTCCCTTAGGGCCCGCCTGCACTGAGGAGGTGACAGCCTGTCACTCCGGGCCCTGTCTCCATGGCGGCACTTGCAGCCCCAGCCCTGGGGGCTACTCCTGCACCTGCCCTCCAAGCCACACTGGGCCCCGCTGCCAGACCAGCACCAACCACTGTGCCTCCGGTGAGTGCCCTGTGGCCCGGCCACGGCGGGTGGGGCAGGGTGAGTTTGTGCCGTATTGAAAAACAAAACACTGGACACAGCGAGCTGGTGTTTCGGTGAGGAACTGGGCAGTGGCGGGGGCGGGGGAGGGGGTCATGTCCCATAGGTGACCTGACTGGAGGTCACAGGCCAGGTTATAGGGGAGAAACCCAACCCCTCACAGCCTCCTCTCTCCAGCCCCGTGCCTCAGCGGGGGCACCTGTGTGAACAGGCCTGCCACCTTTTCCTGCTTATGTGCCACTGGCTTCCAGGGCCCACGCTGTGAGGGACGGACCCACCCTACCTGTGCAGACAGGTGAGCAGGGGGCGCAGGGACCCCTGGAGGAGAGGAGGGCGTCCCTCAGCCTTCCTCCCCTTCCTCTCCACCTCTTCTGTGGCTTCAGCTGCCCCCCATCTCCTACTGTACCCCACACCCCACACCCCTTCCTTCCGGGACCTTCCTTGGACTGTGCCCTGTCTCTCCTGTCCTCCAGCCCCTGTGGCGACAGGGCGACCTGCCAAGATGGTCCCCAGGGTCCCCGCTGCCTCTGTCCCACTGGTTACACGGGAAGCAGCTGCCAGGTGAGGGCACGGAGCCAGGTGTGCTGAGGAGGGAGGGGCTGGGGGGTCCGTGGGGCATTGGGGGCGGGGGGTCTCAGGTAGGATCAGGTGGACAGCAGGGACGTCTGGGCACGGTCCACGATGCACAGAGAGGTTTGGAAGTCTAGGCGCTGACGTCTGTATGGACGGGAAGGGCTGCGAGGGTGTCTGGCCCCAGGGGACTGTCCTGGGGATGTGAGTGTCAGAGGAAACCGGGGAGGGGGTGTGTGGTGGAGCTGAAGGTGGCCAAGGACTGTCTCTGGGTCTGGGAACCCCGATGGACGCTCTGTCCTGTCTCCTGCCCACTCCGAACCCTCAGACTCTGCTAGACCTGTGTGCCCAGGAGCCCTGTCCACGCCATGCCCAGTGCCTCCAGACCGGGTCCTCTGTTCAGTGTCTGTGCCTCCAGGGATGGACTGGACCCCTCTGCGAAGTCCCGCTGTCCCCCTGCCGGAAGGCCGCCCTGAGCCAAGGTACCAACCCCAGGACGGGCTGGGGGTGGGGGGAGGAGGGCAGGCAGAGAGAAGAGGGGTGCCCCCCTCGATGCCGTCCGTCCCTAAGGTTGCCCCCATGTCGGGTCAGAACGGCCAACTGAGAGTCCAAGTAGCGCCGAGGGCGCCACCCTAACCCCACTCAGCACCACATTCAGCGCACCCCGACAAACGCCGAGTCCACAGGACTCCGGTGTGACCCCACCGCCAGGGACCAGACTGGGTACAGAGCAGCTCGGCTCTGTCCTTGTCACCGTCTTGACCACAGTGGACAATAGTGACCCCAGCGGAACACATCTCACCACACCCCACTCACCTGGTGTCACACTAACCGCCACCCCACCCCACCCCTTGTAAAAGAACAACCCCTCCTTCAGAGGAGCTTTGACATGAGGAGACTTCATGACAAGCACCCGTGGGGTAAAGGGGGTGCTAGCTGGGGACCGTGGTGAGGACATTGGAGGCTCACGCTCTAATGAGCCTAAGAGGGGGGCTCCCCCTCCGTTCTGGGAGAACAGGCAAGAGGGGGACTTGATGCTCTCACCTCCTCCATGTCGGGAGGTCCTGACTCCCCCCCCCCCCCGCCCCGGCCGCCCCGGGAGTATCGGTGGCTCCCACGGGCCTCTCCGCTCAGGGTCCCAGGCCTGAACACCCGGCCACCCCATGTCGCCTCACTGACCCCCCGCCTCTCTCTCTCCCCAGGCACAGAAGTCGCTTCCCTGTGCCGGAACGGAGGTGTCTGCGTTGACAATGGCCCCTCCTATTTCTGTCGCTGCCCCCAGGGATTCCAAGGCAGTAGATGCCAGGACAGGGTGGACCCATGCCAGTCCAGGCCTTGCCAACATGGGGCCACCTGTGTGGCCCAGCCCAGTGGGTATCTCTGCCAGGTAAGCGGGTCTAGCAGAGAAGGGAGGTCATGGTCAGGAGGGTGGGCCGGACATGGGGGCACCGTAGTCCTGGGGGCGGGTGGGGGGCGATAGAGCTATTTTCCTCTCCCTCCCGCACATCCGGCCAACCACCACGTCATGCCGTCCTACCTCCTATCTATCTCGGCTCCGTCCTTGTCCCTCCACCCTGTGTCCACTGCCTTCGGCCAGGCCTTGCTGCATTCCACCCTGGACACCTGCATCAGCCTCCCCTCATCCCTGCCTCCAGCCTTGTCCTCCTAAGCATTTAGCCTTTACTTTGCTACTAAGGTGCTCCGTGAAAGTGTTAAAACTGACCCATCACCCCACCTCTCCCCCCCCCAGCCCCCTGCTTAAAAGCCTTCAGTGGCTGCCGCCCCTCCCACAGTAAAGTCCAAGGCCCTGAGGGGCTGGCCCTGCCCCCCTCTCAAGCTTCATGTCTTCCCACCCTCTACTCTGCTCCAGCCACATGAATGGCTGCTGACTTCCCCGCGGATCCCGCCCTGGCTCTCTGGCGCTCCCTACCCCCTACACATCCCCACCCCCGCCTCCCCCGCTTCCGCCAGATGGTGCCCAGGAGACTCCTTCCTCAGGAACATGTCCCTCAGTTCCCTCCAGGCTGGCTCAGGCCTCTCCTTGGTGGTTGGGTCACTGAGCAAGAGACTTTGAGATTCAAGCCGGAACAGCCTGATCCCTGTATCCAAAACCACGAGTTTGGACAGAAGGCACCACGCACATCGTCCCCTAACCACCACCCTCTTTTCATGGGGCGCACACACACACACACACACACACTCACACACACACACACTCACACACACTTACACACTCACACACGAGTATTGTACTCATCAGGAGGAATGCCTTGCACCTGTCCCTCAGTTTTACTTCCTCTCTCATGAAACTCTCCCCGCCCCAAGAATTCTCCAGAGCACCCCATCACCTGCTTCTTCCAGCGCTCTGGCTGCTCCTCTGTGAGGGCCCCCCTTTCTCCACCCTGCTGCAGCCCGCCCGGCGTTCCTGCCTCTCCCAGGCGCTCAGCACACGGCACAGGCCTCGGCGATCAATGCCTCTGCCATCTCTGAATGGTTAAGGGCACCGGTGATGGGAGTCGTAGGCTGGCATGGGGTCCCCTGCTCTGCCACCTACGAGCTGAGTGACGTGTGCAGGTCACTGAATCTCGCCAGGAATTAGTAGTTTCCGTTTCTGAGGAGTGAGAATCAGAGATCGTCGGTGCAGAGGGGCGCTTGGGAGGGTCTTATGAGGTGAGGTGTATAAATCACGCAGGGAGCGTGAGCTGTCTCCCTCCCGGTTGCCTGAGAACTTCACGGGGACGCCTTCTGGCTCGGTGTCCCTACTGCCCAGAGTGGTGGCCAGCCACCAAGCAGGCATTCCGTGAACGTTTACAGATTAGTAAAGCGTGACACAGGCCGTGGGGTTTTTACCAACGACGAAGTTAGGTTTGGGGGCAGTGCGTCCTGGAGATTGTTTGGGACTGCGGAACGGGGGGAGGTCGTTGAACCACTAACTGTGTGCCACATGGAGTTGATGTGGGTTAAGCTACACGTGGCCGGGAAGGCTGGTGAGTTGAGTGACAGGGTCGAGCTGGAAGGTGTGGGTTTGGACAGGTGACCTTGAGCTGGGTCTCCAGTCAGTGCCGTGATGGGCCTCGCTTAAACTGGTTCCCTCTGCCCCACCCTCTTCGCCTGCAGTGCGCCCCCGGCTATGAGGGACAGAACTGCTCAAAGGCAGCCAACGCCTGTCAGTCCCAGCCCTGTCACAACCATGGGACGTGCGTCCCCAAGCCCGGCGGAGGCTTTCACTGCGCCTGCCCTCCAGGCTTCGTGGGTCAGCGCTGTGAGGGGGACGTGGACGAGTGTCTAGACCAGCCCTGCCACCCGACGGGCACTGCGGCCTGCCACTCCATAGCCAACACCTTCTACTGCCAGTGTCTTCCAGGACACACAGGTGAGGCCCAGGAGGGGGCGGGCAGGGGCCTGGGCATCTCTGGGGTGCCGCTGAGCTGACCAACAGAACCTAGTCCCCTCGTCCAGGCCGCTGCCTCCACGCCCCAGCCCAGCCCAGGAAATACACCCCAGGGTCCCCTTGCCTGTGGAGCTAGTGCCCGGCTGACTCCCAGGAATGAGCTGGGACCGACAGTGACCACAGCAGCATGTGACATCCGGTCCCACACCCCGCCCCAGGCCGAAGGTGTGAAGTGCAGACGGACCCCTGCCAGAGCCAGCCGTGTTCCCATGGGGGGTCCTGTGAGGCCACAGCAGGAACCCCCCCAGGTTTCACCTGCCACTGCCCCCAGGTGAGTGCACAGCCGCCTTCTGCCTTGTCCCTGACACTGACACAGGGTGCAAAGGGCTGAGCTGAGGTCCTGGGGGGACGGGGCGGGGGGAAGCCTGGGCACACTGGGGAGGGAGTTATTGGAGAAAGCCCCCCTTGTTCACAGACACGAGTGGCTCTCAGAAGCAGACCCGGGGTGGGAGGGAGGCAGCATCAGGGGGTAGCACAGATGGAATTCTCAGAAATCGTGGGTATTACCTAAGGGAAGGTCCCCAAGGTCAAGCAAGGTGACCTTGCATAAGTGCTTAGTTCTTTTAACTTGTGTGCGTGTGTGTGTGTGTGTGTGTGTGTGTGTGTGCACATGCACATGCTATGGGCCTCATACGCATACAACTGTGTTCATCTTAAGCCCTGGCTCTCGATATACTAACACCATTGGTTTGTGCGTGGCCTTCTAATTTTTTTTCTTTTTACAATATAACACCCAGGAATCTAACCCAAGAGGTCCAGGATCAGTAACTTGCATGTACTTATTTATGTCCTCCTCTGCCCTCTTCCCCTTCCCAGAGGAGGAGGGAGTGTATAATCCTACTTCCAAGGGTTGAGACAATACTAGTTCAGTCGCTATGACTCTTATTTACTGTCGGGCCCGCCAAGACTTGTGTCACCACGTCCCAGCCGGCCCGGGTGGCCGCGCTCAGCTGTGGCTCATCCGCCTGCACCGCGACGGAATGCCACGGTGTGGTTAAAAAGACTTGGGACCTGGTTTCAACATCCATAAAATGATGCACCTGATGTTCGCTGCCAGCCCTTCCGGATACGAGACACCGGGGACCCTCTGGGCCGTCTTAGCCCAGGAGGGTGCTTGAGAGGAATTGGATCCCCACATCTCTCCTCCTCTCCGCAGGGTTTCGAGGGCGCCACCTGCAGCCACAGAGCGCCCTCCTGTGGCCTCCATCACTGCCACCACGGGGGCCTGTGTCTGCCCTCCCCCAGGTCCGGCCTCCCACCCCGCTGCGTCTGCCTCGATGACCGCCGGGGCCCGGACTGCCTGACCCCGCCCGCTCCGCGAGGCTGTGGCCCGCCCTCGCCCTGCCTGCACAACGCCAGCTGCTCCGAGACCCCCGCGTTGGGGGGCCCACGCTTCCGATGCTCCTGCCCGCCCAGCTCCCCGGGGCCAGGGCCCCGCTGTCAGAGCCCCAGGGCAGAGGGCTGTGAGGACAGACGTGGGGACGGGGCCTGCGACCTGGGCTGCAGCGGCCCAGGAGGAAACTGGGATGGGGGGGACTGCTCCCTGGGGGTGCTGGACCCCTGGAAGGGCTGCCCCTCCCACTCGCGCTGCTGGCTTCTCTTCCGGGATGGGCAGTGCCACCCGCAGTGTGACTCTGAGGAATGCTTGTTCGATGGCTTTGACTGCCAGACTCCTCTGGCCTGCACGTGAGCCCCAAACCCTGACTCGGGGTGGGTGGGGCTCGGTGAGGGCTGGATGGACGTACAGGCCTCTGAGTTCCCGGGTCACCACAGCCGCAGGCTGCAGGGAGCTCCCATCCTCCTAACCATTGCTAAGACCCCCCTACACTCCAACCCAGGGGTCTGGGGCATCGCCAGTTTAACGGGGGACACAGAACAGGCTGAGCCTCTGCCTGGGCTCGCCTCTGAGTGTTGTAAGAGCTATGGCCTCGAGCCTCTCTCTAAGCCCTACTGCTATGGAGTATCTCCCTTAGCCACCTGCACCCCTGACGGAAAAGGGACTCAGGGTCCCCTTCGGGGAGGCAGGAGGGGCGGTGCTAGGAAACAAGGGTGTCAGGAGACGCCAGGGTGTCCGGACTACCTGCCACACAGGGCCTGAGTAAGCCCACTTCTCTGGAGCAGTCCCCACTTAACCGCAGGTGCCCAGAGGCTGTGCACTATCAGGAATCCTCTCTGGGATGCAGGAGGGAGTCGGGGTTTCTCTGAGGGGGTCCTGAGTCCCCCTCTCCTCACCCCACAGCCCAGCCTACGACCAGTACTGCCATGACCACTTCCACAATGGACACTGTGAGAAAGGCTGTGACACCCCAGCCTGTGGCTGGGACGGGGGTGACTGCAGGCCGGAAGACGGGGCTTCAGAGTGGGGGCCCTCCCTGACCCTGCTGGTGGTGCTTCGGCCCCCAGCCCTGGACACGCAGCTGCTGGCCCTGGCCCGGACGCTGTCGCTGGCTCTGAGGGTCGGGCTGTGGGTGAGGAAGGACCGGGACGGCAGGGACATGGTGTACCCCTATCCTGGGGCCCGGGCCGAGGAGGAGCTAGGAGGGGCCCCAGACCCCTCTCATCCGGAGACAGCAGCCCCTCACATGCAGCCTGTGGGCAAGGAGACAGACCCTCTGAGCGCAGGGTAAGGAGGTGGGGCGGACGGATGAGCCACTTTTCTTTCATGGGCGGGAGGGGGAAGGGAGCCAGGGGCCAACAACCCAGGGGTCTCTGAGGTGCCCACCCCTTCCTCCGCAGGTTTGTGGTGGTGATGGGTGTGGATCTGTCCCGCTGTGGCCCCGAGCACCCTGCATCCCGCTGCCCCTGGGACCCAGGGCTCCTGCTCCGCTTCCTGGCCGCCCTGGCCGCAGTGGAGGACCTCAAGCCACTGCTGCCAGGCCCCCTGCTGGCTGCCCGCCCCCGCTTGGCCATGGGTAAGTGGCCCTGTCCTTCCCCCTGGCTCTGCTCCCAGCGGTGGTGGTCACGGGAGACAGGCTCGCTGGGACCCACGTGCCCCGCGTGAGGACTCGCCCTTGTTAACCTTTCTCTGACTGGGCCTCCGCGCGGCCTAAGGACTTTATCCCGCGGCGGGACTCACGTAAGTTAACAACCGGCTCTCTGCCCTAACGACCGTTTTAAGTATAAAAAAAAAACGATATACCGACCGGCAGTTTATTATTTCATGCATTTGATACTTAAAGAAGAACAGTAGAAGAGGTGCACAAAACTAGATTATAAGAAAAGAGTTTTAAAATATTAACGAAAAAATATTAAATAATATCTGACCAAAAAAATAATAATAATAAACCTGTTAAGATAATTTCCATATTGAGCCTGACCTGTGGTGGCGCAGTAGATAAAGCGTCGACCTGGGAACACTGAGGTCGCCAGTTCAAATCCCTGCACTGGTCTGGTCAAGGCACATATGGGAGTTGATGCTTCCAGCTCCTCCCCGCCTTTTTGTGTGTGTGTGTGTGTGTGTGTGTGTGTGTGTGTGTGTGTGTGTGTGTGTGTGTCTCCTCTCTAAAATGAATAAAATAAAAATTAAAAAAGTCTTTAAAGATATTTCCATATTGCTTCTTGATTGGCGTCCTCACCTCCAATGTCTTCCGCCTGTGGGCGGAATGAACGTGACTACAGACGCTTAGAGCACGCTGTTGCGCAGACAAACGTTAAAAAAAGAGGAAGGGATGTCAATTGGTGATTTCCACGTTGGGTGGCTGCCCAGGTGCCCACCTTAGAGAGAGCCCTGATGACAGGTGCCATTGTAACAACCAGTTCATCGGACTCAACAAAAAAATTAGGTATCGGTTCTACCGAACCGGTACAAACCGGCTGAATGCCACCACTGACGTGATTCTAATCTCTGTGGAAGAGCTCCCACAAACCTCAGGTTTTAGTCCGTCCTCCCTTCTAGACCAGTAGCCAGTCACTCCTGTGTCCAACAGTTCAGAGATCAAGAAAGAATAAGGCCTGACCCGTGGTGGCGCAGTGGATAAAGCGTCGACCTGGGAACACTGAGGTCGCCAGTTCAAAACCCTGCACTGGTCTGGTCAAGGCACATATGGGAGTTGATGCTTCCAGCTCCTCCCCCCTTTCTCTCTCTCTCTCTCTCTTTCTCTCTCACTCTGTGTCTCTTCTCTAAAATGAATAAATTAAAAATAAAAAAAAAAAGTATAAGAACGAGCCTGACCAGGCGGTGGCGCAGTGGATAGAGCGTCGGACTGGGATGCGGAGGACCCAGGTTCAAGACCCCGAGCTCGCCAGCTTGAGCGCGGGCCCATCTGGCTTGAGCAAAAGCTCGCCAGCTTGGACCCAAGGTCGCTGGCTCCAGCAAGGGGTGGCTCGGTCTGCTGAAGGCCCGCGGTCAAGGCACATGTGAGAAAGCAATCAGTGAACAACTAAGGTGTCGCAACAGCAACGAAAAACTAATGATTGATGCTTCTCACCTCTCTCCGTTCCTGTCTGTCTGTCCCTGTCTATCCCTCTCTCTGACTCTCTCTCTCTCTGTCCCTGTAAAAAAAAAAAAGAAAAAGAAAGAATAAGAACGCTTCCATTGCACTCAGAAGAGCCTCTGACTGTCTCTCTCCCACCAGTGCCCCCTGCCAACCAGCTCCCCTGGCCTGTGCTGTGCTCGCCCGTGGCCGGGCTGCTTCTCCTGGCCCTCGGGGCTCTTCTGGTCCTCCAGTTCATCCGCCGCCGGCGGCAGCGGCAGCGGCAGCGCAGAGAGCATGGGGCCCTCTGGCTGCCCCCTGGTTTCACCCGAAGGTCCCGGACTCAGCCAGCTCCCCGCCGCCGCCGGCCCCCCCTGGGCGAGGACAGCATCCGCCTCAAGTGAGAGTGAGGGGGAACCGGAGCTCCGGGAGTGGGGGGGCTCTCGCCTGTGAGGATATTTGTGATCAGAAGCAACCAGAGATGCCACCCAGACTCTGTAGAGGAAAGGGAACAGGGGAGAGAGGCTGCTGGGACCCTGTGGCCCCCGAAGGCTCTCTAGGTACCCACCCTCTTCCAGGTCCCTGAAACCAGAGGCAGAAGTGGATGAACACGGAGTTGTGATATGCTCAGGTTCTGAGGAAGGAGAGGAGGTGGGTCAGGGGGAAGCACGGGGGCGATGGCGGGCTGGAAGGGACCAGGCAGCCTTCCTTCCCTGACTGTTTCTCTGATCCCAAGGCTGAAGAGACAGCCTCCCCTTCCAAGTGCCAGCTCTCGGCTCTGAGTGGTGACTGTCAAGAGCTGCCCCAAGCCGCCATGCTGACTCCTCCCCAGGAACCAGAGATGGAGACCCCTGACCTGGACGCCCATGGACCTGGTACATGCGCCAGCCCCAGACCAAGAAAGCTCGCTTTCACCCTTAGGATAAAGAAATCCTTTGGCATCAGACCTGGAGAAGCCAACGTCAGAGTTGGTGCCTCAGAACACTGATTCTGAAAGTGTCCTGGGAGAGAAGAATCAGTGTCACCAGGGAAATTGTTGGGACTACAAATCCTCGGGCTCCACTCCCGAGCTCCTGATTGAGTCAAGCTAGTGGGGGAACCTGTTTGAATAAGCCCTGCAGGTGAGTCTCATCCAGACTCACGTCTGAGGACCACTTCCCCAGCGTGCTAGGGAGTTGCGCACTGCTCGCTCCTCATACAGATGAGGAAACCAAAGTCTGGACAGAAGCAGGTCATGTGACTAAAGCCACACCCAATCAAGAGCCAGAGCTGGGCTTCCTGACAGCTCAGGGGCTGTGATTCCTCCTGAGCCTCCCTATTCTCCTCCGTGGATCCCATATCCTTCTGATAGATTTCTCTCCCACTCCTTGTCTCTCTCACCCACAGATGGGGTGACACCCCTGATGTCAGCAGTCTGCTGTGGGGCAGTCGAGTCCAGGACCTTCCAGGGGCCATGGCTGGAAAGCTCTGAGCCCTGGGAACCTCTGTTAGACGGAGGAGCCTGTCTCCAGGCTCACACTGTGGGCACCGGGGAGACGCCTCTTCACCTGGCTGCGCGATTCTGCCGGCCAACCGCTGCCCGCCGCCTCCTTGAGGCCGGAGCCAACCCCAACCAGCCCGACAGAGCAGGGCGCACCCCCCTTCACACTGCCGTGGCTGCTGATGCTCGGGAGGTGTGCCAGGTCAGTGCCCACCGGAGTCACTGAAGATAACTAGGAGCACACTCAGAAGTAAAGCCAGGACAAGGCATCCTCTGGGGTTTGGCAAAGAGGAAAGTGATGTGAGATTGGGGACCAGACAGAGAAACAACAGGTGGCTTGTTAAACAGTGAGTGTGAGGGGCCAGAGCTGGCGGTCGAGGACACACCACCAGTGGTCACTGGCCCTCTCTGCACCCTGCCCGCCCCTCCCCTCTAGCTCCTGCTCCTTAGCAGACAGACCGCAGTGGACGCGAGGACAGAGGATGGGACCACGGCCCTGATGCTGGCAGCCAGGTTGGCGGTGGAGGACCTGGTTGAGGAACTGATTGCAGCCCAAGCGGATGTGGGGGCCAGAGATAAATGGGGTATGGATCTGGGGAGGCTGATGCGCTCTAGAGAAGTAGAGCGGATGGGATGTGAGATAAAATACAAAAGAAAAACAGAAAAAGAAAGAGAAAAGAACAGGGAGCCGCTGAGGAGCAACTGGAGGCTGGGGGACTCCCTCCCGCCCCGCTGTCAAGGTGGTCCATCTGCGGGGCGGTGGCAGGACGGAGCACGTGTCTTCCCCCTTCCCCCTCAACAGCACACACTGTCCGCCCCCCCCCCTGTAAACTAGGACGGGGGGGGGGGGGGGAGTGTCAGTGACAAGAGGGAGGGGTCCCCCGGTCCCACCGACTCCAGAACAATGCCCCATTGTCCCCCTTCCGCGCGCCGGTGACGTCACCAGGGACCACGCTTCCTGCCCGCCGGCGGTCACCCGGGCAACGCTTCCGCCTTTGAGGGACCCGGGACCTGACGGGCACGAATAGCCCTTCCCCACAAGACCAGGATCCATGGGAAGAGGGAACCTAGGCGTCTGGCCCCCCAGCCTCAGGGTGACAACCTCCCACGTCGTTCTCCAGGAAAAACCGCTCTGCACTGGGCCGCCGCCGTGAACAACGCCCGGGCCGCCCGCGCCCTCCTGCAGGCCGGAGCCGATCCAGACGCCCAAGACGGCCGGGTTAGAACCGGCTCGAGGGCTCCCCACCAAACCCCGTGGGGCGGGGGAGGTGGAACGCGCGGGAACGCCCCCCCCCAACGAGGAGGGGGCGGGGCCGGCGGCCACGCAGGCGGAGTCACGGAGGGCCCGTGACGTGGGCGCGGCCTCCCCTGACCTCGCCCCTGGCGGCTTCCTTCCACGCAGGAGCAGACGCCTCTGTTCCTGGCCGCCCGAGAAGGGGCCATGGAAGTGGCCCAGCTTCTGCTGGAGCGGGAGGCGGCCCGAGGGCTGCGGGACCAGGCCGGACAGACGCCCGGGGACATCGCCCGCCAGCGAAACCACTGGGACCTGTGGACACTGCTCGAAGGGGCGGGGCCTCCGGAGCCGCGCCCCCAAGCCCCGCCCACGCCTATCCGCGAGCCGGGCGCCTCCGCGCGTGCGCGTGCGCGCGCCGCTCTGAGCGGGGCTCGGCCGCGCTGCCGGACGCTGTCAGCGGGCACGGCCCCGCGCGGGGGCGGAGCGGGTCTGCCCAGCCGGACTCTGTCGGTAGACTTGGCCGCGCGCGGGGGCGGGGCCTACGCGCAGTGCCGCAGCCTATTCAAAGGTGGAGCCGGAGGAGGCCCGCCCCGCCGCGGCCGGAGGTTCTCTACAGGCATGCGTGAGCCGAGGCCCGGCCCTGCCATCTTGCGAGGAAGATCCGGGGTTGCAGCCCGGGGTGGGGGCGTGGCCTCACCTGAATGGCCCTGCGATTGGGTGACGCCGTCCTGCGGTCCCGCCCCCAACGCTCCGGTCCCGCCTCCTTGCCCTACTCCGTTACCAGAACGCGCATCTCTACGGGTCGCCTGGGGTCCGCCCGCCCATTAAGTCACGCACTTAAGCGCAGTGAGCGAAGGTCCGAAGTCGAAGGCTCGTGGCCTCAGGATGGGATTCTAATTCAAGTGACTGCCCATTAAACGACAGTCTGGAAGTCCCCCGGATCGGATTTTAAAGTTCTCGAGCCCCAAAAGTAGGGGGATAGGGAATATAGCTCCCCTCCAAAATGGGTGTACAGTATGGCCACTCACAACTATCATCGTCTCTTACACGGGAGACGATGCAGCCCTGGCAAAGGCTTAGGGTGCCCGGGATGAAGTGAGCCCAGCCCCTCTCTCGGAAAGTAAGACGGTGTGGAGTGGGCTAAGTACCCTGGACTGGAACCAAGAACTTAAGACAGACAGGATGTAAGATGTTCTTTCTTGTACAGTATATGGTTCCCAAAGGGAGCCTTTGTATCACCCCACCAACTACAAACAGGTCAGATATTTATTATGCACCTGCTATGTGCCAGGTACTGCAGGGGGGGATGGGGGGAGGACCCCTCCAACTGATGACTCCTTCGCTTTCTTACCACCTCCAAACAAACCCGTGCAGGGATGAAACGCCACTCTTCTAGACACTGCTGTCGCCAGGAACCCCAAATCTGTCTCCAGACAATAAAGCTGATACACAGTGTTACCTTCTTTTGGAGGGGTTTGGGGCAGTACAATGGAAAAAATATGGGGCTGACTGCATAGTCTTCAGAATTTTATGTCCCAAATTCAATATTCGGATGGAGACTTTATAGTCTTAAAGCTAGAATAAAATTTGGAGGATCCTATGTTAATTTAGGGTATGTGCTGAAAGCACAAGTGTCTAGTGGCCCAAGGGGAAGCCACACAATAATAGGTCCTCTGTCCGTCTTCAAAGGGCATTTAGGAGGCTCCCAAGGCTCAAGTTAAGTAGAGGAAGACCATCTCAAACAACCCACCTTTCAGCAACATAGTTATTATACCTCTTTGGTGGCGATGGTGGGTCTGAGACGTGGAGGCACTAGGCATCTTAAAAGCTGAGACAAGTATACCTCATTTTATTGTGTTTCTCAGATAATGTGTTTTCATTGACATGGAAGCAAAGACCTTCCACTACAAAAAGATTATGATTCACTGAAGGCTCAAATGATGGTTCGCATTTCTTAACAATAAAGTATTTTTTAGGTAAGGTATGTACATTGTTTTTAAGACAGTGTGCTATTTCACACTTTATTAATAGGCTTCAGTGTAGTAAACATAAGCACATCACTGTTGCGATGATCCCTGGATTGACTGGTGGCCTTGAACCAAACCCACAATCTCTGGGGTATGTGCCTTGTAACAATTACAATTTCTTGAGCATTTCACTGTGCTAAATCCTTCATCACATTTCGTCCTCACATCGCGTCTCGGGTCTACTAGAACTCCATTTTACTCTTGGACACTGAGGCACAGATTGTATTTGGCCAAGATCACAAGGCATGAAGCGGCAGAACTAGAACTCTTCACATTTCGTGTTTGAAGTCACTCAGCTGTAAAGCCCCTCTTATGACAGGGGTCCATTCAGAGGTCTCAAATGTCTCTCTGTCCTGCTTCTACCTTGGTGCCAGCCAGCCCGATCAGCATGGATCAAAGACCAAGCCAGGTCCTCTCCTTTTTCATTTCTATACGCCTTGTATATTTCTATATCCCTCACTCTTGAGCAAAAGAAAGTTTTCCCTGACCCACAGCTCACATTTGGTGCCTATCTCTTCTGCTGAGTAGACCAAGGACCTAGAGAGTACAGGGATAACTATTTAAACACATTTATTGAACACTGTGTATAACTCGCTGCTACGGGTGGATGTCTGTGTGTTTGAGGACCTGAGATCCCTAGATCTCAGTCCTTCCCACTGGAACCAGGTGTGTCCCAGACCCCGGTAAGTCAGGGAAGCCGGGAAACAGCGGAGGGCCAAATCCTATGTCAGGGTCTGTCTTAGGGAGAGAAGGGACCTGAGGTTGAGGGTTCTGAGGAGTGAAACCACTTCCTGTGCAGCTAGTTCCTGTGTTGACAGAGCTGAAGGGGAGGAGGGGGTGGAGGGGACACAATGGGGGGGGGGGTGTTGGGGGCTAATGCGACTCTGGAGATGAGAAGTCCAAGAGCTCCTGCCCGCCTCGGAACCTCTCCAATAGAGCTGGAGAAGCTTTTCCCAGTCTCTCCGCGTCCCCTGGGGAGAGAGGTTGAGCACGCAGTTTGGGTGGGAAAAGAGAAGTGGAGGAAGTTGACAGGGATGGGCGGGGCCCGTGGGGGGGCTGACCAGGAACCCAGCTTCCTGCTTATTACCCAGACATCCAGCCCCCGGCACACCCCCACCCCTTCCAGCCCCCACTCCCTTCAGGAACTCAGGGTTCCGGCCCTCCTCCAAACCCTAGCTACCCCCTCCCCTGTCAGTTTCTCCCCTCCAGGGGATGGAGGCTGAGAGACCCCAGGAGGAAGAGGACAGTGAGCAGGTGAGCGGGCACCCGGCTGGGGAGGCTGACGACTGTGAGAGAGAGGAGAGGTCAGAGGCCGGTGGACTCAGGGGACTTGGAAGGGCCTTGGGCACACTGGGCAGGGACAGAGACAGGGAGAGGAAACAGTGGCTGGCTTCGCCTCCTGCCCACCACGCCCCTGCTTGACTGGAATGGTCGTCTCAACATCAGGGTCCCCATCAGGATGAGCATAACTGGCCCCCTGTGAGCACCACCACCCGGCCTTGGCGATCTGCTCCTCCATCCCCTCCTCTAGGGGCCCGCCACCCAGGTAGGTACCCCCACCCACCCAAGGAGCCCCCTGACCCTGGTGCCCACATCCTTCCTGACCCCATTACCAGGGTCCACTCCATCACAGGCCCTTTGCCCACACTTCCTACAGACTCCCAATTGCACCCTTTCACCTCTGACCACCAGTCCCTAGCCACCTCACCCTGTCTGTCCCTGTCCCCGTCCACCCCCAACTCCTCTGAGCCCTCCCCCCTCCTCTCCCAGCCCTGGGACCCCGCTCGGCCTCCCTGCTCTCCCTGCAGACTGAGCTCCTCCTGGACCTGGTGGCTGAGGCCCAGTCCCGCCGCCTAGAGGAACAGAGGGCCACCTTCCAGACCCCCAAAAACCTAGCCCTGGCCCCGGTCCGGCCTTTTGAGGACAGAGAACAACTCTATAGCACCATCCTCAGTCACCAGGTGAGATGCTCCCCTGCCCGCCCCCCAAGAGGCAAGACCCAGGTTTCCTGATCTCCTGGCCCTGTTCCCTTGGGGTCCTACCCCTCCTCTCCAGGCACCTGTCCCCTCCCCATGCCCTAGGCCCCCATCCCTGTCACTGGCGTTACATATGCCCCTCACACCAGCCCTGGTTCCTCTATGAACCTCACCAACGCCCTTTCCCTCCCACCACCACCCCCCAGTGCCAGCGGATGGAAGCCCAGCGATCAGAGCCCCCCCTGCCCCCAGGGGGGCAGGAGCTCCTGGAGTTGCTGCTGAAAGTTCAGGGTGGGGGTCGGATGGAGGAACAAAGGTCCCGGCCTCCCACACATACCTGCTGAGACTTGGGCCCCCACCAGCCCCTCTGCACTGCTGAGGTTCAGAGCTGGGCAGAGCACTGCATGCCCTCAGACCCTGCTTGGCAGGGGCACCCAAGACTGGACCTAGTAGAAATCTTAGCATTCATCACCCTCGTCCACGGTCCCTGGGAACTGGACGGGGTGAAAGCCCTCAAACCTGGGAATAGTCAAGGTAGGATGGTCACTGAAGCCCCTCCCTGAGTCCATGGGAGCTTGAGACAGGGAGAGGGGTCCCAGCCACCCAGGGGCACCCCCTCTCTACTCTGATCTCAGGGACTGGCTCGAAGACTTGGTCCTGAACTGTTGGGGTCACCCCCCAGCAGTCAAGCCACTAGCAGGATCTGAGGGTTCAGGCCTCCAACTTCCAATCAAAGGCCAATCTCCTAAAGGCTTTGAGTTGAGGAGGGATGGTCTTACCCTCCTCTCTCGAAGGAGGGAGGGCCGGCACAGCAAAGAGAAAACACTCTTCTCCCACCGCCACCCCCAGAAGCTTCCGGGCCCCAGGACTAGGGCGCCTCCAGGCTGTGAACGGACTCATCTTCCCTCTCCACGGCTGCTCCGCGTCTGTCGGATGTTTTGATTCTACGAATAAATGTCATTCCCCTCTGGACTGAAGACTGGTGTCTGGGGCAGCGGGCAGAGGGCAGGGCCGCCAGGCCAGAAGCGGCCTCTCTCTTCCCCAGCCTGGCCCGAGGCCAGCAACCCTCCCTGGCTGGTTAATTACCGACTCATTAAGCAGCGGCTGGAGACCTTCCTAATCACCCCCTCCCTCCTGGTTTTAATTAAGTAGAGCAGGGAGGGGAGTCATTAGGACGAGAAATAACGCACTGAGCTGCACGGGGACCCAGGCCTATTCCAGCGGCCAGAGGCTACAACACCTGGACCCCCTGGTGCGGGACCCTGGGAGCGGGGCGCTCCCCGCCCCGAAGGCGGCCCAGCCGGGCTCCGGGGCCTCCCCACATTCTCCCCAGCGGGCGAGTCCCCGCCCCGCGGCCCTCTCCGCCCCTCCCTCCACTCAGGCTCGGTTCCTCTGTGTCTGCGCGCCTCTCCCCGCCCCCAGCTCCGCCCTGCTTCCCCGCCCGTCTCCCCTCCTCTTCCTCCGCGCTCCCCTCCCCCCTCCGCCCTGCGCTCCCCCTCCCCCCTCCGCCATCCTCCCTCCTCCCTCCCTCGCTCTCACACACACCCCCGCCTGGGCCTCCTCTCTCTCTCTCCGGCTCCATTTTCTCCGCCGCCGGGGGCCGGGGTCTCCTGTGGGGGGCCCAGCCGATACCCCAGGTCTCCCTTCAGGGCCGGGGTGAACCCCCGGGAGAGTCGGCAGCGGGGGAGGGGGGGAGACTGGCAGGGGGGGTTGGGGCCGACGGAGCAGCGGCCCCAGCGAGTTTGGGGGTGGAAGTAACCCGGCGGGGGGAGGGGCGGAGCAGGGAGGGGGCCTCAGGGCCCCCCCCCAAACTATGGACGAGCGGCTGCTGGGGCCGCCCCCTCCAGGCGGGGGCCGGGGGGGCCTGGGGTTGGTGGGTGGGGAGCCCGGGGGCCCTGGCGAGCCTCCCGGTGGCGGAGACCCCGGTGGGGGTGGCGGGGGGGTCCCGGGAGGCCGGGGGAAGCAGGACATCGGGGACATCCTGCAGCAGATAATGACCATCACCGACCAGAGCCTGGACGAGGCCCAGGCCAAGTGAGTGCCCCCACCCCAGGACCCCACACAGACCCCGCAGAAGCCCCGTTCAAAAGCCCTAAGTCTTCTGGGAGCTCCCCCCCCCCCAACTTCAGGATCCTCTCAGGGATCCTACAACTCTCTCCTCTACTTACTCCCGGGAGCCCAGAGATAGGTGACCCCTCTCAGACCTTCCTGCACCCCAGGCAGTCTCTGCCCCCCCCCCTCCTAACCTCTCCCTGACCTCCCACCCTCTCCTGGAACATCCTTCCAGCTCCGGAGCCCCCTTCTGGCCCCTGGACTTAGAAAGGGCTACACTGTCTTCTCCCGGAACTCTCCACCTAGCCACCCTGCCTCTGCAGAGGAGGGGACCACCACACTCCTCCCCAGCGTTCCTACCACCCCTGACCACCATGGCCCAGCCTCCAAGGGTCCTCACCCAGCCGTCACCCCTGCTCAGTCCCAGGACCACCTCCACACGGCTTTACTACTACTGATGTCCTCACTGGAGCCTGACACCCTTGACCCCTCCCTGGCACCTCAGACTCGGACTCTTTTTCCCCAATCTCCATTTCTTTTCTGCTGAAATCTACCTAGTCACCCTCCTGTCTGCAGTCTCCAACCCCACCCCCGCTCTGCCCCCTTCTAGACAGCCTCTAGCCGGCCCACAGGGCCTGTGGCCTGCTGCCACCCCACTCCTCCACGCCCTGGGAGCTGATCTTTCCCCAGGAACCCCCAGCCCCACTTTCTCCCTTCCTCCTTTCTCCCCCCCCACCCCCCGTGGTCCCCACCCCCAACACCCCCACCCCCTGCCTGGTTCTATAGCTCAACTTTTCTGCCTGCCCCATTCCTTCAAGGAAACACGCCCTAAACTGCCACCGCATGAAGCCTGCCCTCTTTAGCGTCCTGTGTGAAATCAAGGAGAAAACCGGTATGTGGGTTCCCCTCTGGTTCCTCACCTTCTGGGGTGGAACCCATTTCCCTAGAGGCTCAGGCCAAGAGTTGGACAACTTGGGGCCCCCCCGAGGGAAGTGGGGGGTCAGGGAGGTGGCCAGGAGGGGAAACAGGATGGAACCAAAGAAATCTGGGTTCTCCCGGTGGCACCCAGAGGGCTGAAAACTGGCTATGTGGGTCCCCGGGTCCCCAAGTCCATGCGCCTGCTCACTAGGCCTCAGCATTCGAAGCTCCCAGGAGGAGGAGCCAGTGGACCCGCAGCTGATGCGCTTGGACAACATGCTGCTAGCAGAGGGTGTGGCTGGTCCTGAGAAAGGGGGGGGTTCGGCGGCCGCTGCTGCAGCCGCGGCGGCTTCCGGGGGCGGCGTGTCCCCCGACAACTCCATCGAGCACTCGGACTACCGCAGCAAACTGGCCCAGATTCGCCACATCTACCACTCGGAGCTGGAGAAGTATGAGCAGGTGAGGGGCGGAGGCCCGAGTGGGCGGGGGGAAGGAAACCCCACGGCCGCAGGGCTCCTCCTGACAGCCCCACCCCCATCCCGCCGCAGGCCTGTAACGAGTTCACGACCCATGTCATGAACCTGTTGCGGGAGCAGAGCCGCACGCGGCCCGTGGCCCCTAAGGAGATGGAGCGCATGGTCAGCATCATTCATCGCAAGTTCAGCGCCATCCAGATGCAGCTCAAGCAGAGCACGTGCGAGGCCGTCATGATCCTGCGCTCCCGCTTCCTGGACGCCAGGTCGGGCCCCCAGCACTGGGTTCCCCTCCTGTTCTCCAAGCCCCTGCGCCGCCATGTTGCAGAACACCCAGCTCCATAACCGTGGCGCCCCCAGGAGTTAATGCCCCATGGAGGCCCTGCTGGGCCAGCAGCATCCTCCTCCTCACCCTCCCCTCCTCCTCCTCCTCCTCCTCCTCCTCCTCCTCCTCCTCCTCCTCCTCCTCCTCCTCCTCTCTAGACGGAAACGCCGAAACTTCAGCAAACAGGCCACGGAGGTCCTCAATGAGTACTTCTACTCCCACCTGAGTAACCCGTACCCTAGTGAGGAGGCCAAGGAGGAGCTCGCCAAGAAGTGCGGAATCACCGTCTCTCAGGCAAAGAGCTCGCGGCCTCCGAGCCTGGTGGTGACTGAGGGTCGGACGGAGAGGGAAAGGTTTTCAACTGACCCTCCTTCCCCCGCGCCCCCCAGGTCTCCAACTGGTTTGGCAACAAGCGGATTCGCTATAAGAAAAACATTGGCAAGTTCCAGGAGGAGGCCAACATCTATGCCGTCAAGACCGCAGTGTCGGTCACCCAGGGGGGCCACAGCCGCACCAGCTCCCCGACACCCCCTTCCTCCGCAGGTGGAGCCCGCTGCCGCCCCCGGCTGGCTGCTTTGCACACTTCCTGCTTTTGTTCCCACTTCCTCTCTAGACAGGATCATAGAGTAGGGGCTTTGAGGGGGGGGGTAAGAGAGGCCAAGCTGAGATAGGGTGGAGGTGTCAGGGTGACAGAAACCCCGGCAAGCTAGTTAGGTCCTGCCTTTCTTCTAGCGAGTGGCCAGGGAAGGCTCAGAGAACAGCCTGGTCCCTCCCTGAGGGCTGCCATGTTGTGTGGGTCGCGTGCCCGCCATGGCGCACGCCCCTATGGGGCTAGTTGGGGGGGGGGGGCCTTTGGAACCAGAGCCCAGGTGCCTCCCGTCGGCTGCTGTTAGGCACCTCCCTGACTCTCACTCTGCTCCCCCAAGGCTCTGGCGGCTCTTTCAACCTCTCAGGATCCGGAGACATGTTTCTGGGGATGCCTGGGCTCAATGGAGATTCCTACTCTGCCTCTCAGGTCAGAGGGCCCACCTCCCCCTGAGTAGGGTTTCCCCAAACCCCGTGTACCTCCCTTCAGGATCTGACTTCTTTTCCCTCGAGGCTTCTCAACGGTGGCATACCCGCCTTTGCTGCCCACAGGTGGAATCCCTCCGGCACTCGATGGGCCCAGGAGGCTACGGGGAAAACCTCGGGGCAGGCCAGATGTACAGTCCGCGGGAGATGAGGGTGAGGACCCCTGAGCCTCCCCTCTCTCTCTGGGACAGGAGGGCCTTTTCTCTGGCAGTGTGGTCCCCCAACTGTCTATTTTTTTTTCCAGGCAAATGGCGGCTGGCAGGAGGCTGTGACCCCATCCTCGGTGACATCCCCAACAGAGGGACCAGGGAGCGTTCATTCGGATACGTCCAACTGATCCCGCCCTCCAGGGGCCACGGGGGTTGGGGGCTCACGAGGTGACTCTCCAAGAGGACGAAGGCATCCAGAAGACAAACCCCAGACACAGGAGAAGCACAAGACAAAGAAGGGCATAGGGGGTCGTCCCCTCCCCCCGCCAGATTCAGTGCTGGGGGGCTGCTAATAACTCCGTGGCAAGGAGAATGGGGGGGTCATCCGAGGCAAGATAGGGTCTGTCTCCCCATTTCTACTTTGTTTCAGTCTTTTTCTCTCCTGCTTTTACGCAGAAACACACACCCAGAATCCTGTTTTTTCAGATCCCTTCCTCTCCCCTGTGTGCACACAGGTACTGTTCTCTCTCTCTCTCTCGTTACCCCCACCCCCTTATCTGCTCTGGGACTTGTGGAGATGCCAGCCTTGCCCTACCTACCAGAGATGCCAAAAATGGGGGACAGTACTTCTGGACCGAGGACCTGCCACGCCCTCCCCTCCAGACGGCTCGATTACCTCATACGCAGCTCATCTGATACCAATAGAATCACTCGGTGGACAAGTGTCTGACTCAGATTATCTACCTCGGAGGGAGTTTCTGCTACTTTAGGGAACTGTTGGCTGGGCTTTGGGGGTAGAAGCTTATTGTTATTTTTTAATTATTATTTTTTTAGGAAAGAAAAAGAAACCCTGGGATCCATTGGGGGCGGGTGTTTTTGTTTGTTATTGTTCTTGATTTTTTTTTTTTAATTTAGTTTGGGGAAGTAGACATTTTTATAAATATGTTGTTTTTCCTCTTCTTTTTTTCATAAGTTTCTTGCTTTCCCATATTAGGGGTGATAGCCAAAGGGGGTCGTGATAAGAAAAGGGAGAACATGTAGACGTGGCGGGGCCCACCAGGCTCCCGTCCTGGCCGTCGGGAAGTACACTGAGCAGGGCACCAAGCCTGTTCCCTAAAGTATCTTAGGTGTTCTTCTTGGCTTGTCACCCCACGTGTGCCCCGCGCTGCGGGCGGGTTCCTGCTGCAGGTGGGGTGGAGGCGCTGGGCTGGCCACCCCCCTCCCCACGTCCCTTGGGCAGGGCCGGACGCACTCATCTTGAGGAAATGGCCACCTTCCCCGTAACATGTCTCGACATCGTTTTTTTAAACTAGTATTTGCGGATTGGAAGGCAAGAACGGGGAGGGGGTCATTGCAAACTTAAGTGTGGGTTGGGGGGCTTGTGTATGTATCTCCCTCCATTTCCCCAGAAATGAGGTGTCTTTTTTTTTTTCTCTCTCTCTCTCTCTCTGTCCAAAACCATGAGGGTGGGGAGAGGAGGGGGTTGTAAAGAAGGCCGAGTGTGGGGGACAGTCCAGTCACTGCTTCACCATCCTCGGCCCTGAACCCGGCCGACAACTTCGGGATTTCACAGGACTGTCCCCATGGGGAAGCCCTTCAGTCAGGGACCCGGGCAGGACTGAGGGCAGGTGGGGATGGCAACGGGCGGGGGTGGGAGGCGCGGGCATGGGCAGTTCTCCTCACTTGTAAACTTGTAGTTGAACAGGGAAAAAAAAAAAAGTTTTAAATAAATTTCTTTTTCCCCTGGGTTTAGTTGACGATTATTTTCAAAAATATGAGAAACCCCAGGAAAAAAAAAAAAAAGTTTTCTCATGAAGTCCTTGGAAGGGTTGTCCCCAAGCACCCGGGCCCCCTGTCCCAGCCTGGGCTCCTTCCTGTCCACAGGAAACAGGCTGGCCTGAACCCCGTTGCCTGGCAACCTTGCCTCAGACGGGGCTCCAGTGGTCCACCAGGCAACCCTGGGCAGACTGATGGGACAGGTTGGGGGTCCTCAGGGCATGCAAGACCATGGGAGGTGGACTCCCACCCCCATGGATGTGGCCATACCCAGGGCTGGGGCGATCATTGTTTCTTCTTGTATCTGAAGGACTCTTGTCCCGGAGTCACGAATTCCTAGCATTCCCTGTGCCAGGACAGGACAGGGAGATGGGGGCAGGGGAGAGGGCACGGCCCCACCTAGGGCAGTGGCCACAGCTGTGAGAGGCAGACGGAGCCAGACACCTGGACAGGAGGCAGGATGGCGGTGGGGGGCACCACTGGAGCCTGGGTGCTGGTCCTCGGCCTGTGGGGTGAGCCTCTCCCCCCTTACCTGTGCAAGGCTCTCCGCCTTCTCCCCAGAACTTCTGGAAACAGGGCCACTCTCCCAGCCCCCTCTGAGCAAGCACCCTGTGCAAGATTCACCAGCCCCTCTCCCGGCCCTCCACTTGGTGCTGTCTCCCAGGGACTGTGGCAGGCGGTCAGAACGTCACGGCCCGGATCGGGAAGCCGCTGGTGCTGAACTGTCGGGGTGCCCCCAGGAAGCCGCCCCAGCAGCTGGAATGGAAACTGGTGAGTGGGGCCCGTGGCAGCCTCCCCACCATCCCCCCCTGCTGCAGGAGTCCTTCCCCAAAGGGTGCTCTCTGTTCAGGCCCCTCTTCTCTGTCCCCAGCACACAGGCCGGACAGAAGCATGGAAGGTCCTGTCTCCTCAGGGAGGCCACTGGGACAGTGTGGCTCAAGTCCTCCCCAACGGTTCGCTGCTCCTGCCGGCCATGGGGTTCGAGGATGAGGGGACTTTCCAGTGCAGGGCGATGACCCGGAAAGGGAAGGAGACCAAGTCCAACTACCAAGTCCGAGTGTACCGTAAGGTTCCGGGCGCCTCGAGGCTCACCACACGCTTAAGAAGCCTTCCGCCCCCCCCCTCCTCCCTCCAGCCCTTGACACCTTGGCCCTGGGCTGTAGGTCTCTGACGGGCTGCCCCGTTCCCACACTGGGGGTGTGAGAGTCTGCAAAAAGCCCCAGCCCGATTGGAAAAAATTTTCCCTCCTTCAGAGACTCCAAAGAAACCAAAAATTGTGGATCCTGCTTCTGAACTCCAGGCTGGCGTCCCCAACAAGGTAGCAGATGAGAAAGTGGTCCTGAGAGAGGGAGAGGTGCAGCTGGCGGGTACTTGTGTATCCTGTCCTTTATTTTCCAAGATGATGAGCTCTCTCTTTCCCCAGGTGGGGACATGTGTGTCTGAGGGGGGCTACCCTGCAGGGACTCTTAGCTGGCACTTAGATGGGAAACCCCTGATACCTGATGGCAAAGGTGAGTCCCAAGTCCCGTCCTCACTGCCCTCCTTGGGACCCACCGCCCCCTCCACACACACACACACACCCGGGATATCCCGTCTTCTTCCTCCGTCGCAGGGGTGTCTGTGAAGGAGGAGACCCGGAGGCACCCGGAGACAGGACTTTTCACACTGCAGTCGGAGCTGACGGTGACCTCAGCCCTTGCCCGGGGAGGGGCGCCCCACCTGACCTTCTCCTGCAGCTTCCACCCCGGTGTTCCCCGACGCCGCGCCCTGCACGGGGCCCCAGTCCGGCTCAGTGTCTGGGGTGACCACATAGGTGAGGAGGGCTCCAAGCTCAGGGGAGTGTACCTTCCGACAGCAGGGCCACTCGGAAGGCAAACGGATTTCTCTGTCGGCCTCCTGCCGCCCCCAGCCTCAGAGCCTCTGGAGGAGGTCCGGCTGGTGGTGGACCCAGAAGGCGGGGCAGTAGCTCCTGGCGGTTCCGTGACCCTGACCTGTGAAGTCCCCGCCCAGCACCCTCCTCAGATCCACTGGATCAAGGATGTGAGTGCCCAGAGAGGGGCTGGGGGGTGGACACAGGCTCGGCAGTTCCAGGGGGGCAGGGAGCTCGTGGACAGAAAGGATGTGGGGATGGGGACGAGTGTGAGGGCGTGGGGACAGACAGGAGCATGGGACGTAGGGGCAGGGTTGTGACAGCCTCCCGTTCCCCGCCTCGCCCAGGGCACCCCCCTGCCCCTTCCCCCCAGCCCGGTGCTGCTGCTCCCGGAGGTGGGGCCCCAGGATGAAGGAGCCTACAGCTGTGTGGCCACCCACCCCAGTCACGGGCCCCAGGAGAGCCACGCCGTCAGCGTCAGCATCGTCGGTGAGGGGCCTCTCCCCTCCATCCCAGGGACCCTGTGCCGGCTCAGGGGAGCCACCCCCTCCACCCAAAGCACCTCCACACCCAGGCTTGGCCGCCCCACCCAAACCGGACCAGGGGAGCACCCCGAGCTGAGGGAAGGGCAGGGCAGAGGCCCCAGGCCGACGCCCTTTCTGACTCGCTCTGACTCTGCCTCCCACAGCAGGAGAGGAGGGGCCCTCTGCAGGTGAGGGGTCACATGAATGAGGTCAGAGCAGCTGACAGCCCCACATGCCCTGGGAATGATGGACAGGAGAGGAGTGGTGAGTGGGGGCGCGCCCTCAGTCCCCCCTCCCTCTCCCTACAGGCTCTGTGGGGGGGCCGGGGCTGGGAGCTCTGGCCCTGGCCCTGGGGATCCTGGGAGGGCTGGGCGCTGCGGCCCTGCTCATCGGGGTCATCCTGTGGCGGAGGAGGCGGCAACGGAGAGAAGAGAGGTGAGTGGAGAGAGCCAGGCGCCTGACTTAGGCCCTGTTGTGCGGGGGAAGGTGTCAGGACCCACGTGTAGAACGCACCCCCCCTCCCACGTCCTCCTCCCCAGGAAGGCCCCAGAAAACCAGGAGGAGGAGGAGGAGCGGGCAGAGCTGAACCAGCCGGAGGAGCCGGAGGCAGCCGAGAGCGGGGCCGGGGGGCCTTGAGGGGTCCACGGCCACCACCTCCCCCAGCCCCCGTTCGTCCCCACACCGGGCTGGCCCCAGACCAGTCCGCCCTTGTATAACCTGCACCCACCACACCAAGTCTGCTTCCCCAGCCAGAGCTTCCCACTAGCAGTGATGAGTAAATCACCTGACCTATCTTGCCCCCTTTGCTCTTGTTTGTGTGTGTCTGTGTGTAAGTGTGTCTACGTGTGTGTGAGTGTGTGTGTGTTTATGTATATGTGTGTGAGTGTGTGTGATGCCCTCACTCACTGCACGGGGAGCCTTGACAGAGGGGGACTGGCCCCCTCGCTTCCTCACACCACACCAGACATCTCCTCTCCCTGGGGGCATGTTCCCGTCTGGGAAGGCCTGGGGTGGGGGTGGGGGGACAGGCAGGCAGAGTTCCCGTCGGTACAGCTCACCTTGTTTATTGAGTTTATAATAGAGGAGGTAGTGAGGGGAGAAGGAAGCATTTAGTCAGAATCCATGTTAGACACTGGGGAGAGAAGAATTAAGTTAAATCAACAAAGGGAAAGTAGGGGAGAATCAGAGAGAGCCCTGCCCGCCACCTTTCAACATCAAATCAAGACGCGTGGAGGGGAGCAGAGGAGGAGGCGGGAGGAGCAGCAGACCTGCTCTCCAGCCTGTCCCCTCTCGCGGAGCTGGCTGCTCCCAGGCCAGAGTGCAGGACTCGGGCAGAGGCTCCTCCCATCCTAGGCATGACGTCACTCCTCCCTGCACCCCTTCCGGAGAGTGGCGAGGGTTGGCCTTAGCCAATAGGAACGGAGGGGCTGAGGAAAGGGTCCAGGAGTAAGGGAGGGTCAACGGGGACCCCCAATACTGATTCTCCTCTGGCCGGAAGCAGGCAGAAAGGAGACACAGCTCAAATACTGAGGAGCCAGAAAAAGAAGAAGATGGCTAGAAACAGGAAGAGGGAGTCCTGCCAGCTGGAGGCTGGGTGACCCTGTCCCAGGTCCACACCTGAAGGAGAGAGGAAAGCTGTGGCAGAAGCATCCCCTGCAGGGCCCGGGGCTGCGATGCCTGAAGGCATTCAGGAGGGGCTCCCTGGTGGTGGCTGAGGGAAGGCTCTTACCTGCTCCCCGGCGAAACGGCTCGTGGGCATTGAAGACAGTGGTGAAAAACCCAAACGGGAAAGCGCCAACCCCGAAGGAGAAGTGGAAGCCCCCAGCATCGCCAAAGGGCTGGAATCCCTGAGGGCACAGAGAGAGAGAGAGAGAGAGAGAGAGAGAGAGGTCAGAGCAGGGCTGGGCAAGTCTCTTAGCAAGAAAGGAACACAATCAGACAAGACTCACCCCTCTGCTCTCGGGCGCCGGCCGCTGGCCCTGGGGCCGGGGTGGAGTTTTCAATCTGAGGAACAGGAGAGGGATCTCAATGGGAAATTTCCTCTCCATGTCTAATACCCCCCCAACTCCTGGGGAGGAAGTCTCCCACCTTTCCTCAGCATGCTCCTCTCTCTCTTACCTGGGATCCTGGGGCTTCTGGCTCCCTCGCCCGTAAAGGGGCACAACCTTTTCTCTGCTGATCCCAGCTTTACACACTGGGCACTCCTGCCGCTCCGGCCGTGTCTCCAGCCACTGGGGGGGGGGGGGATAAAACGAAGTGGTTTCCAGTACACAGCAGGGTCTTTCAGCTCCTCAGACCTCCCCCATTTCCCTCTTCATCTCCTCTGAGTACGCACCTGATGAAGACAGGGCCAACTGGATGGGGGGGAAAAAAGACGGTCAAACTAGCTAGAGGAAAGAAGGGGTACAGATCCGACCTCGGTGCCCCCATCTCACCCCCAGTTCCCTGGTATCACCAACTCTCTTTTCATATTCCCCACCACCTTCCTCTACCATGCCAGCCAACCTGGCCTTCCTGCCTTTCTGATCTTCCAACACCTCAAGCTTCATCCATCCATCCTCAACATGCTCGACTCAACATGCTATTCTCTTCCCCAAAACACATACACACCCCCACCCTTCTCCTTCTGACCTAACTGACAATTCTTCTTGAACCACCTCTTTCCAGCTCTCCCCTTTCAGCCCCAGCCCCATCCTTGCCCCTATTACTCCCAAACTCCCCCACTATTCCTTTTCCTCCCTTCCAGGCCCAAGGAAGCTCCTACTGCTACAATCCTTGAACCTCTCAAGACTGTCCCTCCAAGTGCCCTGGACCCCAGGGCATGCCACCCTCTGCCGTACTTGGCCTGAATGGGATCCCCGCATTCCCTAGGCCAGGCCTCCGCTACTTAACTAACGCTTCCCCTCTCCTCTTGGAAGTCTAATCCGTTTCCACCTGCACAGCTGAGACCCGTCAGGCCTCTGGGGTCGGTCAAGTGGTTCGGGTCTCACCTGTACAGAGATGTGTGCGGTGCCCCCCCTGCCGCCCCTCGGCCTTTCTCCTAACACACCTTACACCTCAGCTTCTAGTCCCCATGCCTCTCCTGCCCGCAGATCTCGTCTGTGCAGACGGGACAACCCCCCACCCCAATACACAGACCCGGAAAGACCGCTGTCCCCTCCTCGGGGCTCACCTATGGGGCTATGCCCACCGAGGATGGTGCCCTCGTCCCCACTCCCGCGGCCCCCCGTCCCGAGTCTCACCAGTAAAGGTGGCCACACATACTGATCACAGCTTCCCGAGCCGTCTCCAGACAGATATTGCATTCGAAGGTCGCGCCCGCCCCGCCCCGCTCGCAGTTTGGCCCTTCGGGGTCCCCGTCGTCCTCCTCCGCTGCTGCCATGGCCGGTTCGGCTTCGGCCCCCCACCCACCCACGTACCCCCTAACCCCGACACACACACAGACACAAGCCCCAACAAACAAGGAACCGCCTTCTCCACACGATCGTGGAGTGGGAGGGGGGGCTTCAAGGTTTTTAAATCACGATTGGCCTGACTGCCTGCCAATCACACAGATTCAAAAGAAAGGATTGGTCCAGAGGAGAAAGGGTGGCAAGAGGTTAGCGCGGCCCTGCCCTTGCACAATGACGATTGGCTTACACAGTCGCGGTCAGCACGCAATGCAACGGGACTGGCCGGGCCAAGGGAGGTTTTATTGGTCTGAGTAGTTGCCAGTCATATTCAAAGGCCAGAAGCAATTGGTTCGGGACTGCATAGACCTCACCCATCTGAGCCTTGTCTTTCCTCCATTTCCCCTTTCATAGCCTGTCTAGACTCCTATTGGGCAACGGCTCCAAAGCAAGCGATTGGCTAGAACTCTACGGAAACGGGTAGTGAGGTAAAATGCGCGTGCGCAGCAGACGGCGGGAAGAGGTGGACCAATCTTGTGAGGGTTGGGCTTCCTCTAGTCCCGCCTCTTCACCTCCGCCTCGTCGCCATAGTGACTGCTCTACAATTGGCGGGGTTTGTGGGGTTCAAAGGACTCAAGCTCAGCCACATCCGGGTCCTCCGGATATGGCCTCTTTCGCCTGATTGGACCGTTTCTTCCGCCCCCGCCCTCCCCCCCACTAATGGTCCGAGATCGGAAAAGGCGGCGAAGAGCTCAGTAAAGAGGGCAAATACTGGGGTCGCAAGGTTCAAAATGGCTCCGGCCCCCCTCGGTGACGTAGAGAGCGGAGCGTGGGCGCGCCCGTCCCTCTTAGTAAAGCTGGGAGAGCTGGGGTTAGCCCGGCGTCTGGATGGTGCGAGCATCGACCTGCGGCGGGGGTGTTAACCCCCCTCCCCCCTCCCTCGGCGGGACCCCTCCGTTCGCCCCGCTTTAGGTGATTTACGGAGCAGAGCCGACCGAAAGGCCTACCCCCTTTTTAAAGTGACCCGTAGAACCAGAGCTGACCTCGACTCGGCCCTAAACCTCAGCAGCAGCCGAGAAGGCCCCTCCCCCCCTTGGCGAGTGGGTGCAGAAGGGGCAAGGCCGCTCCGCCCGCCCGCCCCCCCCTCTTTTTAAGGCGACCCGCGGCAGGTTGGGGTGATGGCTGCTCTTCTAGTTAAGATGCCTGGGAGAACGGGGGTCTTCCTACTCGGCTGGACCCCTGGGACTTAGGCCAGCTGCTGCAGAGCTTGGGCCTTTGTTCTACAGTGACCCTCCTTGTGGCCCAAGGCGCAGCCCTAGGTAACACTCCCACTCGCGTGCGCTCTTTACATCTCCCACCCTCCCTCCCGGGCGTGTAAACCCGCGCCGCACAGGTGTGTGGGGGCGGCGCAGACACGGGCGAAGGGCGGCCCGGCCACCAGCTGATAAGAGCGGGGGTGATGAGGGTTCAGGAGTTCTGGAGAGGTTGACGGGGAAAGTGAGCAAGCAGGGGTGGAGACCAGAGGAGAAGCAGTGCTGAAAGGACCCTGGGTAAAGGAGTCATGGGAGTCGAGGAACGCGGGCTAGGGACAGAGCTGGATCCGTGGCTATGAAATGAAGGAGGCAGGCCTATCCCAGAGGAATTAAATCAGCCTTCTTCCCGCACCCTCTTCCTCCCAAGAAAGCAGCCCGAATGCCCCGTTCCCATTGTAAAAACCAGATGCACCCTGATTCTATGCTGGGGGAGAGGGGCTGTCTCAGCTTAGGTGCGTAAGGAGACTGATAGGAAGAGACTAGAAAGATACTGAGGTTCAAGAGCCTAACAAGGCAGGGGCAGGGAGAGGTCCTGGGAAGCCTGGGAGTATCCTTTCTCTTTATAGAGGCAGGGGCTGGGGGGCGGGAGGGGGGGTAGAATAGGAAGTTGGGACTGCCCGGAGGTGAAGGGGACAAAGGGCGAAGAGACCAGACTAGAGGGACAGACAGGTGAAGGACTCAGGGCTTGGCATACAGATGCTTGGTAAGTGTTTGGAATTGAGTGGGGGGGGGGGACAGGAAAAGGGGTCTCGGAGAATTGGAAGCGATAAGCCGCAAATAGGGGAGTTGAGGGTTTGAAAAAGGAAGAAACCAAGAATACGTGAGGAGAGCTCAGGAAGGCTGGGGAGCGGGAATGGGCTCCGAGAGGAACACAGCACGTAGGGACACACGAGCCACGCCGGCTGAAACGGAGTTTTATGGAGGAAATAAAAGGGATGCTGCAGCCCAGCTCTCCCGAAACCGACCCAGAGCGAGAGCAGACTGGTGGATGTGGGGAGGGGGGGGGGGGAGACGTCTGGGTGCCGGGGAGGCGATTGGCGGGCGGGGCCGTCCATCACCGCCCCCTACTTCCTGGCCCGCCCTGGAAGCCAGCAGGCGTTGGGGAGGGGTGGGGGGGGAATAGCGGCCGCAGCCGCCCCAGCCCTCCGAGAGACGGCAGGAAGGGCGGGAGGGAGCCGGGGGGACAGCCCCCCACCAGTCCCAGCGCCATGGGTCCAGACTCCCGCTCTCCCCTCCCCTCCACCGGCCGGGGCTAGGGGACCCCCCCCATTCTCTCACCCCCTTGGCACCGACACCCCGACCGAGGCAGACACAGCCACCCGCCAGCACCGCTGCCGCAGCCTGGCTGGGGAGGGGCCGGCCCCCCACGCCCCCCTCCCCGCTGAGGTGGGGGCAGGAAAGGGGCGGGGGCGGGGGGGCTGGGAGGGGCCTGGAGGTGCGGGGTGGGGGGGGAGGAGACGGGTCCTGGGAGGGGGTCGCTGGGGAGAGGGGGGGGGATGGGAGAGCCCCGAGGGAGGAGAGGGGCAGAGTCCTGTGCGCGGCGGGTGGGGTGTGCCCCGGGAATTCTGAAGAGGGAATTCCTACACCTCCCCCGGTTCCTGGCTTCGCCCTTTGGCCCCGCTCCGCTCCTGGGGGGTTGGGGCCGAGCGAAGGCGGCTCATGGCCCTCCTAACCCCTGGGCAGATATTGGCGTCCTAGGAATGCCCCCGGACAGGTCTGATTCCATCCAGGCCCGGGCCTCTTGTTTCCAGTGGCCTTCTGCACTGCTGGACCCTGCCTGACACTCGAGTGCCTTGTGGGTGGGGTGGGTGGGGTACGGGGGGCATGTTATCTGTGTTGAGTCCAACGGCGGGAACGGCTTGTGTGCTGCCGGGTCGTCCTGTGCCGTCTGTGGGCTGTGGAGAGGGGATGTGACTTTCCATCAGGATCGCCTACTGTGATCTCTCACGTCCAGCCTTGACGTGTTCAAGTGTGTGAGTTTTCACACACATGTTGCATCTTGATATTCCAGGTGTCATGTTTCTTGTACATGCTATGTTTCTGCATGTTTGCTTTCGTGTGTATTAACTCTACCTCGTGTTCTTCGGCTCACGTGTTCTGTCCACAGCCCTGCAGTCTGCAGCCGTGTCCACGCGTGGGACCCACGGTTTACCTGACTCGCACTCACTCCTTCTGCGATCGGGTTGGTCTCTTTGCTGCGTATGTTTTCCCAGTCAGCGTTCACTCCACACGCATGTGCAGCCCTTCACGTGATGCGGCGATGTGACATGTCCAAAGTGCGAGAGCTTAACAGTGACGGGTATCACTTATGTTTTAATTTTATTGGCCGTACATTTAGGAGCCATGGTGCTCGTTAACCCGCTGGGCACTCACTCTGTGGTATTTCTAAGTCCTTGGATATTTCTGCTCCAGACAGGGTCACTTAACGTTACGTATTAGAGAGGGCAGCCTAGCCTCCATCTCCCCAGAGAACCGCGCCCCGGTGCCTTACCTGGCTGCCCTCCCAGGCCCATGTCTCTTCCTGTGCGTCGTCTCCCGTAGCTTGTGCAGTCTGTGGGCGTGGGTCAGCCCTGCCATGCACGCTGTCTGTCCCCACCTCTCCACTGTTGCCGTGTGTCTGACGACAGTGGCGTCTTTCTCCGTGACGTGGTAATCCCCTCTCTGTGTGTTTCTGTTGTGCGTATGGCTGCATGCGCCATCTTGGGGGGTGGCCCCTGCTTCCACTGCGGCCGTGTCTCGGATGCGTGTCTTTAGATTGCTACTCGGCTCGGTGTGTTCATCGATTCCTCCGCGACTTTTCACAGCTCATGGCCTTCAAGAGGGTCGCCGCCCTATTCCTGATCAGAACTGTCGTCCCTGTCAGTGATTGTGGTTGCCTGGGTACGTAGACAGCCTTATGATCTGTTCAGCAAATGCAGACGCTTACGAGTGCCTTCTCTGTCCCCTTCTGTCCTGGACATTGGAGATAAACGGAGTCCCTGCCGTCAAGCTGGTTATCGATGAGAGAGGGAGACAGAAATGCCAGTGAGCAGTTAGTTATACATGGTGGTGTCACAAACTCACCTGTAAGGCTTGTTAAAATACAGGTGAGTGGGCCCAACGCCCGAAGTTCTGATCCAAGAGATCTGGGGTGAGGTCCAAGGAGTTACATACACTTCCCTCCTCTGAGAAACAGTGATCAAGATAAAAGCCTAATGAAAAGTCAGGCCTGGAGGGGTTCAGGAAGTCCTCCAAACTGTCACACTCAGCTGAGCGAGGCAGGTGAAGAGGTGGAAGGGCGTTCCAGCCAAAAGGAACAGCATGTTCGTGGCGCAGACGCATGAAAGAACACGGTGTGTCTGAGGAACTGAAGTTCGTCAGTTTGGAGTAAAAAGGCATTTGTGGGTGGGTGGCCAAAGATGTAAAACGGGTGAACTGGTCAAGAAGGGCCTTGGCACAACAGGGACATGCCCAGATTTGTCACAGAAAAGTCTCTGGCTGCCATGTGGAGGAGGGTCTGGCAGGGAAGGCTGAAGAGCCTGTTGCTGGTAGTCCAGGGGAGAAACGCTGGTCCGGTCTGCCCTCACGAACTTGGGGTCAGTGATGTGGGGCAGCCCTGAGGCCTGCCATTTCAGAACTGGCAGGGAGTCTGATTTCCTGTTACCTTTGTTCTTGGCCATGGGCTTACCTTTGAGTACAGCCCTTCCTGCCCCTGGCAGGGAGTGTCTTTGGTCTCAACAGTGTGTGCCTGAATGCTGTTTTTGTGAATTGTGACCGTGCCCCCAGCAGTGGGGCCACAGAGTGGAGGAAGGAGGAAGAGCCCAGGAGGCAGGTTCTGGATGCCCGCAGGCCTTCCTCCTGAGCTCTTCTCCCTCCGGGGCAGGTGGTCAGGCAGACGGCCTCCCGGGGCGCTGGAAAGGAGGGAAGGAGAGGTAGGATTCGTTTGCCTGTCTGTAGAGGCAGGATTGATGGGTGAAGTGACTCCTGGTTTGTCCATCCACGGCTCCTTCTGGAACGGGAGGCTGCGTGGGTGCAGAGGGACTTTTCTGGGTCTGCATTTCCAGTCCTCTGTCTGGATGGTGCGGTGGTGACCTTGTGCGTGTGTGCGAATCAGCCCACCTTTACGTGTCTTTGTTTGCCTGGGTGGCCGAGGCTTCATTCTTGCCAGGCAGCCCTTGAGAGTGTCTGTGGGTGTCTCGTGACTTGCACTGCACCCGCCGTGTGTGCACCTGTGCCCGGCATAGGGCGTCAGTGTGACTTGAGTGCTTAGGGGCACAAGCCGCTTGGGTTGAAGCTAGGAAGTTGTCCCTTAGGAGCCTCATCGCCTCAGGTTAAGTCATTTATCCTCTCCGGGCCTGTTTCCTATAAATGTGGATTGTGTGATTTAATACTGCGTGTATATAGTGTATAGGCCAGCCCTGTCGAACACAAATGTAACGCAAGCCACCCACGTAATGTTTCGTCTTTTGGCAGGTGCGTAGAAAAACCTAACAGTGAAATTAGTTCTAATAATCTACTCTATCAAACCCAAAAGGTTGTCATTTCAAAATGTGATCGATATGAAAGGTTATTACTGGGACATTTCCCATTGTGTTTCTGATTCCAAGTTTTGGAGAGCTGACGTGTGCTTTTCCTCCAGCCCGTCTCGCTGTGGACGAGGGCACGTTTCAGGTGCCCGGCAGCCACTGGTGGCTGCCGGCTGCTAGACTGGCCAGCGCGGGCGCAGACCCTGACACGCTGCTAGGGTTGGCTCTCCTTTCTATTGTCCCTTTTATTATCGTGCGTCTGTGACTTGTGGGCGTGCACGTCTCCTGAGTGTCGGGAGACACCTGGGAGCCTTCAAAGAGAGCGGTGGGAGGCAGTCCCTGCCGCCCCTGTCCTAAAGAGGCTTCCGGGGGAGTTTCAGTGGGAGCGCGGGCCCCCTCCTGTGTCTCCCTGCCCCACCCCCTGCAGGCATCATGCCCACTGTCCCTCGCCGCACCCCTGCAGGTGATCAGGATGGAGCTGTGGCCAGGCGTGTGGCCAGTCCTGCTGCTGCTGCTCCTGCTGCTGCTCCTGCTGCTGCCCGCCCTGTGGCTCTGCAGCCCCAGTGCCAAGTACTTCTTCAAGATGGCCTTCTACAACGGCTGGATCCTCTTCCTGGCCGTTCTGGCCATCCCCGTGTGCGCCGTGCGGGGACGCAACGTCGAAAACATGAAGTAAGGGCCCGGGGTGACCCGGGAAGGGGGAGATGACTGACTGCACAGACGCATGGCGGGGGGAGGGGACGTCCGTGGCCCCCCCTGGACCGCGTGCTGTGACCCTGTAGGATCTTGCGTCTGATGCTGCTCCACATCAAATACCTGTACGGGATCCGAGTGGAGGTGCGAGGGGCTCACCACTTCCCCCCCTCGCAGCCCTACGTGGTAGTCTCCAACCACCAGAGCTCCCTGGACCTGCTTGGTGAGACCCCCATCGGCTGTGAACCCCCCTCCTAGGACCTCCCCTGCAGTCTTCCTTCTTGGGGGGGCTCAGCCGCCCTCATCCGGGACATGGCCTTCAGTCCCCCTTCCCTCTTCCTGGGGTGGGCTGCCCCCACCCTAAGGTTCACACTGCCCCGCCCCTCCCGGCCCGCCGTCCCAGGGATGATGGAGGTCCTGCCGGGCCGGTGCGTGCCCATCGCCAAGCGGGAGCTGCTGTGGGCGGGCTCCGCGGGGCTGGCCTGCTGGCTGGCTGGCGTCATCTTCATCGACCGGAAGCGCACGGGGGACGCCATCAGCGTCATGTCTGAGGTCGCCCAGACCCTGCTCACCCAGGACGTGAGTCCCCGGGGGACGTGGGGCTGGGAGTGAATAAACTGCTAGGCGGGGCCTCAGAGCCCCCTCCGCACCGTGTGCGTGTCCTCCTTGACCCTCTTTGCCCCCAGGTGCGGGTCTGGGTGTTCCCCGAGGGCACGCGCAACCACAACGGCTCCATGCTGCCCTTCAAACGCGGCGCCTTTCACCTCGCCGTGCAGGCCCAGGTGATGACTGCTGCCCTCTGGCCCTGGGCCCCGGCCCCAGCACCCCTCCGCACTGCACAGCCCTGTCCTGGGGGCTCCACAGGGAGCCCCGGGCTGATGGCTCTCCCCCCCCAGGTCCCCATCGTCCCCATCGTCATGTCCTCCTACCAGGACTTCTACTGCAAGAAGGAGCGCCGCTTCACGTCCGGTGAGAGCTGGGGGCCGGGGGTCACAGTGGGGGCTAGCGGATGTACCTAGGAGGCAGGACCCTCGGAGGGTTTATTCAGTGCCCCCCACACAGAGGGCCCCTCGGAGAGAGGCCGTTACTGCCCAGCAGAGATACCCCCCGTGTGTGCACAGCTGTGGCGCTGGGCAGTAACCTCTGAGCGATTCGGGGGGGGGGGGGGGGCTGGGCAGGGTTTGGGGGAGGCTTTGTGCTGAGGGCCCAGGAGCAGGGGGCAGCGGACACACAGTGTCCAGGCTCGCTGGAAGAGCGCTGAAAGGCTGAGCAGGGCAGTAGCCCAGAGGGTGGGCCCAGCCTGCAGGCAGAGGCAGAGGCCTGGACAGACAGGCCCTGACCACACTCGTCCCCTCCCAGGGCGATGTCAGGTCCGGGTGCTGCCCCCAGTGCCCACAGAAGGGCTGGCGCCGGACGACGTCCCAGCGCTGGCTGACAGAGTCCGCCACTCCATGCTCACCGTGTTCCGGGAAATCTCCACTGATGGCAGGGGCGGAGGTGACTGCCTGAAGACACCCGGAGGGGGGGGTGAGGCCCGGCTCTGAGCTCCCTCCACAGCACCCCCACTTTGCTCCATGCACCTGCCAACCTGGGGGTCCCTGAAGCAGGGCCACGCCCTCTTCCTCGGTTCCTCTCTCCCCACCCAGTCTCCTCTTTGGGGGCTCCAGCCTCTGAAGTGCAGTCTCCTGACCCCGCCCCTCCCCCACCATGTGTCCACTCTGACCCCGCCCTTCCCGTGCCATGTGTCTGTGGGTCAGCCTCCACACGGGTGGGCGTACCCATCCTGTCCCCTTTGGTCTTCTCGCCCTCGCTACCCCACGTGGGCCAGTGGACTCGTCCATTCTGTGGAACAGTTGCCCAGCCCCACTCCCAAGTCCTTGGATTCTGTGGGCTCCTCCATTTGTGAGGACAAGTCCTCACGCTGTGCCTGGAAGCTGATGCCTGGAACACTCCTCCCGGGCCGCTCCTGGGGACCCCCTTAGCGTTCCCCCCTCCCATGGAGCCTCCTGTCCGTGGAGGCTGGCCTCTCCTCACTCAGAGGTCTGTCCCTCCCCGAGCCCTGGTGCCTGGGTGCCCAGGACAGCACACTCCCCGGTGTCAGTTTGGTCATCACATTTCTGCGCCCCTGTCCTTGTGGTCCAGTTCCTCCATCATCCCCACCCCACCCCCGCCCGCAGCCTGCTGTACCGTCCTGACCGGACAGGCGGCAGTGCTGCGCTCCCTGCTCCCTGGGCAGTTGGGGGAAGCACTGAACCCTGGCCAGATGGGGTGGTTTTAATTTATTTCTCTTTCTTTTGAGGTTCCCCCTCTGAGCCAGTTCATTTCCTCCCTGTGGCATTGGCCACGCCCTGCCTCCCCTCCCAGACGGCCCACACAGGGAGTGGCTGGGAGGAAAAGGAGAGGGTGGGACTCAGTTTTGCCTGGTTGGTTTTTATTAATTATCCGGATTACAGCAAGGAACGGAGAATAAAGGTTGAGAGAGAGTCTGGACCCTCTGGCTGTGTTTGTTAAGTTGCTGAAGAAGCAGTTCCCACCGGCCATGCAATTTGCCCCACCTTGAAGACACTGCTCCTCAGTCAGTGACAGATAACCTTATCTGCACGCAGCTTTCCAGCTGGAGAATCTGGAGGATTAGTGGGTCCAATTTCTGTATAAATTAGGGGGCAGAGGCCCTGCAGATTCCTCATCGCTGTCCCTGGAGGCCTGGGCCCAGGCTATTGTCCTCACAGGAGCCTGGTTAATGACAAGGAGACATGCACACATGTTGGCTATGAGCTGCCTCCAGCCTGGAGTGGGTGTGAGGACTGAGGAGACTGTCACCCCAACAGTACGGGAAGCCACCAGGCTGGGAGCATCACAAGGAGGGGTGGCGAAGTGTAGCTATCTGGGGACTGCAGGGGGGAATGAGGGTTGGGGGAGCAAAGCGGACTTGGGGAGAGCCTGGGGCAGTTGTAGTCCCCCCCCCACACCCTCCCCCGCGGTCCCAGCAGGGGGTACTGGAAACTCACAGGCGCCTAGCCGCTCCTCCAGCAACAGCACCTGGTCACTGAGGGACTCGATCCTGTCGCCCTGGCCCCACAGTTCAGCCACCTTCTCCGGCTGCAGGTCTTCCGGTGGCGTGGGCAGCACCGCTCTGACCCAGGCTCCAGCCTGCCCGGCCCACTGCAACAGAAGAGAGGTTTCGGGGGGTCGGAGACAGGGCGCAGCCCACCCAGCAGGCGCGGCCCCGCTCACCGGTTCCCGCTCACCTGCTCCAGCCGCTCCAGGCGCCCGCGCAGCTCTCGGAGCTCCCGCCTCAGGGCTCGCTCGTCCTGCTCCGCTTCCCGAACTGGGACAGAAGAGGGCACGACTGCTGTCCGCGCCTGCGGCGGGCCCGGCCCTCCCCGCCACCCACGCTCCCCGCGCTCACCTGCCACGCTGAGGATGCTGGCGCTGGTCGGGGGCGCCGGGGACCCCTCCGCGCAGGAGCGCCCGCCCGGGCCCAGCACCAGGCCGGGGGGGCAAGCGCAGGTGAAGCTGCCTGCCGTGTTTAGGCAGCGGTGCGAGCACAAGGGGACTCCAGCCCGACATTCATCCACGTCTGGTCACGGGAAAGAGGCGAGGGCTGAGGGTGCGGGGCGGGGCCAGCGACCAGGAGAGTGGGAGGGGCCTGGATGTGCAGGGCGGGGCCAGCGCCCAGGTGAGCGGGGCAGGGCCTGAGGGTGCAGAGCGGGGCCAGCGCCCAGGCGAGCGGGGTGGGGCCTGAGGGTGCAGAGCGGGGCCAGCGCCCAGGTGAGCGGGGCGGGGCCTGAGGATGCAGGGCGGGGCCAGCGCCCAGGTGAGCGGGGCGGGGCCTGAGGATGCAGGGCGGGGCCAGCGCCCAGGCGAGCGGGGCGGGGCCTGAGGATGCAGGGCGGGGCCAGCGCCCAGGCGAGCGGGGCGGGGCCTGAGGATGCAGGGCGGGGCCAGCGCCCAGGTGAGCGGGGCGGGGCCTGAGGATGCAGGGCGGGGCCAGCGCCCAGGCGAGCGGGGCGGGGCCTGAGGGTGCAGGGCGGGGCCAGCGCCCAGACGAGCGAGGCGGGGCCTGAGGGTGCAGGGCGGGGCCAGCGCCCAGGTGAGGGGGCGGGGCCTGAGGAGGCAGGGCGGGGCCAGCGCCCAGGAGAGTGGGAGGAGCCTGAGCCACCTGGGCGGAGGGAGGGCGGGCCGACTCACCCACGTGGCAGTGCTTCCCGCCCCAGCCTGGCGCGCACTCGCACCGGTCAGGCCGGATGCAGATGCCTCCGTTCAGGCAGCCCTTCGCGCAAACGGCTGTGGGCGCAGGGCGGGCCGTCAGGAAGGGCCCCAGCACCCGCTGGCGTGCCTCCCCGCGACCCGGGAGGAGCCGGCCTCACCTTCGTCACAGGTGAGCGCCCCGGGATGCCGCTTCCTCCACCCCTGGCAGCACACGGTGTGCGTCTGCAGCACCTCTCTCCTCACCTCCCGCCATGCCACACGGTACGTGGTCCTGCAACACAGCGTGCGGCTCTGAACCGTGGCCTGTGGGTCCTGGTCGGGGTTCTTGGGGTTTCCCTAGAAAGACCCCGGAAACTAGGCTCCCCGTCCCTCACCTGTAAGTGCTGCAGACGCGCCTCCCCGCGCACAGGGTCAGGTAGGGCTTATGCACTGGCTGGCTGTAGGACTCGTTGTAACGGAGCGGGACCACCAGCGTCTGCTTGGAGCAGACCCTCTGACTGCACCAAGGCGGGAGAATGTGGGACACATTACTGACTGGGCCAGGTTCTGGCGGGCCTGGGGTCCTAGATGACTTGAGGCTCAGCCCTCCCTTCAGGTGATAGCCTCGCCCTCCTTCTAAACTTCTTTGTTTTGCCCCCCCCCTGTGAAGCCCCGCCCCCAGAAAGTTTTTCTGATGATCTCACCCTGCCCCGGGCCCCCTCTGTTGTCACCTCTCTTTGCGGGATCCACCCTTGGACCCTTCGCCCAACATCAGCAGGAGGAGGAATGAGAGTCCACCCAAGAAAGCGCAGAGCTCAGCCCTGGACCCCATGATTCTCCTGGACTCTGGACTCGGGATTGCCAGCTGCAGGCAAGAGGTTAATGTTGGCCCTTCCCCTCCCCCACGCACTCCTCCAGCTTCGGCCCCTCCAAAGCAGTCTGCTGGTGCCCCCTAAGGGTGACAGGACAGTACTCTGTACACACTTCCACTGGTCGTCAGGAACAGCACCCCTTAGCACATGCTGCCTGACACACCCTTTCCCTCCCCTCTACACACACAGTTAACCCTCCCCTCACGACCCTCTGATCTCTAACATGCCTTTTCCACCTTATTATTCTTCTTACTTTCCGAACCTAGGGTACTCCCCACTAACTACACCCCCTCCCGCCTCACACACAAACCCACACGCCGGGAGACTCCACACCTTCCTTCAACACATCCCTGCGACCCTCACACACATGTGCCATCACATGTCTCTCACCCAGACAACACCGCTCAACTCACACTCCGAGGCTCTGAATGAACCCCCCACGTTCCCTATGGGCCTTCTCTCCGCACCTGCCTCTCCTTGGGAAACTTCAGGCCCGCTAGCCTCAGCGGCAGCAGCGCAGACTGGTGGGCCGTCGGGACCGACTGCTGCAGAGAGGGGGGCTGGGCCACACAGAGTCCTCCCATTACTGCCCCCTCCCACGGGCCTCCCCCGGAGTTCCACAGCTTGGTCCACTCAGTGGGGTCCAAGTCCCACTACCTTCACCCTATCTCAGCAAAGGGCGCCCTTAGAAGTATCTTCCCAACTTTCTGGGGCTCCTTCTGTCTGGGAACCTCCCCCCAAATCAGCAGAGGCTACTGGCTGTATACCACCACCAATGTACCCTGGGTCCCTGCCTCCTCCTTAAACCCAATACAGACTAGGAGGAGAACTGGAGCGGGGGGGGGGGGGGGGGAGCTGGCAGAGAACAAAGTGGGGGTCAGGTCATGCGAGAAGAAGCAAGATGGGCTGAGGAAAGAAATGGGAGAGGTCATCACAGAGAGGCAGGGGCCAACCCAGTGCACTAAGGAGAAAACTGACCCCGTTTCTTGATGGCATTTGTTAGGGTCTGGGAGTGGGGGCCCAGTCGAGTCAGCCCCTACCCCCTGTGTCACAGCAGACAGGGCCCCATTGTCCCTCCCAAAATGCCTTCTTTCAAGGAAGAAGAGGTTCCTTGTCCAGCCCCTAACCCCACGCTGGCCTACAAAGGTCGGAAAGGGGCCCAACAATGCCCACCCTGAGCCTGAGGCCCCTCTTCTAGCCCCGGGGGTGGCAGAGACATTCCATACGTTAAGCGGGGGCACAAGCCACTGCAGCCAGGGGCTCAGCTCCCCGATCCTAGGCTAGGACAGGAAGAGAATTGTACTCAGCAGGAAAGAACCCACAGAGAATCAGGAACCCACACAGAATGGCTGCTGAGAGAGCGGAAACCCCATGGGGGGTCCCACCCCAGACCAGACATCCGGGTACCCATGCCTCGGGCTCTCCATTCCCACCCTCTTTGGGGGAGCCAGGACCCCCTCCCCTGGAAATGAGCCAAGCCACACGGAGGAAATGGAACTTTATTTCCATAAATACAGGGGTAGCACCCCATTCAACGGTAGCTAAAAGAGGGCCTGGGGCCTCAAAGAAACTAGGCTCCCAGGGGGTTCCCCAACACTGAACATAGGGACTGGGGGAATCCCCAAACCTGAGATGGGCCTCACAGGCCACAGATATACCCCAACACTGACACTTAAAAGAATGGAACTGTCCCCATAGGGTACCTCAGGACCCCACTCTCATGGGTAGTCCTTCCTAGGGGTGGGAGGGCTGACGGGGGGAGTTCAGAGTCAAAGGGAATGTGGGAGAACAGAAGCTAACAATGTCCTGAGTGGCCTGGAAGAAACCCCTGTGGTGGGCAGGCTGGGGTCCCCTCCTGTGTATAGCCAGAGACGGAGGAGCAGCCACACGTTAAACACCTGGTTTCTCGCGTCCCGACCTCAGCCTTGGGAGGAAAGGAGAGCGTGGAGCAACCCCCAGATGAAGACAGGAGGTGGGCGAGCCCGGGATGTGTCATTCACGGAACACAGGAGGGCGTCCTGGTTGGCTGGCAGGGGCAGTGTGCAAGCAATGACATGGCCACAGGCACAACAGAGCCGGACATCTGCTTCCCGAAGGTCACCACTTGGGTGTCTGGGCCGGAGAGTTCCTGGGGGACCCCCTGGGGATGTCCTCAGGAGAGCCAAGGTTCAATGCAGGTCTCATAGAGGGTTTGGTTGGAGTGCCAGGCTGTGTGGGCAATGCCAGCCATTGGACACCGCACAATGGCCCCCCGGGCCAAGAGAGTCTTCAGCCCAAAGGAATCCCGAAGGTAAACCTTAAGAGGTGGGTGAAGGGGCAGGGAAGAAAGACACAGGGAGACAAAGTAAGTTCCTGCTGGTGTCTCAGGACCCCTCCCCACAGGGCGCACCCTTCACGAGAAATCCCGGGGCTCACCAGCTGCTCCTCCATCTCCAAGACCGTCTCGTTTGCATCATAGAAACCGAAGAAGCTACAGAGAGATGGGGGGGGGCATTATCAGAAGAGCTGGAGAAAACGAGGGTGGGCTAGTACCCTTTAAGAACTGAGTCTGGCCTGACCTGTGGGCGCAGTGCGATAAAGCATCAACCTGGAAACCTGAGGTCGCCAGTTCAAAACCCTGGGTTTGCCTGGTCAAGGCACATATGGGAGTTGATGCTTCCTGCTCCTCCCCTTCTCTCTCTCTCCTCTCTAAAAATGGAATAAATAAAGTCTTAAAAAAAAAAAAGAACTGAGTCTGTTGGGGAGACAGGCAGCAGGGGGGACACTCAAAATACTTAGAGGCCCTAGTCGGTTGGCTCAGTGGTAGAACGTCAGCCCAGCGTGTGGGAGTCCCGGGTTCAATTCCCGGCCAGGGCACACAGGAGAAGCGCCCCTCTGCTTCTCCACCCTTCCCCCTCTCCTTTCTGTCTCTCTCTTCCCCTCCTGCAGCCAAGGCTCCATTGGAGCAAAGTTGTCCCGGGCACTGAGGATGCTCCATGGCCTCTGCCTCAGGTGCTAGAATGGCTCCTGTTGCAGCAGAGCAATGCCCCAGATGGGCAGAGCATCGCCCCCTGGTGGGCATGCCGGGTGAATCCCAGTCAAGCGCATGCGGGAGTCTCTGCCTCCCGCTTCTCACTTCAGAAAAATACAAAAAAAAAAAAACTTAACTAGACATGTGCCCCATGAGAGGTGCACAGAGGACACAGCGCCACTTCTGCTGAATGCCCATCAGAAATGTATCACCTACATCTAATCCTAAGGAAATAGAACCTGGCTGGTTGGCTCAGTGGGTACAGTGTCAGCCCAGCGCATGGATGTACCAAGTTCGATTCCCAGTCAGGGCACATAAGAGAAGCAACCATCTGCTTCTCTCCCTCTTCCCCTCCCACAGCCAGTGGCTTGATTGGTTCGAGAGTTGCCCAGGCACTGAAAATAGCGAGTCAGTCAATCCTAATTCATCAGCCTCAGGTGCTAAATATAGCTCGGTTAGTTCAAGCATCTTCCCCAGACGGGTTGCTGGGTAGATCGGGCGCATGTTGGAGGGAGTCTGTCTCACTATCTCCCTCTCACTTAAAAAGAAAAAAAAAAACTAATCATAAGGAAATAAGCAATGAACCCAAACTGAGGGACCTTCTGCAAAAGAGACATGAAACCGCCTGACCTGTGGTGGCGCAGTGGATAAAGCGTCGACCTGGGAACACTGAGGTCGCCAGTTCAAAACCCTGCACTGGTCTGCTCAAGGCACATATGGGAGTTGATGCTTCCAGCTCCTCCCCCCTTTCTCTCTCTCTCCTTCTCTCTCTCACTCTGTGTCTCCTCTCTAAAATGAATAAAATAAAAAGAAAATTTTTAAAAAAATAAAAAAAAAAAAAAAAGAGACATGAAACCGAAATGCAATACATGATCCTGGTTGGAGATTACACGGAATTTTTTTTTTTTCCCCTAAAAGGACAATTGGAAAATTTTGAATGAGGTTACAGAGGATGGTATCAATGTCAATTTCCTGATTTTGGTAATTGGACTGCAGATATGTAAAAAAAGGGAGGGGAGGGAGGGTGGGATAGGGAGGAGGGGAGGGGCCCAGGGAAAACCAGATGGAAGGTGACAGAGGACAATTTGACTTTGGGTGACGGGTATGCAGCACAATTGAAAGATGGCATAATCTGGAGATGTTTTCATTGTACATATGTACCCTGATTTATTGGTGTCACCCCATTAGAATTAATAATAATAATAATAAAATGCCCTGTATGCAGGAAATAGACATGGACATACTGAAGTTTTAGGGGTAAAGAGACATTATGTCTACAACCTATTTGGGGAAACTGAAGAGTATACAAGATTGCTTTGTACTACTTTGGTGACTTAAGTAGGAAATTATTTCAAATCTTAATTTTTTTTTTTCATTGAGAGGAGGGGAGGCAGAGACAGACTCCCACCACCCGCCTCCACCGGGATCCACCCAGAAAGCCCACTAGGGGGCGATGTTTTACCCATCTAGGGCGTTGCTTCGTTGCTCAGCAACCAAGCTCTTTGGGCCCCAGGTGGAGGCCACAGAACCAGAGCGGTCCTCAGCGTCCAGGGCCAACTTGCTCCAATCAAGCCATGGCTGCGGGAGGCGGAAGGAGAGAAAAAGGAGAGGCGGAAGGGTGGAGAAGCATATGAGCGCTTCTCCAGTGTGCCCTGGCCAGGAATCAAACCTGGGACATCCACACGCCGGGCCAAAGCCCTACCAATGAACCAACTGGCCAGGACCTTAACTAAGAATCTTTAAGTGGCATGGGAGCTGAGTGGGCGCTGGGGATGAGAAACTGAGCAAATGCTGACCATATTAAGTCCAATTGGTTGCAGGAGCAAATAGAAGCCAGTGCCCTAGCTGAGAGCATGCTGACCCTGGACTAGGGAAGGCTGTCTGTCCCAGGCAGAGAGAATGCAAGAGCAAAGGCACTGAGGTGGGGCACAGAGGGGCTGGGGCTAGGGCTGGGGGGGCTGTGTGGAAAGGTTAGAGTTCCTAAGGGCAGGACGGTGGGGATACAAAGACCTGGCTGTGTGCTCCAGCTCAGCCTGCACTCCCCACGGGGTGCAGCTGAGCATTGAGCACATCCCTTCTCCTTGTTCTGCGTCAGAAACACCTCCTTGGTAGAGAGGAAGTAAAATGTGGTTAACAGATAGCCCGACTCCACCAACTGACTAACTCGACGAGTGTGATACATATATGATTTCATCTCTTTACAGCCGAGTTTCCTAAAATGTCAAATGCGGGTAACAGTAATTACCCACAGGGTTGTTCTGAGAATTAAATGAGCTTTATTTGAAAAGTCCTTAGAATACTGCCTTGGGACATAGGAGCTGCTATATAACTATAAGCTATTACTCTCTTTGTAGGGTTATTGTAGATCTGACATGAAATATAAAATAAATCCCATCTCTCGCTGTTATTATATGGGATGATACTCCTTCCCTCAGGACCCGCCAGCCCTGGCTGTATGACCCAGTTGGTTAGAGCCTTATCCTGAAGCGTAAAGGTTGCCGGTTCGATCCCCAGTCAGGGCACACACAGGGACAGATCTATTATGTTTCTGTCTCTCTCCCTTCCTCTCGCTAAAATTAATCAATAAAAACAATTTCTTACAAAGCCCTCCAATGCCTTCCCACTTTACTTAGAATAAAAAGTCAAAGGTCGTGGGGACCGGGGGAGGCAGGGCTGAGGCGTTAAGTGTTTCATGGGTACGGAGTTTCTAAGAAGAGAAAAGTTCTGGAGATAGGTAGTGGTGGTGGTCACACAATAAAGTGTACACGGTTACACTGCACCGACACTTAAAATGGTAAATTTTATGTTGAGTATACTTGAGAGGAAAAGAAAAAAAAAAGTCAAGGGCCTTCCTTTGCCCTCCAAAGGCTCTCAATGTAACTGGAGCCCCGGTACCTCTTTCCGTCTGATCTCCCACCCTCCCCTCCCGGCTCGTCATGTCTCACACCTACCCCAGGGCCTGTGCAGGTGCTCTCCTCCTCCCTGGGCCCTCCTGCCCCCACAGGGTTGCACAACGCCTTCCCTCATCTCCTTCAGTCTCTGCTCAAAGGGCATCTCTCCCAGGACGGCGTCTCTGGCCCTCTCTGGAAGCTAACCAGCTCCAGTCACCCTCTCACCCCTTCCTCTGCCGACTTCATTATGACCTGCCGTACACGTTCACACTTATCAACGGTCTGCTCCCCCAGAACGTGAGCCACTATACGTGGCAGCAGGGGGGCTTCTCTTCCATCTGAACCTCATCTGTGGGTGGCTGCCTTCTCCCCAGAACCCCAAACAGTGCCACGGCACACAGTGCTCATGAGTGACTAAGTGGGTCAGGTGACATGTCAGATCGCTCATGCTGTCCTGTAAGACAGGCACACACAGGGTGCCATGGTGACCTAGACTTTCCTGAGGAACAGGGTGGAAGGGATGAGTAGGGGGGCGGTGGGGGAGGGGGGCAATCACAGGAAGCCAGGTAAGTAAAAGAGGTCACAGGAAATGGAACTATTTATACACACTGTCCCAATGTCAGTTTCCTGATGTTGATATTGTGCAAGAATGACACAGGATGCAACCATCGGGGACACTGGGTGAAGGATACATAGCAGCTCTCTAAGTCAGCTCCCCAATTTCCTAGAAATGCTTGCTTGTTCCAACGTTCCAAGTTTTTACAAGACTGGAGGTGGGGGGTGGGGGGGGATGGAGAGGAAGTAGGGTCAGCAAGACATAGTGACTGGCCTGATACAGGGGCTGGGGGGGTGACTCCCAGGATCTGGCCCTGGCTGACAGGCTCAACAGTGGCATTGACCGAACGAGAGAACCAGTTACAGGCATGAGGTGAAGACCGGTGGAGATGAGGGGGCATCTTTAGCCAAGCTTCAGGCCACACAGTCCCTCATTACCTGGACTGCCAGGGGGTAATCACACCATCGTCAGGGCCCCCGATCAGCACCAAGCGGCCCACACGGAGGAAGTTCTTCCGCCACGCTGCACGTCGAGAAGAAGAGGGCCGAAGTCAGGCAACAGGGGTCAGGCCAGGGTGGAACGGGGAACACAGAGGGTCAGAAAAGCAGAGAAATGGGCCCCAAGTGGAAGCCTGGGATCTCACCGGTAGCATTGGGATGGTCTCTTTCCCCGTTGATCAGGGCCAGGAAGCTGCTGGCATTGAGGTACAAGTCATCGTGGTGAGGGTCTGGGCACAAACAGCATTTAGAAAGACAGGGAGAGGAAGCAAGACTGGAGACTGGAAGACCAGTCTGGAAGCAACCGTAATAGACAAGATGAAGACTGATCAAATGTAGCAACAATAATAATCATTGTAAACAGGACACCAAACACCTTTATCCAGCACCTACTATGAGCCGGATCCTGTCCAAAGTATATATTATATTCAGTCACGTATGTAATCCTTACCACCACCCTATAAAGCCAGTACTACGTTATTATTTCACAGACGAGGAAAAGTGAGTCACAGGAAGCTTAAGTAATACCCAAAGTCACCCAGCAGGGTCTGACTTCAAACCCAAGCCGTCTGGACCCAGCATGCGTGATCTTAAAAAAAAAAAAGTTCCCTAGACGGGTACGCTGGGGCGCACTGCTTATCTCTGTAAATAAAGTTCATGGGCACACAGACACACCCATTTCCCTGCGGTGTATGCCTGCTTTCACACTAGCGTGCCAGAGCTGAGTCGCTGTATCAGAAACGATATGGCCTGCAGAACTAAAAATATTTATGATCTGGCCCTTTTTTTTTTTTTTTTAAAGACAGCCCACTGAATGGGAGAACATATTCGCCAATGATAAATTTAAATTTCTTTTTATTTTATTCATTTTAGAGAGGAGACACAGAGTGAGAGAGAGAGAGAGAGAGAGAGAGAGAGAGAGAAAGGAGGGAGGAGCTGGAAGCATCAACTCCCATATGTGCCTTGACCAGACCAGTGCAGGGTTTTGAACTGGCGACCTCATGTTCCCAGGTCGACGCTTTATCCACTGCGCCACCACAGGTCAGGCTGATCTGGCCCTTTTAAAGAAAAAGCTGGCTGACCCCTGGACCAGACACTAGGTAATACATATAAAGCATTCTGAACAGTGCCTGTTCACACAGGAAGTGCTCAGTGACTATAAGTTATCACCATTGTTCTTGCTGTTGGTTTGGGTAGAGACAGGAGCACCAGGCCCGACCTATACCCCTCTCCAGGGTCCCTCCTCCACGGAGGTCCACTTTAGCATCCCCTCCTCACCATGCCAGTAGTTGCATATGGAGAATTCCTGGCCCCAGGGGCTGTAGCAGATCCGGTAGAGGTTAGATCTCATGGAGGTAGGGAACAGCCACTTCAAGTAGTCCGTATCTGGGATGAGAACACAAGTGGCAAGTGGCCCCAAGGTTTTGTGTCCCCAAAACTCGGGGTCCCCTATGAAGCCCACAGTACCCACTCACCTCCATACTGGCCCATCTGCGGAGAGGAGAGAGAGATGAAGGAGTCCACGTTGTGCTCATCCATCACAGAGAGCAGAGCCCGGCACACCAGGCCCCCTGCGGGCAAATAGCCAGGCCAACAGTCCTCTTCCCCGCTCCGCCTCTCCCCCCTCCCCCAACCAGAACACACAGAAAGACGGCTGAGGCCCAGAGAACTAGACACAACCCGTGTCAACAGGTCCCACACCATGTAAATTACAGAACTGAGATTAGATTCCGGGCCTTCCGCCTCTGAAGTGCAGGGTGCTTTTTATGGCCCCACTCACGATTTCCTAGGTGCAGGAACCGTGGGTAATGGGGAAAGGACGGGGCAAAAGTGCAGGGAGCCTCCCACTCGGGACACACACCAAGATGAGACCCAGGTGCTGAGGGAGGTCAGAGAAGGGGGGGGTCCCGCCTGGAGCAATGTGTTTCAGAAAAGTGGACAGTAGGAATGGTCTCTCAGATAAGGATCAAGCTTCGGGTGGCACCTACCCTGCGAGTAGCAGATGAGATGCACCCCTTGAGGGGCCTTGGCCATGATGGGAGCCACAGCCTCCCGGAACCCCTCCACCTGTTCCCACAGGGGTCGCAAGCTCTCTCTGCCATCGAAGAGATCCAGCACCGTCACCGCAGTCCCGGGGTGTGTCTGTGGGAAGGGGGGGTAATGCTGTAACTGGGGACAGACCGTCAGGCCCCTGCACACCACCCCCCCCCCGGGGCTGCGCCCACAATGCCTGCTGTGCCCTGCCAGAACCGGGGGCCCCGTCCCCCACCCAACGCCCCCAACGCCAGCACCCCGGTTCCCGAAGAAGCGGGCAGGCCCCGAGGGGCGGCTTCCAGCGCCTCGTTCTCCCCCTCACCTCCCCCCCCCCCCCGCAGCCGCCGTAGATTCCTGGGACGCCCCAGACCCGGGCGTCCCCTGCCCGACCTCGTTGATGTATTCCAGCAGGTGGCGGAAGCTGTACGAGCTGTCGAAGAGCCCGTGCACCACGATGACCGGCTTGTAGGCAGCGCGGCGGGGCACGCGGGCTGCGGGCAGCAGCAGCAGCGGCGGCAGGAGCAGCAACAGGAGCAGGACCCTCCCACGGGGCAGCCGCGGCCCCCGGAGCCCCAGCATGCTGTCGCCTGAAAAGGGGGCGAGCAAGGCTGGTGAGGGAGATGACAGCGCCCCCTTCCCTCGGCACAGACACCGGGCGATCGAACCTCTCCCGCCCGTGCTCCCTCCAGGTCCTGGGTCCCCCAAAACAGCCAACTTTTCATTGACGCGGGTCCTCTCCCCACAAACACACCCACTCCAGCGTGGACGCACGGACACGCACCCGAAGCCCCGCCCCCAGCTCAGTGGGGACCGGCTCCCCGGGCCTAGGACGGTCCTGAAGCATCGCCCTGAGCTGTGCACCCCCCGCGGCTGTGCAGGGAGGACCCCTGGGCAGCAGCAGCCCGGGTGCCCGGGAGAGTGCCAGGTCCCACCTGGCCTGACTCCCAGAGCCTCGCTCCGCCCGCTCTTGACTGCGCCCTAGTCTGGAAGCCCGCGGGGGAGGGGACAAGGGTCAGGACAGTGTGCGCAGGGGAATGACGGACAGGCGAGGGGGTGGCTGCTCGGGGGCGCGTTCCGCCGTCACGTCCGGGGCTTTCCCTAGCAACCGTGCCGGCGTCCCCCGCAACGCAGGCGGGTAGACCGGACGGGCCATGGAACTTTCCATTGCGTCCTCGGAGCGGGGGGAGGGAGAGGAGGGAACGGTTGGAGCGATCCATTTTAGATCGGTGAGGAGAGGAAGAAACAGCCAAAAGATCCTGGGAACGGAAGGGAGGCCTTCACCCCGGTGACCAGTTCTGGGGCCCAGCTCCGCAGGGCAGCACGCGTCCCGCTTGGGGACAGACTCGGGGAAGGCGGCTCTCCGCACTTCGTCGTCGTCCGCCTGCCGAGGGCTGGAGCCAGGCCAGGCCAGGCCAGGCCAACCCTACCCCTGCCTGCCCGCCCCAGGTCAGCCTCTTACAACTCTTGATTCTGAAGTGCGTGTCGTACCCGTGTCTGCAGAGATGCCGAGAGTCCTCCTGGCCCCTTGAGCTAAAAAGAGCAGTCTGGCCCAGTTTCTCCTGCCCTATTCTCAGCGCCCCATAAAGGATCCACCCCCAAGGGGCGGAGGGCCCCCGAGGCAGCACTCACTGACTCACGCTTGCGTGGCTTCGACCAGACTTTCAACCAGAGCGACCCCCACAATGGGGCCCTTAGCAGGGAGCACCTGTGGGTGGGTGGCTCTCAGCCCACACCCTTCCACCCAGTCCAGACTTCCAAGCTCCAGGGTATCCCCACCTCTCCACCTGTGATCCGTGAAGAAATAAAATGGACTCACTATAGCCAAGCTGCTTGATTACTAAAGTCAGGCAGGCTGAGGTATGAAGAAATTATTTTATTCTTGTCTTAGTGTAAACTTCTTTTTTAATTTCTTTTTATTTTATTCATTTTAGAGAGGAGACACAGAGTGAGAGAGAGAGAGAGAGACATAGTGAGAGAGAGAGAGAGAGAGAGAGAGAGAAAGGGGGGAGGAGCTAGAAGTATCAACTCCCATATGTGCCTTGACCAGACCAGTGCAGGGTTTTGAACTGGCGACCTCAGTGTTCCCAGGTCGATGCTTTATCCACTGCGCCACCACAGGTCAGGCAATGTAAACTTTTTAAAAAGGATTTTACTTCTTGATTTTTTTTTAAAGATGGGGGTAGGGGGGTGTTGGAGAGGAGCCAGAAGCATCAACTTATAACAGGAAAGTGCCCTGCCCTGGGTTTCAAACCCATGACCTCAGCATTCCAGGTCCACGCTCCATTCACTGCACCACAGGTCAGGCTAACTTGAACTTTTGAGCTTTCTAGTCCTGTGTCAGTGCCATCAGACGTCCAAATCACTCTGATTATCCCCTGAGGGACTAAGGAAAGACTATTCAGGTATCCAGACCACCGGTCATCTAGAGGATTGCCAATCCAGAGGCTAAGAATGCAGAATGGATTTTTCTCAAGACTGTACTTTTTACTATAAGAACTCCCAGCTTGCCTGACCTGTGGTGGCGCAGTGAATAAAGCGTCGACCTGGGAACACTGAGGTCACCAGTTCAAAACCCTGCACTAGTCTGGTCAAGGTACATATAGGAGTTGATGCTTTCAGCTCCTCCCCCCTTTCTCTCTCTCTCTCTCTCACTCTGTGTCTCCTCTCTAAAATGAATAAAATAAAAAATTTTTTAAAAAAAGAACTCCCAGCTTTTCTTTCTTCTTGGGAACACTGGGTATTTTGCCTAATTGAGTTACGGGGTTGCAAACCCCTAAGACCCAGGAACAAATCTTTGTCATTTATCTCCAGCCAAGCTTCTAGACTCTTGTTGAGCTCCTTGGACATGGGGGCACCCCAGTTAAAGCTTTAACTTAGCATTTGAAGATGTTTCCTTTGAGAAAAGGACTTCCTAGATTGTATGAACCCCTTCGTTTTCTTTTTTAACAAGGTCTTTGCTGGCCTAAAGTCACTCCCAATAAAACCAGTTTGAGCTCTGAGTTGTCTGGAAGGAGGATGAGCTGGTTGGTGGTGGAGGGTTAGCAGTTCACACAGACACCATGGTAACAAGAGCAAGGAACCGTGATGAGTCTCTGCAGCCTGGCTTTGGCCCGGGTGAGGGTCTCTGTACAGCTAGCTCTTAGCCTTTGTTCATACTCAAAGGAGACACGGACACAGCCTGGGAGAGTGAGTTCCTCAGGCGGGGACTGGGAAGTACTAATCCAAAGGTGGGGGGGGGTAGTAATGATCCCCCCCATGTGTCCCTCCCATCTACGTATTCCCAAGATACAATAAACAAATAAAAAGACTGCAGTCACCGCTGTGGCCCCATGTTGACTCAAGAGGTGGCTTTGTGTCTTGCGGGGGTGGGGCACAGTCAGGAGCAGGCTGGGGGGTGGAATTTAAGGAATGGATCTGAGCACTGCAGGGCACAGAAACTCTAAGAAGCCCAGCAAGCAGAGGGGGAAAGGCCTCAAGTACATGTTCCCAAGCCGGCCGCCAGAATGAGCAGGTGACTCACACACACACACACTCACACGCACACACTCACACACAGTGTGCTAGCTCCTTCACTCCCATGGAAGACACACACACACACACACACAGTGCGCTAGCTCCTTCACTCCCGTGGAAGACACACACTCACACACACACACACAGTGTGCTAGCTCCTTCACTCCCGTGGAAGACACACACACACACACACACAGTGCGCTAGCTCCTTCACTCCCGTGGAAGACACACACACACTCACACAGTGTGCTAGCTCCTTCACTCCCGTGGAAGACACACACACACACACAGTGCGCTAGCTCCTTCACTCCCATGGAAGACACACTCACACACACACACTCACACAGTGCGCTAGCTCCTTCACTCCCGTGGAAGACACACACACACACACACACAGTGCGCTAGCTCCTTCACTCCCGTGGAAGACACACACACACACACACACACAGTGCGCTAGCTCCTTCACTCCCGTGGAAGACACACACACACACAGTGTGCTAGCTCCTTCACTCCCATGGAGGACACACACACACACACACAGTGTGCTAGCTCCTTCACTCCCGTGGAAGAAAAGTATCGCTGCATCTCCTAAGCTCCCTCTGGTCCTCCTTCCTCCCCGGCCCAGGCCAGGCTTACTCGGAACTACTACAGACCTGAGCCTCCCATGGTAACTCCTCATTCACCCCAAGCCCAGGCGGCAGGTTGAGGTGGTAACCCCCCGGGCAGGGGGGGGGGGGACGTTCCCAGGAACCGCTGCTCTCAGCTCTGCACCCAGGTTTCTCTCACACACGATGGGGAAACTAGGGTCACACATATGGGACAGGATTCTGGGACCCCGCAGGGATTCTGAGGAAAGCTGAAGGGGAGACGTGGCTGGAGTGAACCGGAGCTGCGGGGAAGTAGGGTACCGAATCCACGGAGGACTGCTCAGGGCCTCCCACCATCTAATCACTACAGCCAGTCTTGGAGGGGAAGTCTCTAGAGGGTTCTCTCTCCCTCCTTCCTTTCCTCAGCCCCAACCCCCCCTCGCCTGGTCTTGCTTGCCTCGCTGTTTCCATGACAACTCCAAGGGAGCCCAAACTGGGGGCTTGAATGCTGGGGTAAGAGGAGGAGAGACGAGTGGGGGTACATCTGAAGCGCTCCCCACCCCCGCCTCGGTCCCTTTAAGCTCTCCCCCTCCCTGCTCTCCCTCTGCCCCCCCCCCCCCGCCGCTGTCTTCTCTCCATCTCTTGTGCTGCGGCGGCGGCGGGCTGCGCAATCTGTGCACCCAGACTCTGGCGCCAGTTCGGGACCCCGACTCCAGCTGCGGGGACCCTGCCCCAGCCAGACGGCAAGCATGTCATCGGAAAAGTCAGGTAAAAATCCACAACAAAACCTCCCACCCCCGCTCTACAGTCTCCTGACTCTTCCCCACCCCCCTCCCTTACCCCTCCCCCGCGGATGGTGCGGTTCCATTCCCCTTCTGCCTAGCTTCCCCCCCCCAAAGTCCCCCACCTCTTCCTATGACCCGTTCCTTCTCTTCTCTTCCTCCTTCCAGTTTCAGCCTCTGCCCCCTGCCGACAGCATGGGCCATGGGCGCACGGGGGGGGGGGGGGGGGGCTGAGTCGGGGAAGGAAGTACAAGAGTGGTTTAGCATCAGCCAGGCACTGCAGGGAGACCACCACTGAGAGGGACAGGTGGACCGATGGACAGATGGCTCTGGCTGGCGTGGAGACATCCCAGTGGGGAAATATGGAGACATTACCAGGCAGGGGGTGGTCAGGGGAGTAAAATCCAGCAGAGCCTTCTTTATCAGCTCTAAGAGAAGTCCTGAGATTCCCAGAGAGGCTAGGACAGCCCTTCCCCACGGAAGGAATGGCCCAGGGGAACATGTCCCCCACCCCCTCGGTGTGCTTATACAACTGTTGAATTGAGCATGTGTTCATACAGTGTGGCATGTCCACCCATGTGCAAACGCAGGACCTGCTCAGGTGGGCAAATCCAAAGGCCGCTACAGGCCTGGGAGGCCCCGGGAGATGGGAGTCTGTGTGCAGCCTCTGGTGAAGAAGGGACAGGAGCAGCGGGAGAGTTGTGACCTCAAAACTAGACTGGAAGACAGAAGGGGGGGGGGACACAGATGGCCTAGATACAACCCCTCTCCTGACCCAAGAATGAGAGTTGCCTTCTCATCCATCTATCTCTTCTGTCTCTCTCATTACCTGTCTCCATCCCGCCCCCGCTATGTCTGCCCCTAACCCCAATCCCTATCTCATCTTCCGTCTTCTCCCTCCCTGCACCCTCTGCTCACCACCACCCCCAGGCCTCCCGGATTCAGTCCCCCACACCTCTCCACCCCCTTACAATGCCCCCCAGCCGCCGGCCGAACCTCCCGCCCCGCCCCCACAGGCAGCCCCCTCCTCGCACCATCATCACCACCATCACTACCACCAGTCCGGCACCGCCACCCTCCCGCGCTTAGGGGCCGGCGGCCTGGCTTCGGCTGGGGCCAGCGCTCTGCGGGGTCCCTCGTTCTCGGCCACCTTGCCGCGGCCCCCACACCACGCCCCGCCCGGCCCGGCCTCCGGGGCGCCCCCACCCGGCTGCGCTACCTTGCCCCGCATGCCACCCGACCCTTACCTGCAGGAGACTCGCTTCGAGGGCCCGCTGCCCCCGCCGCCACCTGCCGCCGCCGCCCCGCCCCCGCCGGCGCCCTCTCATGCCGCCCAGGCCCCCGGCTTCGTGGTGCCTACGCACACCGGGGCGGTAGGCACGCTGCCACTGGGGGGCTACGTGGCCCCCGGCTACCCCCTTCAGCTGCAACCTTGCACGGCCTACGTGCCAGTCTATCCCGTGGGCACGGTGAGTAGGGGAGCGACAGGATCCTGGGAGGGGGAGAGAGCACGATGGAGCAGCACCTGGGCTTGGGGACACACTGGGGGCTGGTGGGGCTGGTGGGGTAGAGAAACAGGGCCAGGGGATCTGGGGGTGTTCGGTGGTAAGGCCTAGAGAGAGGAGGGACCCGGGAAAGGCCGGGAATGGGGCTGGCTGGGGGGTCAGAGGTCATGGTCTGCGAGGGACTAAGGGGGCGGATGAGGAAGACGCTGGGACTTGCGCGCGTAGGGGAGACCGCCAGGGACACATCTGGAGAGGAGAAACAAGGTCTGAATAAGAGCGGGACAGCGCGCGGACGGGGCCGGTCCTCCGAGGGAGTGTGGAGACCCGCGAGAATACAGGGTTAATGACAGCGGTGATGGGAGGAGAGGGACCTAGGTGGGATTTATGGGTGTTTTGGAAGGGTCTTGGGTGATCGAGTTTTTGGAGAAGCAACTCGCAAGCACTGTGCTTTAAAACCCGTTCTTCCAAAAGCGGGACATTGAGGGGGTTCAGAGGGTCCGAGTGACGTCCTCTCCCCCGCCCCACCCCCACCCCGACCTTCCTTACACAGCCCTACGCAGGCGGGACCCCGGGGGGAACGGGAGGAGCCTCCACGCTGCCCCCGCCGCCCCAGGGCCCGGGGCTGGCCCTGCTGGAGCCCAGGCGCCCGCCGCACGACTACATGCCCATCGCTGTGCTGACCACCATCTGCTGCTTCTGGCCTACAGGCATCATCGCCATCTTCAAAGCAGTGCAGGTGTGCGTGCGCGCGCGCGTGTGTGTGTGTGTGTGTGTGTGTGTGTGTGGCGTTTGGGGACGAGTCTCGCTCGGTTTCCTTACGCCCCGAGAAGGGCTGGACGTTCTGGGGAGCATCCCAAAGGGAGGCAGAGGCGTGCGGACGGGGCAGCGGTTCTCCGACCCGCTTCGCCCCTCCTCTGCCCCGCAGGTGCGCACCGCCTTGGCTCGCGGAGACATGGTGTCGGCCGAGATCGCTTCACGCGAGGCCCGGAACTTCTCCTTCATCTCCCTGGCGGTGGGCATCGCGGCCATGGTGCTCTGCACCATCCTCACCGTGGTCATCATCATCGCCGCCCAGCACCACGAGAACTACTGGGACCCGTGAGGCCGCCCGCGCCCTCCGACCCCCCGAGGATCCGCCAGGCGCCCCGCACACCCGGCCCCGGGAGCTACCGGACTGCGATGCAGCCTAAAGGCGGCCTCCACGGAACCGTTGGCCGGGCAGGCACGTTCCGAGCCCAGCTGCTCAGGAACCCCGCCACAGCCCTCCTCCCTGGGGACGCCGCTTCCTTGGACCCCCAGCCTCCTGTCGGCCCCCCCCCCCCGCTGGCTGCAGACCCGCACCCGCTCTCAATGCAGCGCAGCTCCGCTGCCTGGAGACTGGTCCCCCAGATCCCGCCTCCTCCATAGGCTTGGTCTGGGCTCCGACCAAACCCTGCCTCCGGGTCGGCAGGCTCCGCCTTCGTGTCCGGTGACTGGGTTTGGGGAGCCAGGCGGAGCCCCCAGGGCCAGCAGGCTCTACCCCTTGTCCCCGCGCGCGCGCGCGCGAGCCGCGATGCCCGGGGTAGCCACGCCCCCAGGGTAGTCACACCTCGTGGTAGCCACGCACCCACGCTCACTCACGGTTTTTTGCTAGTACAGTTTCTCATCTACTCTACCCGGGTCTCCCGCTGGTTTTTCTTGCTAATCCCAGAACCTCTATTTTTGTTTTTGCTGTCGCTGTTATTTTAATGAGATCTGGGAGGTTCGCAGTTTAGGACCCTTCCCCCTGGGAGGAGGATGACATCCCGGTTCTCTGTAAATACTCCCTTCCACCTCTTCCCAAACCCCTGAGAGGCCAAGCAGAAGGGAACCCAGGCTACAGACGTTCAAATGCCCTGAGGCAGCGGGCCGGCTCCCCGCTTCCCCGGACAGTCTCCACCTTGTTCACCCGTGTGTGAGTGGTGTGTGAATTTCTGAAAGACAATATTAAAAAAGAGTCTAACTGGATTTGTTACCCGCAATTCCGAAGGCTGCAGCCTTGCAAAGACCTTGCTCTCTGGGTTTCCCTCCTTTTCTACCTCCCCTCATTTCCCCTTAGGGTGTGGTGGGGGGAAAACACTGACATACTGGTTTCCAAGGACACCAGAGAGACACAGGTAAGGTGAGAAGGGTTCTCTGGGATCCTATGGGGGAAGACGTTGGAGTCCCTTCTCGGTGGAGATTTTTTTTTTAATTTATGTATTGATTTTAATTTCTTTTTTTTATTTTATTCATTTTAGAGAGGAGAGAGAGAGAGAAAGAGAGAAAGGGGGGAGGAGCTGGAAGCATCAACTCCCATATGTGCCTTGACCAGACCAGTGCAGGGTTTTGAACTGGCGACCTCAGTGTTCCCAGGTCGACGCTTTATCCACTGCGCCACCACAGGTCAGGCTGTATTGATTTTAAAGAGAGAGAAAGAGGGACAGACAGAGAGAGAGAGAGAGACAAAAACATTGATCTGTTTCTGTATGTGCCCTGACCTGGGGATTGGACCTGCAATCTCTGTGTATTGGGATGATGCTCTAACCTACCCAGCTAGCCGTGAGACCCAGGGATCTCTCCCCAGAGCTCAAGTAAGTCAAGAGAAAAGGAGAGGGCAGACCATTCTGAAGAAGTTGGTCAGACGTAGGGTGGCAGGGGCAGAGAAAAGATGCCAGCTGCCCACAGCCGCGCTCCCGCGGGCTGGAGAGTGGCAGGCCACTTGAGCCAGGGCCCTCAGTGGTGTGTTGTACGAGTAAAGGGAAGGCAAAGGGAACGGAGGACTGTGGGGGGGTCTTGTCTCAGCCCATTCCAGCTGCTATAACAGAAATATCATTGGGTGGGTAGCTTGTAAACAACAGAAATTTCTTTCTCAGAGAGCTGGAGGCTGGAAGTCTGAGATCAGGGTGCCAGCACCATCAGGCGAGGACGCCCTTCTGGATGGCAGACTTCTCATTGTATCCTCCTGGGGCAGAAGGGTCCAGGGAGCAGCTATGTGTGGCCCTTTACAGTAGAGCACCAATCCCATTCATGATGGGCTCCACCCTCAGGGACCTAATCACCCCCCCCCCAAAGATGCCACCTCCTCATGCTATCTTTGCACATTGGGATTTTATTTTTTATTCATTTTAGAGAGGAGACACAGAGAGAGAGAGAAAAGGGGGAGGAGCTGGAAGCACCAACTCCCATATGTGCCTTGACCAGACCAGTGCAGGGTTTTGAACTGGCGACCTCAGTGTTCCCAGGTCGACGCTTTATCCACTGAGCCACCACAGGTCAGGCCGCACATTGGGATTTTAACACATGAGTTCTGGTGGGTTCGCATTCAGACTACCAACAGAGCCCCAGGGAGGAGGTCAATAGCTTCTCAAATCCAGTTGGGGCTGGTAGTAGCCCTTTTCTTCCCTGAGGTTAGCCAGGGAGGGGGTCTCTTGCAAGGGAGGGGAGACACACAGTAGACTTGGTGTCTTCAGCTATAACCCTGCAGGACGTGGTCCTAGCCTGACTCTACGGATTCATAACGACATGCAGAATACTCTGCAGGATGCTGGCGAGACAGCCGCTGAGAACACCCGCCTCACGGGGTTGGAAAGCCGTGCATCAGGCAGGAAGAGGACCGGGTGGGTGTGGAAAGCGTCGGTCCTCCTTTAGATGATCCAGGTTGAATGTGCCTTCCTCACTCAACTTCTCGGAAAAAGAATTCACATTTCCAACCTCCACTTTCTCACCATGTACTCATTTTCCCTCTTCAACAGGGGGCGCTGTTGTTGCTACGGACCTGTCTGTGTCGTCTTTCTTTCTTGCCCGCTGTTTCTTTTCCTTTTTTTTTTAATGTCTTATTTATTTATTTATTTGTTTGTTTGTTTGTTTATTTTACAGGGACAGGGAGAGAGATAGACAGGGACAGACAGACAGGAACAGAGAGAAATGAGAAGCATCAATCATCAGTTTTTTGTTGCCGCTGCCACACCTTAGTTGTTCATTGATTGCTTTCTCACATGTGCCTTGACCACGGGCCTTCAGCAGACCGAGCCACCCCTTGCTGGAGCCAGCGACCTTGGGTCCAAGCTGGTGAGCTTTGCTCAAGCCAGATGGGCCCGCGCTCAAGCTGGCGACCTCGGGGTCTCGAACCTGGGTCCTCCGCATCCCAGTCCGACGCTCTATCCACTGCGCCACCGCCTGCCTGGTCAGGTTGCCCGCTGTTTCTTAACCCTTTGAAATATGCTTCCGCTCCCTGCTCTCTTAAGATAGGACCCAAAAGTTACCAGGAACCAAAATCAATGGCATTTTCCTGAACCCTAACCCATATTTGTCCTTGGACTCTGGATTTCTCACTCCCTCAGGGTTCTGAAACAGGCTATCTTTTCCCCCTTTACCTCCATACACACCTCTAATCACCTTCCTCCGCTCCTTGTTTTTTCTTCTCCCTTCCCCTAAGTGCCTATCTCTGGATTTATTCCGCCTTCCTTGAGAAATTCCCTTGAAAATCTTATCCACTCCAAACTCGGACATCATTTCTAATGCTTCTCTGCTACAGACTGAATGTTTGGGTTTCCTCAAAATTCATATATGAAAACTTGATTCCCCAATAGGCTGTGGGGCCTTTGAGGGTGGGAGCTTAGGTCACGAGGATGAACTGTCATGAATGGGATTAGTGTCCTTAGAAAAGAGACTACAGGAAGCTCCTTTGGGCCCCAACCACCACCACCACCACCATGTAAGGGCATAGTTGGAAGACAGCCCTCTATGAACCAGAAGTGGCTGTCAGCAGACATTGAATCTGTTGGCACCTTGATGTTGGACTTCCCAGCCTCCCTCCAGAAGTCTCTGTGGTTTATAAGCCACCCAGTTTGTGACACCTAGTTACAGCAGCCCCCCGTTGACTAAGACATCATCTGGCCTGTGTACTGATAGGCAGACCTGCTTTCGGGGCCCGTGGAACACCCCCACATGGGGATGCATGGACCGTGCTGCTGGTCCTCTGACCTCAGCATGCTCCAAACCAACCAGTGAGACTCCCCCGAAAACCTGCTACCTGCCCGTCTCTATGAAGGCCACCATCTCCCCAGCACCCCATCTGGAAACCCACCAACACCTCCCTCGTCTCCCTCCTGCCTTTACACCCGATCACACCCAATCAACTCTACCATCACATTCCCTTTTTTATTTTTTATTTTTATTTTATTCATTTTAGAGAGGAGACACAGAGAGAGAGAGAGAGAGGAAGAGAGAGAGAGAAAGAGGGGAGGAGCTGGAAGCATCAATTCCCATATGTGCCTTGACCAGACCAGGGCAGGGTTTTGAACTGGCGACCTCAGTGTTCCCAGGTCGACGCTTTATCCACTGCGCCACCACAGGTCAGGTACATTCTCTTTTTCTGTTTCCCAGCTTTGATGAAAATTAATAACGTTCATAGGTCTCCCCCCACCCCCCACACCCCCATTGATACCATTTGAATCTATAACTTTCACTCAGCCCTTGCTGGAAAAGTGATGTCCTGGAGGATTCCTGCCACAGCTCGCCTCACAGGTCTCCCTGCTTCCTACATGTCCTTCCTCCATGTCCCCCTGGACCCTGCTGTCGGGTCACCCTCCCCACACATACTGCTGGAACCCCACTGCTCAGAGGACAGTGACTCCCTATCGTTTGCTCAGTATCGACAACATTTTCCTCTGGCCTTCGAACCCCTTCTGGGATTCAGCATCATTCAGCTTTCTCTCTTCAACCAAATCCCCAGCCAAACCGAATCATTCATTTCCACCTCCAGGTCTTTGCCCAGCTGTTCCCAAACCCCTAGACCTCTTTCTCCAGACCGAATCATTTGCTACTTGTCGTGTGTGTGTGTGTCTGTGTGTGTGTGTGTGTGTGTGTGTGTGTGTGTGTGTGTGTGTGTGTGTGTTTCAGGTCACAGCTAAGCCTTTGCTCTGCATGTCCACGCCTACTTCACATCAGCTTCTGCACTTGGTCAAACTTCACCTGATCTTCAAGACCCGGGATCAATTCGCGCCCCACCCCCCTCTACCTCCACTGAGAAGGAATCTGTCTCTTCTCCAGGTTGGACTAGAGCCGTGGGTTTCTAAACAGAGCTGTGGCAATCCTTGGAAGAATCGTTCTCAGTCCCGGCTACATATTAGAGTCATCTGGGGAGCATGTAAAATCCCCAAAGCTCTGGTTGCATCTGGACCCATTAAATCAGAATCTCTGGGGGTGGCACTCAGGCATCAATATATATATTTTAGAGAGACAGACAGACAGGAAGGGAGAGAGATGAGAAGCATCAACTTATAGTTGAGTCACTTTAGTTGTTCACTGATTGCTTCTCATACGTGCTTGATGGGGGAGGGGGACATCCAACCTAGCCAATGACCCCTTGCTCAAGCCAGCGACGTTGGGCTCTAGCCAGCGACTTTTGCGTTTAAGCCAGGGACCATGGGATCATGTCTATGACCCCACAGTCAATCAGCAATCCTGGGCTCAATTCAGCAACCTCAGGGGTTTGAACCTGGGACCTCAGCATCCCAGGTCAACACTCTATCCACTGAACCACCATAGTCAAGCAGGCATCAGTATTTTCTAAAGATATCTCCAGGTGATTCCCATGGGCAGCTGAGGCTGGGAATCACGACAGGGACCACTCGGGGAGACGGGAGAGGACAAAAAGGTGTGGTCTCAATCAAAGTAACTTTCTCTAGAAGAAAGACATCCGGATCCAAAACCTACTCATTATCGAGGTTATCTGCACCGCCAGCCCATTCTTCCCATCTGAGATATTTTTTTAAAAGATTTTATTTATTTATTTTAGAAAGAGTAGAGAGAGAGAGAGAGAAGGTGGGGGAGGAGCGGGATGTGCCTTGTCCTGGCAAGCCTGGGGTTTTGAACCGGTGACCTCAACATTCTAGACTGACACTTTATCTACTGCACCAGCACAGGTCAGGCCCCATCTGAGATCTTGACGTGCTCACCGGACCTTGTGAATGCAGGAACCAAATCTGGTTTCCCCCTGGTTTTCAGATCCTTATCTGATGACAGCTGTCTGAGCTCCACTGAATCAAAAGGAATCAGGCAGAGAAAGAAGCAGTTGCATGCGACTTTTCCCAAGGCCCTGATCAGGCAGCTCAGTCTCCAAACCCCAGGTGGCTGGCTTGAGCACGGGCTCATCATGCTTCAGTACAGGCTCCCCAGCTTGGGCGTGGGGTCATCAACATGATCCCAAGGTCGCTGGCTTGAACAAGAGGTCACTGGCTCAGCTGAAGCTCACCCCCACACACACACCGCACTCCCCACCCCTGTCAAGGATATACGAGAAGTAATCAATGAAGAACTAACGTGCCACAAGTACAGGTTGATGTTTCTCATCTCTCTCCCTGTCTCTCTCTCTCTCTCACACACACAAGGAAAGAAGGAAAAGAAAAAAAGGAAGGAAAGAAGGTGGGAGGGAGGGAGGGAGGGAGGGAGGAAGGAAGGAAGGAAGGAAGGAAGGAAGGAAGGAAGGAAGGAAGGAAGGATGGGAGAAAGAAAGAAAGAAAGAAAGAAGAAAGAGAGAAAGAAAAAAAAAGAAGGAAAATGACTTCTCCAACCCTCTTCACCTCACGCCAACTCCTCTCAGGAGACACTGTTCCACCTGGAGTCTCCTTCCACCTTACCTCAACTCCCTGTCAAATGGTGCCCTTGCCTCTTGCGTCCCTATCAGCAAAGATCCTGCCCTCCAGGAGGGGCTCTGACCCCTGTAACTTCTACTGGGAGCTCTGGTTCCCCCATGAGTCCATTCGGGGTCACCACTCCTCGTTCAGGAAGATTCAGTACCTGCAATGATATTCCCCCCACCCCACCCCACCCCTGTCCCTAGCCACTTCCTCCCTGGGCCAAATCTTGGACTTGGTTGTCACCGATAACGGCCACCCTTTCAAAATCTCTTCAATCTGCCTGACCTGTGGTGGCGCAGTGGATAAAGCGTTGACCTGGGAACACTGAGGTCGCCAGTTCAAAACCCTGCACTGGTCTGGTCAAGGCACATATGGGAGTTGATGCTTCCAGCTCCTCCCCCCTTTCTCTCTTTCTCTCTCTCTCTCTCTCTCTCTCTCTTTGTGTCTCCTCTCTAAAATGAATAAAATAAAATAAAATAAAAACAACTTTAAACATTAAAAAAAAAAATCTCTTCAATCTTTTCAGGTCACCCTTTCCTCTGCCCAGATCCCCCATCCCAAAAGTTCTTCAGTCCCTCCTGGGCCTCCCTCCCATCCACTGACCCTCTCTCTCACTCTTGTGTGATGTGTGATGCCTTTCATTTCTCACTTCCCCCTTCGCCCAGCGGAGGCCCCCCAGCCTGGACACCATAACCCGCCTCTCAGCCCTCGCCTCTTCCCTCCAACACATTCTGTTCCTGCTTAGACCCGACTCTGCCTGTTCCTCACTGGCACTCAACAGCTGAATACGTCTGGGGAAAAGCCCAGCCGCACTGATGGGTCTCACTTCCCGTGGACCCCCCCGGGGGGGGCTCTCGGTGGCCTGCCTGCCCACACTTCTGCGGTCGGTTCACGCTTCCCAAACCAGAGATCACAGCTTCACAAGACGACAAGCTGTCCTCTGATTTCTGTGAGAAATATAGAAACTTTTACAAAGAGAACTTCCTCACCGCCTCGACCCCAAATCCACCAGGCCCCTGCACCTCGCCCATAACTCACTGCCTGGGTTACCGCAGGGAAGCCGACCTGGTCCCAGCGCCGCCACGGGACCTGTAAGCTGGGACCCTGTCCCTTCTCACCCACTCAGAAGAGGGCTCTAGAAATGATCCCATATCTTTCCCACATAATCAATTTCCCCCTTTTTACTAAAACATTCCCGTATAACTTGTCTTTTTTTTTAATGTTTTTTATTTTATTCATTTTAGAGAGAAGACACAGAATGAGAGAGAGAGAGAGAGAGAGAGAGAGAGAAAGAGAGAAAGGGGGGAGGAGCTGGAAGCATCAACTCCCATATGTACCTTGACCAGACCAGTGCAGGGTTTTGAACTGGCGACCTCAGTGATCCCAGGTCGACGCTTTATCCACTGCGCCACCACAGGTCAGGCCCGTATAACTTGTCTTTGAGAAGGAACAAAAATAACCTCGCTGCTGACTCAGTTGGAAAAGCATGACATTCAGCAAAGTGGTGACCCCTCGGTGAGATTTTATTTATTCACTTTTAGAGAGAGGAGAGAAAGAGAGAGAGAGAGAGAGAAAGAGGGAGAGAGAGAGAAGGGCAGGGGAGGAGCAGGAAACATCAACTCCCTCATGTGCCTGGACTGGGCAAGCCTGGGGTTTCAAACTAGTGACCTCAGCCTTCCAGGTCGACGCTTTATCCACTGCGCCACCACAGGTCAGGCTGATGAGTGGGAAATTCTGGTGCAGAGGGACACACAGGGAGCTTCGACAAGAGCGGGAAGGTTTTATTTCTTAAAATGCCTGACGTTCATTTACTTCGTGATATACATACAGCGTATGCGCCATGGGTGAGACATCAACAGCCCTGGACATGTGGGTCACTCTTCACTTCAAGTACTCCTTCTGGATTCAGCTCAAGAAAGTCTTCTCTGGTTCCTCCTCGCTGCTGCTTCTTGTTTCTAGGGGGAGTTCCTGCAGCTCTTCTGGTCTCCTGAGAGGTGGAGGGCCTCGGGGCTCCGCCCTTGGCCTGCCCCTACCCTAAGTGGGCTCCCGTGACAAAGCCCCTTCACTGGGTGCTCTGCTTCCACCTTGCAGGGTCTTCCCTCCATGCAGAGACTGGAGTGACCTTTCAAATTGTTATGATGATATCACTCACCTTGCTCCAAGCCTCTGACAGTTTCTTTTTTTTTTTCCCACAGGGACAGAGAGAGATTCAGAGAGAGGGACGGATAGGGACAGACAGACAGGAACGGAGAGAGGTGAGAAGCATCAATCATTAGTTTTTCGTTGCCGTTGCGACACCATAGTTGTTCATTGATTGCTTTCTCACATGTGCCTTGACTGGGGGGCTTCAGCAGACCAAGTAACCCCTTGCTGGAGCCAGCGACCTTGGGTCCAAGCTGGCGAGCTTTTGCTCAAGCCAGATGGGCCCGCGCTCAAGCTGGCGAGCTTGGGGTCTCGAACCTGGGTCCTCCGCATCCTAGTCCGACGCTCCATCCACTGCGCCACCACCTGGTCAGGACCCTCTGACAGTTTCAGATCACACTTACAACAAAGCCCAAACCTTCCTTGACAGTCTGACTTCACGCCCTCCTCCTGAACCCCTTCCTTCCTCCCTGCTCAACCCACTCTGGCTCCCCTGCTTGTTCTGCTAGCTGGTAGGAATTTAGCATAAAAACCCAACTTCTTCCTGCCTCAGGGCCTTGGCACTCTTGTTTTGTTTTTGTTTTTTAAAGATTTTATTCACTTTACAGAGAGAAGAGAGAGAGAGAGAAGGGGGAGGAGCAGGAAGCATCAATTCCCATAGGTGCCCTAACCAGACAAGCCCGGGGTTTCGATCCGGCGCCCTCAGCGTTCCGGGTCGACGCTTTACCCTCTGCGCCACCACAGGTCAGGCCTCCTGGTTTCTCCTGCATGTGTGCTCCCTGACATCGCTTACGACTGCCCCAACGTCCCCTCCGCAAGGAGGCTTTCTTTGTCACTTGATTAAAAACGGGACTATGCACACCTGGGGCATTTCCTAGCCATTGCCTCACCGGGCTTCGCTGTGTTCACGCCTCTGTGACTGCCTGACATTTACCTATGTTATTTTTCTTTCTTTAATGCAATGAACTTATTTATCTAATACCTCCTGGTTGTACAAGACTGACGTTCTACTTTCCTGATGGGTTTTTACAGACGATTCTCTTCATTTGAATATGATCCAAAAGAGGTGCAGAACTTTTTTCCCCCGCTGCCTTATTCCCAGAAGCTGCCACAGTGCCTGGGAAAGCAGAGACGGAGGAGGTGCTGGCCCGGAGGAGGCGCTGGCCCGGAGGAGGTGCTGGCCTGGAGGAGGTGCTGGCCCGGAGGTGCTGGCCCAGAGGAGGTGCTGGCCCGGAGGTGCTGGCCCGGAGGAGAGCCCTCCATGAGGATGTGTGGAATGACTAAGACAGGTAGGTAGCTCCTGGAGTTCTGCCACGAGAAAAACATGGCATGATGCACACAAGACGTACGTGGCCGTAATGCGGTCAGGGCTCGGTAAAGAGCGGCTCTGGTCACTGAACATTGTACCGTGGTTAGAGGCGGCCCCGTCCTGCCCAAAGACCTCACCGAGAAGGGAAGCACAAGCCAAATGCTTTGGGAGCAAACAGGAGGAACAATTTTGACATAAATCCCAGCAGAACTAAAAAAGAAAAGTAAAGAAAGAAAAAGAAAAATAGAAAGAAAGAAAGAAAGAAAGAAAGAAAGAAAGAAAGAAAGAAAGAAAGAAAGAAAGAAAGAAAGAAAGAAAGAAAGAAAGCCACAGACCCACCAGAGCTAAACAGAGGGGGGATTTACGCTCCGCTCCGTTGGAAAGCTAGGATCTTTGTCTGCAGGCTGATGCAAGGGCGCCATCTGGCTCCAGATGGTGAGGGTATGAGGCATCAACCCTCCACCAGCTCGAAGCCTTGTGACAGGACAGCACTGGGCAAACACTCTGGGAAAGCGGAGACAGACCAGCCGGACGGGTGACACTGGGTGGGGAGTAGCGTCCCCCTCCTGCCTTGCTGGGCTCTCTCCACCTGCAGCACGACCCCTTGGGTCTTAGCACGTCACAGTAATGACAGCCCTCTGCCAGGGCTTAGCCACCCGGACGGCTTTTGGGATCACCTCCAGCTGGACACGACTTCCCTGACATTTATCACGTTTGCACTTGGATCTGGGGCTTTGGTTAAGTGGCTCTTGCAGTGGTCGGCAAACTCATTAGTCAACAGAGCCAAATATCAACCGTACAACGATTGACATTTCTTTTGAGAGCCAAGTTTTTAAAACTTAAACTATATAGGTAGGTACATTCCTTATCGAGGTGGCGCCCGCACGTGGTATTTTGTGGAAGAGCCACACTCAAGGGGCCAGAGAGCCGCATGTGGCTTGCGAGCCACGGTTTGCCGGACCAGGGCCCTAAGGGGCTGTGGGAAAGTGGAGGGGGGGGCATGAGGGAAGAAGTGGTGATGGGCGGAGACTTGACTTGGGGTGGTGAGCACACAATACAGGCTACAGGTGATGTGTTGTAGAACTGTGCACCTGAAGCCTGCAGAATTCTGTTAACCAAGGTCACCCCAGTAAATTCAATTAAAAGGACAAAAAATATATATATGACTCTTTTCCTTTACTAGACCACTGGTGGGGATCTCTGTATTTATCTCCATGTTTCCCTGGTGAATTCTGAGAACTGAGCGAGGATTATTCAATGAATAAGAAAGAAACCTTACTTGATCCATTTAGAAGTCAGGTGTTTCATGCTCTGTGAGTAGACAACACAAAACCACCACCAACTCACAGATCACTCAGCTCCTGGACCTCACCCTGGTTCTGCCATCAAACTAGATCTTTTCTTTTTCAATATTTTATTTATGGAGTTTAGAGAGGAGAGAGAGAAAGGCAGGGGTAGGGGGCTGGGGCGGGGAGGAGGAAGCATCAACTTGTAGTAGTTGCTTTTCATATGTGCCTTGACCCTGGCAAGCCCGGGGTTTTGATCCGGCGACCTCAGCTTTCCAGCTCGAGGCTTTATCCACTGCGCCACCACAGGTCAGGCTCAAATGAGATCTTCAATGAAGGCAAAACAAAGCCCTTATGGAAGAATAAGGCAAAGAGGGTAGCAGTATGTGGCCGGATCCTCAGAACCACCTTGGAAGGAGGAGACTCAGAAAGAAGGGAGTAAAGAATTGACTTTGGGTAGGGGTGTAAAATGATATTTCCGGGTAAATTTTAAGATACTTGTCAGATAGAGGGTTTTCCCTCAGACCCATCCTCAGCAAGGCATCAGTGCCCCTTTGGAAGAGGGAAGTATTATTCCAGAATAGGGTTCATCTCCCTTAATCACAGCTAGACCTCTCCCAAGTCACTTCATTATCCCAGATGTATTTTTACTTTCTTTTGTTTAAAGGTCTTAGTTTAGCCTGACCTGTGGTGGCGCAGTGGATAAAGCATTGACCTGGAATGCTGAGGTTGCCGGTTCAAAACCCTGGGCTTGCCCGGTCAAGGCACATATGGGAGTTGATGCTTCCTGCTCCTCCCCCCGTTCTCTTTCTCTCTCTCTCTCTCCCTTTCCTCTAAAATGAATAAATAAATAAAAATTTTTTTTTTAAAAAAAGGTCTTAGTTTATTAATCCTCTGATGAAATATGTACACAGCTTCCAGAGATAAAGTCACTGAAGAATCCTTAATATTTTTATTTTTATTGATTTTCAAGAGAGGAGGAGAGAAAGAGAGAGAGAAAGAAACATCAAGTTGCTTTTTTATGCTTTCATTGGTTGACTCCTATATGTGCCCCGACTGGGGATCAAACCTGCAACCTTGGTGTGTCAGGACAGTGCTCTAACCAACTGAGCTACCTGGCCAGGGTCTCACTGAAGAATCTTTACTCCTTCTGTTAGGTAGGATAGACAGCTATCAAGCAGGAGGGGGGGGGGTGTCGCACCCATTAAAAAAAGGAGTCAGCAGTCTTTTTTTGTTTTTTGTTTTTTTTACAGGGACAGAGAGAGATGAGAAGCATCAATCATTAGCTTTTCGTTGCGACACCTTAGTTGTTCATTGATTGCTTTCTCACGTGTGCCTTGACCACGGGCTTTCAGCAGACCGAGCAACCCCTTGCTGGAGCCAGCGACCTTGGGTCCAAGCTGGTGAGCTTTAGCTCAAGTCAGATGGGCCCGCGCTCAAACTGGCGACCTCGGGGTCTCGAACCTGGGTCCTCCGCATCCCAGTCTGACGCTCTATCCACTGTGCCACTGCCTGGTCAGGCGGAGTCAGCAGTCTTAAGGTCTGCCAAAACAAAGTCACCAGATGTCCAGGCGGCCTTGAAACCCTACATGTTAGACCCGATAACGGAAACAAACCCTTGAAACTGAGAGTATATGCAACTCTTAAGACCCCAGCAGGTGGGGTGCTTAGACTAGCTGAGCTGCCTGCTTGTGCCTTGTGCAGAGTGTATAGCTTTGCTTAATCAACTGCTTGCCTCAATTGAACGCTGCACTCTCTCTCCCCTGAATTCATTCTAATGAGCATGACAGGAGCAGAGGACGGGCCCTGGCCGGTTGGCTCAGCAGTAGAGCGTCAGCCCCGGTGTGTGGAAGTCCTGGGTTCGATTCCTGGCCAGGGCACACAGGAGAAGCGCCCATCTGCTTCTCCACCCTTCCCCTTCTTCTTTCTCTCTGTCTCTCTCTTCCCCTCCCGCAGCCAAGGCTCCATGGGAGCAAAGTAGGCCCCGGGCACTGAGGACGGCTCCATGGCCTCCGCCTCAGGTGCTAGAATGGCTCCGGTTGCAACGGAGCAACACCCCAGATGGGCAGAGCATTGCCCCCTGGTGGACATGCTGGGTGGATCCTGGTCAGGTGCATGTGGGAGTCTGTCTCTCTGCCTTCCCACTTCTCACTTCAGAAAAATAAAAAAAAATAAAAAGAGAGAGAGAGAGAAAAAAGAAAGGAACAAAGGACAGAGAAGCCCCTTGGCCTTGGGCCTTCTCCGTGACATGTTGTCCAGTCCCCAGCTTTTGCCAGCACCAGCACTGCAGGTACCCCCGCACCCCCGATTTTCTTCATTCCGCTTACATTCCTTTCGCTGTTTTCTTGAGGTCTTCTTCTCATACAGGTCCTGCCATGTCAGGCAATGCTTGGGTCCGTTTTTCTTGGCATAACCCAAGGAATCGTACATACACCATGCCAAAGCCAGTTGTCCTGCCACCATCCGTGGGTTCTGAATCCAAACACCATGATGACATATGACGTGGCCTTGCCTACATTTTGGCTGATTCTTCCTGAATTTCTGTCTTAGGTATTGCTGCCTTCGCCGGGTGAAGGACATGACGACCGTATTTTAGCTGAAGTCGTCTGTTGGTCACGAACATCGTGGTCCAGAGGGTTAACTGTGTCATGACAGCAGCTGATCTTTACGCAGCCAAGGAGGGGGGGGAAAAAAAAAGTCTTAGACTTTCTTAACCCAGAGTATCCCATAATATCCCTCTCTTTCCGGAGGTTCCTTATGTGTTCTTCCCTCCCGCCCTTCTCACCTGAAGCTGGGGGGCGGAGGGGAGTTAGGGACAAGGTGAGTCATGTCCCAGGTGCACCCATAGACTTTGCTGCTGGTGAGGTTAGTCTCTGTGCCACCAAAGGAAAAAATGGGAGGGGGGAGCAGAGGACTCTTGGGGACACCTGTGAGAGAGGGTGGGGTTGAACCCAGTCACTTGGGGAAGAAGGTTCCTTTTCCTCTCGAGGATGCTCTTCCATTTTTTTCTCAAATCTTTCTTTCTTTTTTTTTAAAGATTTTATTTATTCATTTTAGAGAAAGGAGACACACAGAGAGAGAGAAGTGGGGGAGGAGCAGAAAGCATCAACTCCCATATGTGCCTTGACCAGGCAAGCCCGGGGTTTCGAACCAGCGACCTCAGTGTTCCGGGCTGATGCTTTTACTCACTGCGCCACTGCAGGTCAGGCTCTTTTTTTTTTTTTTAATTTTTATTTATTTATTTTTTACAGGGACAGAGAGAGTCAGAGAGAGGGATAGATAGGGACAGACAGACAGGAACGGAGAGAGAGATGAGAAGCATCAATCATTAGCTTTTCGTTGAGGCTCCTTAGTTGCTCATTGATTGCTTTCTCACATGTGCCTTGACCACGGGCCTTCAGCAGACCGAGCCACCCCTTCCTGGAGCCAGCGACCTTGGGTCCAAGCTGGCGAGCTTTTGCTCAAGACAGATGGGCCCGCGCTCAAGCTGGCGAGCTCGGGGTCTCGAACCTGGGTCTTCCTCATCCCAGTCTGACTCTCTATCCACTGCGCTACCGCCTGGTCAGGCTCTTCTCAAATCTTGAGGGGAGTCAGGAGAGGAAACATGGCTCCTTCCTCACCCCCCCCGTCCAAGCCTCCATCCCAACAGGTAAGCAATTTTTCACCTGCCACCCTCTTTCTGTGTCGTTCTCACACCACGTATTCTCTAGCCGGGCCTGGGGAGTAGAATTCTTCTGCCTTGTGTCCCTCCTTCTTCCTGACACCTTCGTGGCTATTCCCAGAGAGCTGAGCCCCAGAATCCTGACACTCGAGGGGCAGGGAGCCAGGAGGGAGCAAGCACTGTGAGTCAGTCAACACGTCGGGGAGATCGACTCTGCTCTCCCCGGTTTCTGAATCTTCACACCTTGGTTCCTCCTAGTCCTGGGTTTCTCAAACGGAGACCTGGGGGAGTCTACAGATCCATGGATTTCTCTCTGGGGACTTTTGAGTCCTCTGATACAACTTAAATTCTGTGTTTTCATTTTGATGGGTTAGCTTTTTAAAAAAAATAACAATATCCATTCTGGATCATTTGGATTACTTTTTCTTTTTTTTCTTTTTTTTTTAGAAGTTTTAGCATCTGCCTGCTTGTATTGGGTTTTATGGTCAAGATGGTCACCAGGGATCACTGAAGAGGCAAAGGTGGTCAGTTAATTCAGTGTTTCTCAATATGGGAGTCTATTGGTGTGTTCTCAGAACTTCAGTTTTTTTGCGTTTTTCTTTTGTTTGTTTGTTTTGTAGTGAGAGACAGACAGGAAGGGAAAGAAATAAGAAGCTTTAACTCATAGTCACAGCACCTTAGCTGTTCATTGATTGCTTTTTCACATGTACCTTGACTGAGGGGTGGCTCCAGCTGAGCCAGTGACCCCTTGCTCAAGCCAGCGACCTTTGGGCTCAAACCAGATGAGCCCGCGCTCAAGTTGGCGACCCCAGGTTTCAAACCTGGGTCCTCAGTGTCCCAGGCTGACACTCTAGCCATTGCACCACAGCCTGGTCAGGCAGTTCTAACTCATTCTTTAGAAGCCAGTAAAGAACGTCTCATCTCCCAGGAGTATTCTCTCATCCCGCATTCCCTCTCGGAGCACCTCACGCTTCTCCGGAGCACTGTAATTGCCTGTCCTCCTTGGCCAGACTTTAAGTTCCGTGAGCGGAGGGACTGTATCTGTCTCATTCACCTACATGGCCCCAGTCCCTAGCATGCTGCCAGGGACACAGCAGGTGCTCAAAAAGTATTTGTTGAATGAATAAATGCAGAGATGAAACAGAAAATAACTACAGACAAGTTCCCACCCTTGCGGGATCTGTTGGAAATGAAACACACACACACACACACACACACACACACACACACACACACACACACACACTACCAGGACATTACAAAGTAGCAGAGTATAGTTTCTTTTCACCGGAAAGCGGCTGATCTTGTAAGGTCATTGGAGTGGCCCCGCTCCATTAGGGAACACGGAATACAAATTAGCAATCTTTTTCCCCTGTGATTCGGGTAGAGTCAAATCTTTTGTGACTTATTATAGACTTTCCGCTTTTCCCAGAAATCCCAGAAATGGAAAGAGGAAGAGGGAAGGAGAAAAGATAGATTAATTTTCAACAGGAGCCCACAGATTCCAAGAATCAGAGTACGCTTCCCCGATAGGGAGAAGGAGGTGGTGGCTACTAAAGTTACCAGAAATAAACCTTGAAGAAAATTAAAAAAATAAGTCCACGTTAGTGAGTCTCAACACAAAACAGGAAGTGGGCTGTTCTGACAGACATCTGTGGAGAATGACGAAGCTCTCTCCTCTCCTGGCTGTCCTGCCTTGGTCCTGGTAGTCTGGGGTTCAATAGTAACTGTTAAAGAGCAAAGTCAAGGAGCCAAGGGGTGGTATGGACAGTGGGATTCTGGCCCAGCCTTCACAGGCGGCTGGGCAAGCCAGGCTGAACCATAAAGGAACCTACATCTTCTATTAGGGTGGGAGAGGCCCTGTCTCCCACGGATGCTCCCGTGGAGAAGGTTATACCATATAGTCTGCACTGAAGGGACTCAGAGCAAGGGGTGAAGGGAACGGGGTGAGGTTATTCTAGACCAGTGGTTCTTAACCTTTTCTGAGGTACCGAACCCACCAGTTTCATAGGCGCATTCACCGAACCCTTCTTTAGTGATAAATAAAATATGATTTTTTTTTCCAAATTCAAGACATAAGTATATGTTTTTTTACTGGTGCACAAAATGAGCCGTGCATGAACATCACCTTGCTCAAAGAACAAAACCAACAAAGTGCATGAACTCACAACAAATGACGGTGTTACTTTATTCTGGCCTCCACGGCAGAGGCTTCTCCGAACCCCTGAGACCGACTCATCGAACCCCTAGGGTTCGATAGAACCCAGGTTAAGAACCACTGATCTATGCCTGACCTGTGGTGGCGCAGTGGATAAAGCGTTGACCTGGGAACACTGAGGTCGCCGGTTCAAAACCCTGCACTGGTCTGGTCAAGGCATATATGGGAGTTGATGCTTCCAGCTCCTCCCCCCTTCCTCTCTTTCTCTCTCTCTCACTCTGTGTCTCCTCTCTAAAATGAATAATAAAAAAAACCCACTGCTCTAGAATCATGCGGCGGCAGCATCCAAGGGCGTGTTAGAAACGCAGAATCACAGGCCCTACCCCAGACTTCCTAAGTCAGAACCTGCCATTTAAGTTCCCCCAGTGATTTATACGCACATCACATCGTAGACAAAGAGGCTGCCACACGCTGAGCCTGACAAGCTCAGGGGAGGCCTGCACGGTGTGGCCTTGCGAAAACTCAGAACCTAAAGTAACCACATAGGATGGGTCTGAAATGAAACACTTCCCAATTAACAGTGAGTCACGTCAAGTAGTCCTGTCCTAGACAGGTACTTTTCTCTGACAAAGGTTCGCGCTGACCTCAGTTGGGCCTGTGTGTTGTCCTTTTGCACTTACAATAACACATGTGATAACATACCTTAGAAATGTTAAGAGTGATCTTTCCCAGCATCCTCAGGGTAGTCATCCCATCAGAGCAGAAACCACAAACCCCCTCCCTGTTATTATCGTGTTGTTAACCGTTAACCATCCTATACCTGCCTATGTAAAGGAAGTGTGTGTCTCTACATTTTGCTTTCTATCCAATCCTAGAGATTTCCCTACTTTGCTTTCTCCCACTTCCCTAATCTATCACCGACGGACTCCATGTTACCTCTCCCCTTGTGACTTCCCCCTTCATTCCGATGTATAAAACAAGTGACGAAACTGCCATGTCAGAGCAGTTTCTCCAACCGCTGAGATCCTGATTTCCTGCAACTGTCGAGAGTTTGGCTCAAATAAACTCATAAGAATTCTTACAGGTTTGGACGTTTCTTATGCTGACAACATCAAAACTTGAAACGCATGCCCCACTAGATGGTTGCGCAGTGGTTAGAGCATGGGACTGGGACTCAAGAGGACCCAGGTTCAAAACCCACCCGCAGGCCGCTGGCTTGAGCATGGGATCATAAACATGACCCCATGGTCGCTGGCTTGAACCCAAAGGTCGCTAGTTTGAAACCCAAGGTCACTGGCTTGAGCAAAGGGTTGCTCGCTCTGCTGTAGCCCCCCCACCCCCACCCCAGATCAAGGCATATATGAGAAAGCAATCAGTGAACAACTAAGGTGCTTCTCATCTCTCTCCATTTCTGTCTGTCCCTTTCTCTGTCACACACACACACACACACACACACACAAACACTTGAAAAGCACGATCTAAGATATCTCGAGGAAGGAGAGCTTGAAGGCCGTGATGAATAGGAAGGAAAAGGTAGGGGGACGCCTCAAGGGAGCAGGGCCGGCTAAGGAGAAAGGGGCCTGCGGGTTTATCTTGGGGTGCCCTTGCCTGAACGAGGCAAGGGGGAAGACGCGCAGCCCCAAACAGAGGGATAATAAAGTCAAGTGCACGCGGCCTGATGCCGCCAGGTAAAAGGACCACGGACCTGCTGCTGCTGTCACCCACCTTTCCCTACTCTCCCCGCTGTCGCCCCAATCTCCCATCCCAGAAGCTCTCCAGGCTCAGTAAGCCCCAGTCGGTTGCTAAGGACTGAAGCTTCCGGACGCGAGGAAAAGGAGGAAATGACGTCACACACGAAAGGCGGGCTAACCAGGCTTCTCCCGCCTCCCGATTGGCTACCCGGACTCAGACTTGGATTCCTCTCTTCGCGGGCTCGGTCAGCCGTCAGTGTCCCTCCCCCGCGTCCCCGGGCCTCCGCTGTCCTCTCCGCTGGCCGCAAGGCTCGGGGGACAGCACGTGGTAAGCGCTTAGCTTCGGGAGGAGAGGTGATCCGGGTGGTCCACTGGCACCGCCCGGCTAGGCGCTCCGGCCTCCCAGAGACTTTTGGACTCGGTCAGAGTCCGTAGTTGGGGCGGGCACCCGAACCGCAGGGAATTGTGGGACTTGTAGTTCAGGATTCGTTCCCGGTGGAACCGAGGCTCGAGAAGAACAGTGATTTTTGGAGGGAAAAAAACAACAAATAAGAACTTTAAGAACCGGGTCCCAGGTTCCAAAAGGACGGTAAAGGAGTCTAAATTAGAATCCTACCATTAGCATTGTTTAGATTTTTCTTTTTTCAGGTGCTGACCTGAACCTGGTCCATCCCTTTTCCGACCCAAACTGTTGACCGCGGCAGAAGAGACCAGGCAGCGAAATGGAGACGCCACCAATCAATGCAGTGGAAGAGAAAAACACCTCTCAACTGCAGCAGCAATGGGGAAATAACCCCAAGAAGACCCTTGATTCAACTGCTCAGATTAGGCAGCAGCCCCAAGATCCTCCTACTGAAGTTCTTGAGCTAAAAAGGAGCCCAGACTCAGCCAGCCCAAGTCTAGAGAGTCCTCAAGGGACTGAAAAACTGCCTGCTGGATTTGAATCGGACTCCGATAAGTCTCACGGGTCAGATAGTGATACGCCAGAGCCCCTCCAAGCTTCTGATCTCTGGTACTGTCCAGACGGCAGCTTTGTCAAGAAGATCATAGCCCGTGGCCATGGCTTGGACAAACCCAAGCTGGGCTCCCGCTGCCGGGTGCTGGCTTTTGGGTTTCCTTTTGGGTCAGGGTTGCCAGAAGGCTGGGGAGAGCTAACTATTGGGTTAGGCCGATGGAGGGAGGAGACCTGGGGGGAGCTCACAGAAAAATGCTTGGAGTCCATGTGTCAAGGTGAGGAGGCAGAGCTTCGGGTCCCTGGGCACTCTGGACCTCCTGTCAGGCTCACACTGGCTTCCTTCACTAAGGGCCAGGACTCCTGGGAGCTGGAGGACAGCCAGAAGGAGGCCCTGGCCAGGCAAGAACGTGCAAGGGGCACAGAATTATTTCGCGCTGGGAACCCTGAAGGGGCTGCCCGATGCTATGGACGGGCTCTTCGGCTCCTGCTGACGTTACCCCCACCTGGTTCTCCAGAACGAACTGCCCTTCATGCCAACCTGGCTGCCTGTCAGTTGCTGCTAGGGCAGCCGGATTTGGCAGCCCAGAGCTGTGACAGGGTGCTGGAACGGGAGCCTGGCCATTTAAAGGCCTTGTACCGTAGAGGGGTTGCCCAGGCTGCCCTTGGGAACCTGGAAAAAGCAACTGCTGACCTCAAGAAGGTGCTGGCGGTAGACCCCAAAAATCGGGCAGCCCAAGAGGAGCTGGGAAAGGTGATCTTTCAGGGGAAGAAACAGGATGCAGGGCTGGCTCAGGGTCTCCGCAAGATGTTTGGCTGATTAAAAAGGAAAAGAGACAGGAACCTGAGAATTGTGGTTTTTACTGTGAGATGGGGTGGGGGGTAGGGGGGTGAGGCAGGGTTTCAGCTCATAGCCCATTCCCAGCTTTCGCCTTCGTAGGGGAGGTAGTCGCGGTCCCAGTGCGCCTCTTGACGTTTTTTTTTTTTACCATGATAAAGCCATGGTCACGTGAGCTGTTTGATGGGGCTTACCCATCTCGGAAGATGAATAGAAGCTGTCTAAACTTCCAAATTTACGACTGGCTCAGAGGCATGGCGAACCTTTACATCTTAAGACCTAATACTCCCAGGCACTTTCTCAATGCGTCTCGTTTCGCGCATGCGCAAACACCACCGCCCGGCGCTGCAAAGCGCATCCTCCTCCTGCTGCTGCTGCTGCCGTGCTCCCATTGGCCCGGCCTGTAGAGCCACCGCCTCTATTGGCTCGTGTGCTCACACCCAGGCCTCCCACTGGTCGGGAGAGCTTCCGGGACGCCCTCTTTCTTGAAGAGTCAACGGATTGGTTGCTGATGGGGAGGGGCGGGCTTTGGGAGCCGGCTAGTGGTTGGGGGGCGGGGGGGAAAGATGGCGGAGCTGATGCTCCTCAGCGAGGTCGCGGACCCGACGCGCTTCTTCGCCGACAACTTGCTGAGCGCGGAGGACTGGGGTGTGTGGGGCGAGGCCCCGCGGCCGGGAGGGGGCTGTGGCCGAGGCGGCGCCCGTGCGGCCCGCCGGGAGGACGCGCACGCCGCAGCGGGGAGGCCGGGCCCATGCGGAGGGCAGGCAGCGCCGCAGGACGGCGGAGCGGGGGCGGCCGGGCGCGCCTTCGGAGCTGCGGGTGCCCGCGGAGACGCCGGGCCGGGGTGCGGGGCCGGGGCTGGGTCCCTTTCCGAGGGGGGCGGGCGGTGGGCCCGGCCTCGCCGACCCGGTGAACTGGGGCGAGAGCTCTGCGCGGACCCGCGGGCCGGGCCGGGTCGGGTCGGGTCGGACCGGGCCGCCCCAGGGCCCCTGACGCTCGGCCGCCCCTGCAGACTGTGGCCTGTACACCGGCCTGGACGAGGTGGCCGAGGAGCCGACGCAGCTCTTCCGCTGCCCGGAGCAGGATGTGCCGGTACCGCTCCGCGGGCTGCCCCGGTCTCTTCCCCTCGGCGGGCGGGAGCGGCCCCGGACCCCCGACCCCTCCGGAGGCCCGAGCCGAGCTTTCTGACGGTCCTCCCTTCCCATGTCCTCCCGTCCTCAGTTCGGCAGCTGCATGCTGGACGTGGGGATGGATGTCAGCCCCCCCGAGCCCCCGTGGGACCCCTTACCTATCTTTCCAGGTAAGGTACCGTTTGCGAGTCCTTCATCCTTCCAGAAGTTCTCATTTTTCTCCATTTCCCGGGAACTATGCGGTTCCCTCCGTCCTCCGTCCCCCCCCCCCCACGCAGTACCCTTCGGGACCTTCTCGGTGCCCTTCCTGGTGCGGGGCCCCTGCGGGTAGGTCCGGGTCCTCGCTGGCAGGTCCTTGGACATGTCTTAGGACTCTTCTCAGGCTCTGCTTCCTGCTGACTTTCTAACCCATTTTCCTCCAGAGCTGCAGGTGAAGTCTGAGCCATCTTCCCCCTGCTCGTCCTCTTCCGTCAGCTCCGAGTCGTCGTGTCTGTCCACAGAGCCCTCCGTCCAGGTGAAAGCCTAGCTCCCTGCTTCTCTGGGTGGCAAGGACCCTGCTCCGCTCTGCTCCCCTCCCCTGCCCCGTAGGTGCCGAGGGTGGGGGCAGCATCTTCCCTGCCTTTGTCCTGTCTTTATATTCTCATTTGCTGCACCCCCCCCCCCCCAGTGGTTCCCAGAAGTGAAAATGAAATCCTTTTACTGTGTGGAGAGATACGTGGTGGGGCTGGGGAGAAGAGAAGTGTTCACCGCGGAGAATTCTGGAACTGTTCTCGCCCACGTTGTCCACTCGGAGGCAGTGTTTGAAATCATTAGATGTCATCAGCCATCCCAGGGATAAATCGGAAAGCGAGAGCCAGGCCCGGGGAGACAGCTTAGGGAGATGCGGAGTGCCATTCACACCAGAGTGTGTCAGATCGTTGGTGACTGTAGCTTGTAGAACCTCTTCTTGCTTCTACTCTCAATACCTCTCTTGTTTTCTTCTTTTTGCCCCGCCCCCACCCCGCTTCACCCCGGCTCTCCCCCAGGCCCCTGGTGTGGGAGAGGTGCTGGTCGTAAAGATAGAGTCCTTGACACCCCCACTGTGCCTCCTGGGAGAGGACCCCACATCCCCGATTGAGACCGTCCAGATCAACGTGGGCACCACCGCTGATGATTGCTCAGGTAATGTAACAGCCTGCCCCGCCCCGGGCTTTATGGAGCAGGTGCGTGCAGGTGTATGTATGGGGTGGGGGCAGGAGCCCCACGGGGAAGAGAAGGGGGGGGAGTGGCAGATAACAGAGAGAGGCAGGAGCAGAGCGAGGAGCATTTCAGGGCACCACAGTGAGACCCGCGCTGAAGAGGGGCGTCTGATTGTTGTTTCTTTTCCTTGTCCTCAGTGTCCTGTCCTGTGATTTAATTTCGTGTTGCTTTGCATTTCTTAAAGACCTTGGACAGTGTAGGGCGTGTTTACTTATGTTCTTTTATTTTTCCCAACATTTTATTATAAAAATTTTTAAGCATACAGGAAAGTTGGAATACTGTGTACCCAACTCCTACGTTCTACCGTTAACACTCTTTGTGTCATTTGAGCACCTGCTCCATGCCAGGCACTGGCCTGGTCGCTGGGGGCGCTGTGATGAAAAGGACGGGAGGGACACTGCCCCGGGGACCCTGTAGCATGACGGGGCAGGAAGAGTACCCATCAGCACAGGCAGGGTCATCCTGGGACAGGGGTCATTAGAGGGCACAGTGACAGCTCAGAGGAGAGGACTCGCGCTGATGGGGGCTGGCTCTGGGGTGTGCTGCTGGAGGAGGGGTTTCCTGAGCTGGGTTTCGAAGGACACATGGAAGGTAGCCAGAAGCAGAATGTGGGGATGGGTGTGTGTGCGTGTGACTGTGTGCAGGAGGACGGGGCCCGGCTGGCCCGGCCTGGGGAGCTCCCAGCACTGAGGCCCAGAGCACAGGTATGGACATAGCCCCACCTGACCGACGGCTGTGTGTGAGTGTGTGTGTGTGTGCACGCGCGTGTGGAACCTGCATCTCTTCAGAGTGATGTGAGCAGGGTTGGGGGTGGCACAGAGCTGTAGAGGCTGCAGGGCCAGATGGAGACGCTGCTAGGGGACTCTTGTCTGTTACCCTGTGGGCAGTTGCGAGCCTTGAAGAACCGAGCAGGAAGCAGCGTGTAGGAAGATGACCGGCGGCAGAGTGAGGAGTGGACGCAGAGAGGCAGGGCTGGCGGCGGGAGGGCCGAGAGAGAGGCTCCCGCTGTGCATGAAGTGAGCTATTGGGAGACCAAGAAGAAGGCAGCAGGGGTGGAGTCGGACGGATGAGCTGCAGTGACCCCTTGGGCACTGGGTAGGAGTCAAAGCCGATGCTCAGGTTTCTGGCCGGGGCGGCGGTGCAGTGGGCAGCGGCACTGTTCACAGGCTGGAGCGTGCAAGGGCAGGCGCCCTCTGACCGGGGAGCGTGATGACCTCAGTGTTGAAGCCCTGGTGGGTTTCACGGAGCTATCAGGGTTCCCTGGCACTGCCTCGCCAGCCAGAAGCAAGGGGGCGCCCGGGGGTGTCACCTGTTCCCACTTCCTCCCGGGCCTCACAGCAGGCAGAAAGGATGGAGAGTGGGTTTGGAAGAACCAACCGGCCATAAGCACGTTATTAAAAGTGACGAGGAGGACAGACCAAGTAGGGACTGAGAAGCCTTTGACAGCCAGGCGGCTGCTGATGACTCGCAGACAGTCGAGTCACTGCAGTTGTCCTCCTGCGAGCTGGTCCCCGCGGGCCTGCACTCTGCTCGTCACGGGGCAGCCCTGGGACGCAAGACGTCTCCTTGCTTTTGGAGAGTCTCGGGAGAGTTGTTTGCATGGTTAGTGGTTACCTGTGAGGATGGGGCCTGCGATCTGAGGGCTGGTGGACAAGGAAGGGAAGGGGCATGCTTCTCACCAAATTCCTCTTTATTCCTTTGGAATTCTGTATCACGTGACTGTATTTCCTATTCAAAAATATGAACTGATTAGAAACTTTGGAACAGCAATATTGGTGATCGTAAAACTAAGCACTAAAATGAGGAGTATGGACCAGAGGTAGTAGCACATGGGTGACCTGGTGGCGAGGGCTGAATCTGGCCCATTGGGTGGGTTTGTTTCACCTGCATGAGGCAGTCAACAAGTCCGGGAGGTCTAACAGGCTGTGAAGGCTCAGAGGTGACGGGGTCTTTGTGATGTGTTGTCTGGGAGGCTGACAGACGTAGAAGATTTGTGTGAAGGGACAGGCGGTGAGCTCTGGGAAAGTCCAGTTGAATTGGCGTGGATGGTGGGGCCTGCGGAAGAAAGGGAGCAGCAGGGAGCTTGGGGGTAAGGACCCGAGCGTGGGGAGCCGTCGAGGGGAGCCATTGGGGGTGACTGCACTGGGCCAGGAGGAGATGGAAGCTGGCCGGACAGGAGTGGGCTGTATGAATGCTGCAGACTCCCTGCCTGGGCCTCTACATTAATGGACCTGGTCTGTGAGGAAGAGAGAGGGAAGCAGAGGGCAGGGACAGCCGGAGCGGAGCGGCACTGGGCAATGGTGAAGCAGGTGGGGGAGCCCCTGAGGAAGAGGGGCTGTGCGGAGGAGGTGGAAGGGAGCCTGTGGCTGGCAGCCCCAGGCCTCCCCGCCTTCTGGGCGCCTGCCCAGGGCCATGACCTCCCCGCCTTCTGCGTGCCCGCCCAGAGCCAGGACAGGGTTGTCCTTAGGTCCTAGGAAAAGTGACCCGTCCCCTTTTCCCATTTCCACCCTCTTCTCCTTCAGTGTTTATCTGACACCAGCTGTTTGTCTCGTCCTGCCACCCCACAGATGTCCAGACCAAGACAGAGCCTGTCTCTCCCGCTTCCTCCACCTACTCGGAGGCTCCCAACCAGGTGAGCCGGACATTCCTTCCCTCCGGGCACAGCTGAGCTCCCTGCGCCCTCCGCGCCTCTCACTCCCACGTTTTCTGGGATGCCCCCCAGGCTCTCCTAGGGGAGGAGGTGCTGGAGGTGAAGGCAGAGTCCCCAGCCCCTCAGGGGTGTCTCCTGCCAGATGTCCTAGGCCCCCCACTCGGAGCGGTCCAGATCAGCGTGGGTCCGGCCACCGATGGTTCCTCAGGTAACGGGGTCCCTGACAGCTGGGGTCCCTGGCAGAAGCCTGTAGTACTTACATCTTCCCCTCCTGCCTTCTTTCCTTCCTCTCACCTTCCTTCCCTCCTTCCCTCCTTCCACCTTCCTTCAGGCAGGGCCCTGCCCACCCGGAAGCCGCCACTGCAGCCCAAACCTGTGCTGATAGCCGCCGTTCCTGTCCCGGCGCCGCCTCACGCCACTGTCCTCCTGCAGCCGCTTGTGCCGCCCCCCCCAGGTACTGCTGGGGGGTGGGCCCGGCCGGCCCGGCCTGGGGAGCTCCGTGCCACTGAGGCCCGGAGCGCAGGGGTGGACGTAGCCCCACCTGACCGAGGGCCGTCTCACCTCCTCTCTTGCTGGCTGGCCCCAGTGTCCCCAGTGGTCCTTATTCAAGGTGCCATTCGAGTTCAGCCTGAGGGCCCAGCCCCAGCTGCCCCACGGCCCGAGAAGAAGAGCATTGTTCCAGCTCCAACACCCGGGAACTCCTGCCCGCCCGAAGTGGACGTGAGTGTCGGGGAGGGCCAGTGCTGGGAACGGGAGGAGAAAGTCGGGTATGGGGAAGGACTGTGCAGTGAGTGGCCCCTGTCTGTAGTTTTAGAGCGCTTAGGTCTGCTGTCAGACTGCAGGCAGAGAAGTGGAGGCGCGGCAGCCAAAGGCAGGGTCCTTCTGGGTTATGGTTGCAGCAGTGGTTGGGAGAGGGGGCTACTTGGAAGACCAGGCAGCGAGGTTAACTTAGGGCCCTAAAAAGGAGAACTGAGGAAGGAAAGCAGCCAGCAAGCAGAGGAACCGAGACTCCCCTAGGAGCCAGGGTGGAGGAAGTTCTCCTTCATTCTAACAGCTCTGAGCAGTAGGATCAGCGAGTGGTTGAGAGAGGGGCTCTCTCCCTGAAATGATTCCTAAAGAGTTTATTGGCCCTGGCTGGCTGGCTCGGTGGAAGAGCGTCGGCCCAGCGTGTGGATGTCCCGAGTTCGATTCCTATTCAAGGCACACGTGAGAAGCGACCAGTCGCTTCTCTTCCCCTCCCTGTCCCCTTCTCTCCCTCTTCTGCAGCCAGTGGCTGAACTGGTTCGAGCGTCGGCCCTCGGCGCTGAGGATGGCTGGGTTGATTAGAGCATCAGCCCCAGACGGGGATTGCCAGGTCATCCTGGTCAGGGTACATGTGGGAGTCTGTCTCTCTATCTGCCCTTCTACTTAAAAAATAAATTACTGATTTCAGAAAGAGAGAGAGAAGCGGGGGCAGGGAAAGCAGGAAACATCAGCTCATAGTTGCTTCTCGCAAGCCCCGGGTTTTGAACCAGCGACCTCAGCATTCCAGGCTGACGCTTTATCCACTGCGCCACCAGAGGCCAGACTCCCTGTAATGCTTTCCAATCTGTAGTGAGGCCAGGAAGGCAGGAGGGGATCCCCGGGAGCTGGGGCCTGGGGCCCCCTCCCCCCCTCACTCTCTGTCCGCCCGGCCCCCGGCGCCCAGGCCAAGCTGCTGAAGCGGCAGCAGCGCATGATCAAGAACCGGGAGTCTGCGTGCCAGTCCCGGAGGAAGAAGAAGGAGTACCTGCAGGGCCTGGAGGCCCGGCTGCGGGCTGTGCTGGCCGACAACCAGCAGCTGCGGCGTGAGAACGCCACCCTGCGGCGGCGGCTGGAGGTCCTGTGGGCTGAGGTAAGCCCTGCGTCCCCGTCCCCGTCCCCGTCCCTCGGGGGTGAGACCGGGCTCTCGGGACACTCACCCCTCCCCTCCGCACCCCAGAACAGCGAGCTCAAGCTGGGCTCTGGGAACAGGAAGGTGGCCTGCGTCGTGGTCTTCCTCCTCTTCATCGCCTTCAACTTCGGGCCTGTCAGGTGAGACCCTCCTGCCGCCAGGACTCAGCCACCTGGTTCCTGCTGCGGGCTCTTCCCTCCGTCCCCTCCCCCCACACATACGCACCCAGCTGGGGGGTCCCTGGCCCCGTGTACCCAGCAATCCCTCTGCTCCCCCACCAGTCTCAGACAGTTCGTCCTGGGTCCGCTGGTGCTGGTGACAGTGACAGGAGACTGCCTCCTGAGCAGGGCTTGGGGTGGAGCCTGCTCCTCCTCTGTGTCTCCCAGACCTGTGCTGTGTGGTGGGGGCCCTCCCGTGGGTGCAGAGACTCGCACTTGGACTGGACTCGTAGGGCAGCTGGGACCCTGCCCCGCCCTCGACCTGGCTGGAGCTCCCCCTTGGGCTCTGTCCACAGCATCAGCGAGCCGCCGGCCGCCCCCGTCTCTCCGTGGACGAGCAGAGAAGAGCCTCGGCCCCGGAGACACTTGCTGGAGTTCTCAGCACAGCTGCCCATCCAGGGGGACAAGCCCGTCCAGGGCCCCAGCCCGGACCCTGTGGGGCCTCTGCCGGGCCGCGAGGGCCGGGTTGGGTTCAGGTGAGGAAAGGACCCTCTCAGGTGCTGGGCGTGTCTTCTCCCCAAGTTTACACTTCCTTGCTGAGGGGCCACCGCTGTCCCCTGCTGTCCCGGACCTTTCTGTTGGTGGCCTGCTGGACAACAGCGGTCACTCCCAGCCTCGGTCATTCCCCACCTCGCCCCAGGAATCTGACCGCCTTCCCCGGGGACGCCAAGGAGCTGCTGCTGCAGGACCTGGACCCGCTCTTCCTGTCCTCAGACTGCCGCCACGTCAACCGGACCGAGTCCCTGAGGTGTGGGGGCCCCGGGCCGGGCACCCCCTGCCGCTCCCTGCTCCTCACTCCCCGGGGCCCGGCCTGTCACAGAGCTGTCCCCTCTGCCCCCCAGGCTGGCGGACGAGCTGAGCGGCTGGGTGCGGCGCCACCAGAGAGGCCGGCGGAAGGCGCCCCGCAGGGCCCAGGATGGACAGGTGCACAGGGCTTGGGGTCCCGGGGCTTTGGGGGGCACCCTATGGAGGTCCGAGAAGGATGCGACCGATGGGTGAGGTGGCAGCGGCTTCCAGGGGCCGTCTCTCTGTCCCTCCTTCACCCTCTTCACACCCTCAGACACCTTTCCTTCCAGAAGCCGCAGCACCGGAAGAAGCTGCCTCCAGTTACAGCGGTCCCCACCGGCCCCCCCGGGCCCCCCGAAAGGTGAGTCTGGTGGGTGTGCTTCCTCGTTACCAAGTTCCCCTCTAACGAGCTCAGCGCCCACAGGCTTCCTGCCCCCCACTCCTGTCTTCTCCCCTCCTGCCCCCTCCTGTCTTCTCCCCTCCTGCCCCCTCCTATCTCTCTCTCTTCCTGCCCCCTCCTGTCTCTCTCCTCCTGCCCCCTCCGATCTCTCTCTCTTCCTGCCCCCTCCTGTCTCTCTCCTCCTGCCCCCTCCTGTCTCTCTCCTCCTGCCCCCTCCTGTCTCTCTCCTCCTGCCCCCTCCTGTCTTCTCTCCTCCTCCTGCCCCCTCCTGTCTCTCTCCTCCTGCCCCCTCCTGTCTCTCTCCTCCTGCCCCCTCCTGTCTCTCTCCTCCTGCCCCCTCCTGTCTCTCTCTCCTCCTGCCCCCCTCCTGTCTCTCTCTCCTCCTGCCCCCCTCCTGTCTTCTCTCTCCTCCTGCCCCCTCCTGTCTCTCTCCTCCTGCCCCCTCCTGTCTCTCTCCTCCTCCTGCCCCCTCCTGTCTTCTCTCCTCCTCCTGCCCCCTCCTGTCTCTCTCCTCCTCCTGCCCCCTCCTGTCTCTCCCCTCCTGCCCCACTCCTGTCTCTCCCCTCCTGCCCCCTCCTGTCTCTCTCCTCCTGCCCCCCTCCTATCTCTCTCCTCCTGCCCCCTCCTATCTCTCTCCTCCTGCCCCCTCCTGTCTCTCTCCTCCTGCCCCCTCCTGTCTCTCTCCTCCTGCCCCCTCCTGTCTCTCTCCTCCTCCTGCCCCCTCCTGTCTCTCTCCTCCTGCCCCCTCCTGTCTCTCTCCTCCTGCCCCCTCCTGTCTCTCTCCTCCTGCCCCCTCCTGTCTTCTCTCCTCCTCCTGCCCCCTCCTGTCTTCTCTCCTCCTCCTGCCCCCTCCTGTCTTCTCTCCTCCTGCCCCCTCCTGTCTTCTCTCCTCCTGTCCCCCCTCCTGTCTCTCTCCTCCTGCCCCCTCTCCTGTCTCTCTCCTCCTGCCCCCTCCTGTCTCTCTCCTCCTGCCCCCTCCTGTCTCTCTCCTCCTGCCCCACTCCTGTCTCTCTCCTCCTGCCCCCTCTCCTGTCTCTCTCTCCTCCTGCCCCCTCCTGTCTCTCTCCTCCTGCCCCCTCCTGTCTCTCTCTCCTCCTGCCCCCTCCTGTCTCTCTCCTCCTGCCCCCTCCTGTCTCTCTCCTCCTGCCCCCTCCTGTCTCTCTCCTCCTGCCCCCTCCTGTCTCTCTCCTCCTGCCCCCTCTCCTGTCTCTCTCCTCCTGCCCCCTCCTGTCTCTCTCCTCCTGCCCCCTCTCCTGTCTCTCTCCTCCTGCCCCCACTCCTGTCTCTCCCCTCCTGCCCCACTCCTGTCTCTCCCCTCCTGCCCCACTCCTGTCTCTCCCCTCCTGTCTCTCTCTCCTCCTGCCCCCTCCTGTCTCTCCCCTCCTGCCCCACTCCTGTCTCTCCCCTCCTGCCCCACTCCTGTCTCTCCCCTCCTGCCCCACTCCTGTCTCTCCCCTCCTGCCCCACTCCTGTCTCTCCCCTCCTGCCCCACTCCTGTCTCTCCCCTCCTGCCCCACTCCTGTCTCTCTTCTCCTGCCCACTCCTGTCTCTCCCCTCCTGCCCCCTCCTGTCTCTCTCCTCCTGCCCCCTCCTGTCTTCTCTCCTCCTGCCCCCCTCCTGTCTCTCTCCTCCTGCCCCCTCCTGTCTCTCCCCTCCTGCCCCCCTCCTGTCTCTCCCCTCCTGCCCCCTCCTGTCTCTCTCCTCCTGCCCCCTCCTGTCTCTCTCCTCCTGCCCCCTCCTGTCTCTCCCCTCCTGCCCCCACTCCTGTCTCTCCCCTCCTGCCCCACTCCTGTCTCTCCCCTCCTGCCCCACTCCTGTCTCTCTCCTCCTGCCCCCTCCTGTCTCTCCCCTCCTGCCCCCTCCTGTCTCTCTCCTCCTGCCCCCCTCCTGTCTCTCTCCTCCTGCCCCCTCCTGTCTCTCCCCTCCTGCCCCCTCCTGTCTCTCTCCTCCTGCCCCCCTCCTGTCTCTCTCCTCCTGCCCCCCTCCTGTCTCTCTCCTCCTGCCCCCTCCTGTCTCTCCCCTCCTGCCCCCTAGCTGGAGGGTGCCTTGTGCTCCCTCCGACTCCATCCCCCCTGCACAGGGACCCTGCAGGCCAGCTGCAGCTCTACCGCCACCCCGACCGCTCGCAGCCCGAGTTCCTGGATGCAATTGACCGACGGGAAGACACGTTTTATGTTGTCTCCTTCCAGAGGGTGAGCCCCCCGCTGTCCTGTCACCCCGGGTCCCACAGCATGTGCTCGGGCTGAGGTGGCTTCTCCCCCACCCCCTGCCTGGCCCCTCTGTTTCCCAGGACCACCTGCTGCTCCCGGCCATCAGTCACAACAAGACCTCTCGGCCCAAGATGTCCCTGGTGATGCCCGCCATGGCTCCCAACGGTGAGGCTTTCCCTGCGGGCTGGGGAGGCCTGGACATCCGAGGGGTCCTCGGCTGGGGAGCTGAGGGGGCGGGAGAAGGGGCAGGCATTCCAGACACGCCAGATTCCTGGGCGAGAAGTGGGAAATGGGCGCACAGCGAGCCCAGCGTGGGGGGCAGGTGCTGGGGGAGGAAGACGGGTCTGCCCTCGCTGAAGGGGCCCGGGTAGGAGCTGGGCGGCAGGGGGGACGGTGAGCCAGACCCCTCCTCCGTGTTCCCATCCTGTCCTCCCCTGACCTCTCATCAGTGTCCTTCCTTCTCTCCCTTCCGCACCTGCTCACCCCATCCTGCTACCCTATTGACCCCGCGGACCTGCCGGGTCCCCACCTTCTCCCACGCCCGCTCCTGCTCTCTTGTGCCTCCGCTTCCCTCTCCCTCCTCACAGAGACCCTGTCGGGCCGGGGCGCCGCTGGGGACTACGAGGAGATGATGCAGATTGAGTGTGAGGTCATGGGCACCCGGGTGATTCACATCAAGACCTCCACCGTGCCGCCCTCCCTCCGGAAACAGCCGTCCTCGACCCCCGGCAATGCCACGGGCGGCCCCGTGCCGGCGTCCGCAGGCAGCCATGCCCGACAGCCTGCCCGTGGGCCCCTCTACCTCAGCCACCCCTGACCTCTGCCTGTCACACTGGCCTGGGACTGGGGCTGGGCCGGGGCCACCTCCCCGAGCCCGGCGCTTGGGCCCTTGGGAATGGAAGGACGGTGTGGGGCTGAGCACTGACCTGAGGTGAGGGGCTCACCCCTCCACCCCTTTCTCGGATACAGGGCTCCTCTCGTTTCTCTGACCCCGGCCCTGGCTTCTTTCTCTGGGGTCGCCGAGTGAGAGTCAGCTTTGGGGGGTGGGCTCTTGACTATTTTGCTTCTCTCTGTGGGGTGTGGAGGTGGACCCTAGTCCCTGGGCGGGACAGGGGCCACTTTGACACCGTGGGGCTCGTTTCTGGGTGTAACAGAAGGGAGGTGAAGGTCAGGTTTAAGTGTGTGTATGTCCTTTTTTTTAATTGTTAAATAAACAACTTGGAGGGAGTTAAAGGAACAGTGGCTGGCTTCCTGGCTCGGGATGAGGACTTTGTGGGGAAGTGACTTCCCTGGGGCCAGCATGTCAGAGGCTGAGGCCCGGCAGACAGCTGGCTCTGGGCTGGGGGCAGGGGGATACAGACGTGTGTCCCCCCTTGCCCTGCACCCCTGGGGTGTGTTGGTGGGAGGCCTGCGGTGGGGAGGGTGTCCCGTGGTTGGCAGCCAGAGGACACAGATCCCTGGAATGTGTCTGAGTAAACAGGAAGGACAGGGGGCCCCACACCCTTTGGGGGGAGCAGCCTCCCGGGGGGGGGGGGCTGCATTCTAGCAGGTTCTTCCTCCCTCTCTCCCTTTCCAGCACAAACAGCTGAGCGGGGGGCTGCGGAGGAGAAGGGCTGGTGTCTGGAGGGGTGTGGGTGTGGGCATCTTAGCCAAGAACTGCAGGGGACAGACTTGAGGGTCCAGTTGAAAGAAAAAGATGAACGGTCCGGCAGAAAAGGCTGGACTTCCTAATTGGGAGGAAAGGGTGAGGGGCAAGCGTCCGCCTGGGAGGGTCCCCGTCCATCTGTCCATCTCTGCAGCGCCTCCACGCCTGCGGGAGTGCCCCGGGTCAGCTGGAGGGTGTGGGCTGGGCCTGGGCTTCACGCCCAGATGACTGGACAGGGGCCACTCGGGCCACGAGCCCAGGCCTGAAGGAGGGGGGAGCCTCACGTGTTCGGCCAGGCTCCCCCCTCCCCATCACTGTGTTTGGGGTGAAAACAGTAACTGTGGCAACCAGGAGGAGGCTTCCCCTTGAGAGGGCAGCCCTGGCTCCTCGGCCAGCACTTCCTGTCCGGGCTCCCGTGGGCCTCGTCTAGGCGGAGAGTGTCAGAGCAGGGTCCCCTGTGCTGGCATCCCTGGTGGGTGTCCTCTCATCTGCTGAATGGGAGGAGAGCCCTACCTACCTCGCAGGGTTGATGTGAGGGGAGGGGATGTCCAGCGTCTGGTCAGTCACAGACACACCTTCCCCTGCTCCCTGCTCCCCACTCGTCCTCTTCTCCTCTGGTGGCTTTTGTCCCCCTCTGGGCCCATCCCTGCTTCATTGTCCCACCGCTCTTTCCCTTCCCGGACCCCAGCTCACAGGAGCGCTTGACATGCTGCCATCTGGTTGGGGACTCGGGTGAGGCATGCGTCTCCCCTGGCCCGATGGCAAGGAACAGCTGCACTGCTGTGAGCAGCACTAGGCCCCCAGGCTGAGCCAGGGTGGTGGGGAGGACGGGGGACGAGTGGGTATGCCATGGGGGTCGAGGCCCGTGAGGCTCTCCAGCTGCAGCCCTGTCCCTGCCAGCCAGCCCTGCTGCCCGCTCTGTGCCCTGCCAGCCCCGGCCCTCTGCTGCTCTGCTTCCTCAGGACCCGCCTCTCCTGCCGCCCCTGAGCCACTGTCTCCTCTTCCTTTCTAGGCTTCTTTCCTGCCTCTCTTCACTCTCCCTGCCAGGAGTCATCACCTTCCGACCCCATATTCTCTGCTGTCTCTGTCCTGCTGCTTTGCCCCCCCTTAAGTCTCTTTCCCTCTCTCTTCTCCACCTTCTCACCTCCTCCTGCTGCTGCTGAGCCTGTGCTTGCCCCTCTCTGCCTGTCCCCGGGGCCCCTTCCCCGTCCCACAGCTTTGTGTCACTCCTTGTCCCTCTCTCCATGACTTCCTCTCCTCCCCCCACTCAGTCCTCTGCTCCCCCAGCTGTGGGGCCAGGACTGGAGAGCCTAGTGCTTGCCTCATCGTTCTGCTATGGCTTCTGGACACAGCACATCTGGATTCCGGGGCCCAGATGTGTGGTTGCCACAGCGACCTAGGTCCCTCTGGTAAATATGGGCACCCACCCGCCCCGGAGCACAGAACAAAACAATTGTGTGACTTTCTTTTGTCACGGGATAGAAATGTCCTCCCTCCTCCCTTCTCCCCACACCCATGTCTCCAGGCAAAGGAAGTTCTGAGGGTCCAAACCTTTCTTCCTGTGGCTCTCTGGGCCCATTGAGTTCAGCCCAAGCCTCTTAGTTCTCTCCCGTCTTCACCTCGGACCCCATCTTTGCTCCATGTTCCCTGCTCTCCCCCCCCCAGTCCCACATCTCGGGGATGACATGCTGGCAGTCCCCCCGCCTTATCGCCTTATACTGGGCAGTTTCTTCTGACCCGAATCTACATAATCACAACAACTCAGAAGTTTCCAAAATTCAGATCACACCCTCCTCAAACAGCTCCTGCCAGGACCCCTGCTTTTCCTATGCCTTCACCTGGGTCTCTGCAGGGCTGCCATTAGGGGGAGAGGGGAGAACACAGGCTCTGAGCGGAGAGCCTGGCTCCCTCGCTGCCTGAGCCTCCCTGGGATGGAACGCAGCACCGTGGGCAAGTGTTCTACAAGGGAGACGCGTGAACAGACGTGTCGATGCATGTCCTGTCCTGACACCCCCTCGGGAACGGTTTCCTTGGATCACAGCCCCCCCTTCCCGGCCGGCCTGTCTTCCTCCCTCCACCTTGGCCTTCAGGTCCCTGCCCTTAACTGCCCTCGCACTTCTGTCTTCCTTCCCTTCTTCTCCGCATCTCTCTCTGCCCCTCCCTGGCTGTGTCTTCTCTCCCTTATCCTCCTGAGGTCAGGACAAGAGCTGGAGGCCTGGAGCTGAAGACCCCTAGACTGAGGGTTCGTTCGGAGGACAGTGGGGACATGTGGACAGTTCTCAACAGCACCCCTTTCGACCTGTCACCCGGGACCACGCCCGGAAAGGTGACCCTGCCTTCACACCCGGGGCTCCCCGGTCTTTCTCTCCCAGTCCTTCCACAGTTCAGTTCTTGACTTGGACAAGAGGAAGTGTAGTTAGAACATCACAGAGGTGGTGGAAGCCAGCCAGCCCGGCTGCGTGGGCTCAGGAAACGAGCTGCAGCAGCAGAAGAAGGGCCCCTGGAGCTTGTAAGAGAGGAAGGCAAAGGGGAACCGGAGGCAAGGACCCTGGGGCCGGTGGCCAGGGAGGACAGGGGGCAGGGAAGGGGCCAGAGGGTGCACCTCACCGTGTAGCGTGGACAAGCACTCCCCAGGCACCTGCCCCATGCAAGGAAGGCCTGGTGCTCCTCTGAGGAGGCACGAGCTGAAATCCAGGAGAATCAAATCTCAGACAGTGAGATCGTTATCTCAGAACCTGGAGTCACATCTGTCAAGCTACCACTGCCTTCTTCAAATGCCTTGTCAGCTTGAAAATGTCAGCAGTCTAGCCCTCCTCGGAGACTGCACCCCAACCCCGCCCTCCTCGGAGACCCCACACCCCAACCCCGCCCTCCTCGGAGACCCCGCACCCCGTCGGACCCTGTGTGGACTTCCGGAACAGCCCTGGCTGTCCTTCCAGTTCCTGCGTCTCTCCGGGGTCTCCTGGCCACTCTCTGGGCCAGCCACACCTGCGGTGGTCACACTTCCTAAATCACAAAATCAAGATAGGAGGCACAGGACCAGATGTGTGTGTGTGTGTGTGTGTGTGTGTGTGTGTGTGTGAGCGTGGGACAGAACTACTGACTCGGACATTACTGTCCTGTGCAGCCTGCTATCTCCGGAACAGGTGTTTCAGACCCTCACCCTGCCGTGCCCCCCCCCCGCCCCCGCCCAGAGGTCTCTGGAAGCTGTGGGTAGGGGCTTCGGGCCAAGACAGAGGGAGGAAGCTGTGCCCAGCTCCAAGAGTCTGACTTCATCTTCCCCATTGAGCCAGGAAAAAGACACACACATACACGCCCAGACACACGGACACACACGGGGACACCCTCACAGGCCTTGTCCCAGCCCCAGGGACAGCCACATGCTGGTTCAGTGCGCCCTGACCCAGGCACACCCCCCACCTGCGGCCAGGGGGACGGGCACCTGTGCCCCAATGCAGGTGGCACAATCGGGCACATACAGGCGCCTGCGTGTCCTTTTCCCCTTGTGGCTTGGCCCATCTCCCACATGCGGGGGTGTCGGCGCAGTGTGGGGCGTGGGCTGGGGTCCCCCTCTGCCGGGCTCTCTCTCCGGCGCGTCAGGCCACCGTCCCAGCCCTTGTCAGGGCGGCAGGCACGTGGGGAAGGAGGCCAGGCCGCCCGCAGCCTCGTGTGGGCGTGTCCGCTGCCCGCCCTCCGGTCGGTCTCCACGTCTCGCCTAAGACCAAGCGCCCCTTCCCTCCAGCCCCCACCTCGCCTTGTCCCCTCCCGCATCCCCGCAGCCTCCAGACAGGAGCCCCTTCCGTTTTCCGCAACTGCACCCTATACCTGCCGCCGGCCTTTGGCTCTTCGTGAGGAAACCTGCCTCCTAACTCGGTCTCCCCTCCCTGTCTGCCCTGAACCCCAAATGCCTCCCCGCATCTTGTGTGTCTGGGGTTCAGCCCGTGTCCGAGCCTCACCTGCTGTTTCTGCAGGAGTCTACCGAGGTGGGAGAGAAAAGGGGGTGGCCTGGGCCCAGCGGGCAGCAGGGGCAGCACAGGGAGGGGGCAGGTGAGAGGGGGGGCGGGGCAGGTGGGAGACGGGGGCGGGGCGGAGCAGGACGGGAAGACCCTGAGAGGAGAGTCCTCCTGCCCCAGGTCACAGGGAGAGAACTGGTACGGGACCCAAGGAGCAGAGGGGCAGCTGGGAAGAGACGGGAGAGGAGGTGCAGGGGAGAGGAAAGAAGGGCTGGGAAGAGGTGGGAGAGGAGGTGCAGGGGAGAGGAGAGAGGGGCTGGGAAGAGGTGGAAGAGGAGGTGCAGGGGAGAGGAGAGAGGGACTGGGAAGAGGTGGGAGAGGAGGTGCAGGGGAGAGGAGAGAGGGACTGGGAAGAGGTGGGAGAGGAGGTGCAGGGGAGAGGAGAGAGGGACTGGGAAGAGGTGAAAGAGGAGGTGCAGGGGAGGGGAGAGAGGGGCTAGGAGAGGAGGTGCAGGGGAGGGGAGAGAGGGGCTGGGATGAGGTGGGAGAGGAGGTGCAGGGGAGGGGAGAGGGACTGGAACGAGGTGAGAGGAGGTGCAGGGGAGAGGAGAGAGGGACTGGGAAGAGGTGGGAGAGGAGGTGCAGGGGAGAGGAGAGAGGGACTGGGAAGAGGTGAAAGAGGAGGTGCAGAGGAGGGGAGAGAGGGGCTAGGAGAGGAGGTGCAGGGGAGGGGAGAGAGGGGCTGGGACAGGTGGGAGAGGAGGTGCAGGGGAGGGGAGAGGGACTGGAACGAGGTGAGAGGAGGTGCAGGGGAGAGGAGAGAGGGACTGGGAAGAGGTGAAAGAGGAGGTGCAGAGAAGGGGAGAGAGGGGCTAGGAGAGGAGGAGCAGGGGAGGGGAGAGAGGGGCTGGGACAGGTGGGAGAGGAGGTACAGGGGAGGGGAGAGAGGGTCTGGGACAGGTGGGAGAGGAGGTGCAGAGGAGGGGAGAGAGGGGCTAGGAGAGGAGGAGCAGGGGAGGGGAGAGGGGCTGGGACGAGGTGGGAGAACAGGTGCAGGGGAGGGGCGAGGAGGTGGCCTTGGGGATGAGGTGTGGGGACAGAGGGGAAAGCAGGTCCCAGAGCAGGAGCAACAGGTGGAGAAAGGGTGGGGGGGGGAGGGGAGAAACAGCAGGAGGGCGAGGATGTCAGGTTGGGCAGAAGGAGGCTGGGAAGGGGGTTAGAAACGGGGTGAGGAAAGGACTCTGGAGGGCAGAGCAAGGATGGAGGGGCAGGTGAGGGTATGGTGGGACTCGGTGACCCCAGACAGAGGGGTGAGGGGGCGGGGCGAGCCGGGAGGCGATGACTTGGGAGGGCCTGGCGGGGGCGGGCGGGGCGGGAGGACCTGCCCTATCTCCGCTCCCCCCCCCCACCTCACGCTGGTCCTCCCGGTCTCCTCCCCCTGCTAGCTGCAGCTTCCCTCCTTCTCGCTGCCGCTGGCTGCCTGGTAGACGCGCTGCAGAGCGGTGCGCCCCAGCTGCAGGGAACAAGCCGGGGACACCCAGGGCGCCCCGGGCTGCCGAGGGACCCCAGTCAGCCCTGCTCTTAGGACCCAGCGCCTGACTTGAGGCCAGAACAGGTGCGGAGGTGCTGCAGCCGCTCGTTGCCCAGGTGAGGAGCTGAGGTCTGGGGGGTTCCGCGGGGACAGCGGCGGGAAAGTGGGGGTTCTGTGCTATCTCCACGTCCCAGGAGAAGGTTGGCAGACTTGCTCTTAGGCGGGAACTTTCTGTTGGGACAGAGGCAATAGGACTGGGGACGGGACTCCTGTGGAGGGCGTATCTGGGGGGACAGTCAGTGTGTGGGCAGAGGGTTGCAGCAGGTGAGCGCTGGGGGGAAGCAGGGCTGGGTGAGCTGGGGCACCCCATGTGCTCTGGCTGGAGCAGCAGGGCCCCAGCTCAGCAAGGTGCCAGGGAAAGCTCTCCTGGGCATCCAGATGGGGACTGCCAGGGGCCACCCCAGGAGGTGGCAGGGCCTGGAGTCAAAGGCTGGGGGGGGGGGGTCTCGGTCCTTTAGGAAGTGCTGGGATGGAGCAGAGTCAGGGCCCCCCAGGTCTGGGGCGGGCAAGGAGCCTGCAGAGAGGATCCTAGAACTCGCTCTTGGCCCAGAGCTCTGCACCCATGACTCACAGCTCAGCGCGCCCGGGATGACAGAGATGCCTCCAGGGGCACAGGGACTCCGTTCCATCCGCCCCTTCCCAGGCTCCCCGGGCTTCTGTCCGTCTGAACCTCCCCCCCATACACGTGACACGCCGGGGTGGGGCGGGCGGGCCCCTTATCTTGCCTGGAAAGAATTTCATAGCTTGGAAACAACTGGGAATGAACTGGAAGGAACTACTGGGAAGCAGCTCGGAAACACGGCAGCTGCCGCCTGTCCGCTTCCAGTCCCCGCCCGCTTCCCGGATCCCGCCGCCGCCACCCCCACTCTCCCAGCCCAGCCGCTTGGTTCCAGGGCTCTCTTCCAGCTCCTCAGTTCCTCAGACCTTGCTCTTCAGTCCTGGTCATTCGGGGCGCAAGACCCAAACCTGCCTCCCTGTTTCTTGCTGCCCCTGTGTGTGTGTGGGGGGGGATCGGAAGTCCTGCCTGGCCCATTAGCTCCACAGAACATGGGGCATCTGGTCACCCAGTGCACCCCTGCCTGGCATCTCTTTACTCTCTGGACCCCCCCCCCCCCGTCCTCTTCCCTCCTTCCTCTCACTCTCCTGGCATCACGGGGACCCCTCTCCTGGAACAGCTCCTCTCCCCACCTCTTGGGAACCACGGTCCCTGATGAGCCAAATGTCGAAGTTGGCTGTCACACGAATACCCGGCATGCTGAGTCACAGCTTGGGAAGATGCCCCCACTCCTGCCAGCCCTCCAGCTGTGGGGAGGGTGCCAGGACAAGGAAGCTACGGCCCCCTCCTCACCGCAGAAAGGCACCCCAGTCCTGTGGCAGGGAAACTCAAGAGATACCCAAGTGCCTCGCTTTCCTAGCGCTGAGACAAGAGGGAAGTTCTCCCAGGAGTTGGATGTGAGGACTTACAGGGTGGCGGTGCCAGGGCAGGAGAGGAGACTGGGAAGGAGGCTCTGGGGGTGTGGCGGCCTCTTTCCTTTTCCAGCTGCTTCTCACTGCAGGGGCTCCTCCTCCCCGCCACCCAGGGAGAGGTGGGAGACCCAGTGGTGGTGGAGGGGTAATGGACAGGTCCTGGAGGCCTCCAAGGGTGTGGGGCACCTGGCAGCCTGCCCCCCAGCCCCAGGGGAGAAGCACCTCCTGTGGGGTCCCCGTCACTCCAGCTAAGGTCTTTGACTCGCATAGCTACCCTCTGAGCCAAGGACAAGTCAGGGTTGTTAGGCGTCACCGCTGACTGGGTAGGGGAGGAACATGGAGGGGAGACTGTGTGTGTGAGTGTGTGCGTGTGCGCACGTGTGCATGCATGTGTGAGTGTGTGCACACACGTCTGCAAAGGTGCAGGCTTGTTTGGATGGAGGTGTGTCTGTGTACAGGCGTGCTGTGTTTGTATTGTGGACGGGAACACACAAGGTTATATATACGTGCAGGATTCGTGTGTGCACGCACCCTGGGATGTGCACGGCCCTAGACATCGGGTGATAGGACTTGAGGGTAGGTACCCCACTTCATACCCAAGGCCACGCCCCAAGCTGGGAGAGCCAGAGCGGCTGCAGGGCCCGAGGAAGGGCAGCTCTCTGTGGGCCCGGCCTCTCGGCCTGGCCTTTCTTGGGCAAGGTGCCTCTCGGTGTCCAGCTCCCCTTTCATCTTGTGTGGGCTGGTGGCCGTGTGCGATGGTCAATAGCCCTGAACACTCCTTTTCCTCTGACCTAGAGGAGAAGTTTAAACATGGAAGCCAGGACACGTGTGTGTGTGTGTTGGTGGAAGGCACAATCCCTGTCCCCTTCCCTCCTGCCCAGTAAGCGTATCCTGCCCTTCTCTCTCCAGCCTCCCGGGTCTGGAATAGCCACAGCCTGCCCTTCTCCTTACCCCCTGTCCTGAGCAGAACTTGGGCCGCCCCCTGCACACCCCCGCAATGACCGGAGCCCCTCTCCTGGCTCCCCTTCTCTCCCTGTGCTCCTCAGTGACTCCCACAGAGAAACACAGGCAGGGAGCCAGCACCTAGACTAAGAAACAGGATATTCTCAGCACCCCAGGAATTCCCCACCACACCCCAAAGAGCGCCCCACTTCTGACTGAGCATGCTACAGTTCGGTGTTGTTACTTCTCGAAGTTCACATAAGTAGGGTTTTCCAGCATGTTCTCTCCCGTGCTCGGCCCTGTCCGCCGGGCCGTGTGGGAGCGAGCTCCGTCCCGGTCTCGTGTGTGGCTGTGGCAGGCTCACCGTTTTACTTCATTCCACCATGTGACTAAGCCACTCTGTCTTGTGCGGATTGCTGGTGAGAGGCGCTGGGCCGTTCCCGGGGTGACGCCACTCTGAAACTAGTACCTGCTGCGGCCGGTCCACTCCTGGGAGGGGCATTGCCGGGTCACAGGGTTTGCGTCTAGCTTAAGTGGTTCTGCCCAACAGTTTCCCGAAGAGTTTGGACCATCGAGCCCTGCCAGGGTCCACACCTGGCCCACTGCCTGCCCTGGCCGCTTGCTGTTTCTAACCCACTGCCGGTCTCAGACACTGTCCGTGGTCCTGGCCCCGACCTTCATCCTGTCCTTGGTTTTCAGCTCTGGAGCTTGTCCTGGGCTTAAATCAAATTTTTCCTTCAGTCGCGCAGTTCATAACTATTTATGGAGCAAGGGTACAGCCACCAGGAAAGAAACACAGGTGCCACAGCTGCTGCCACAGACCACGGAACGTACAGGCTAGCGGGAAGGCTGCCACGGACCACGGGACGTACAGGCTAGCGGGAATGCTGCCACGGACCACGGGACGTACAGGCTAGCGGGAACGCTGCCACGGACCACGGACGTACAGGCTAGTGGGAATGCTGCCACGGACCACGGGACCCACGGGACGTACAGGCTAGCGGGAATGCTGCCACGGACCACGGGACGTACTGGCTAGCGGGAATGCTGCCACGGACCACGGGACGTACAGGCTAGCGGGAATGCTGCCACGGACCACGGGACGTACATGCTAGCGGGAATGCTGCCACGGACCACGGGACGTACAGGCTAGCGGGAATGCCTGCCACGGACCACGGGACGTACAGGCTAGCGGGAATGCTGCCATGGACCACGGGACGTACATGCTAGCGGGAATGCTGCCACGGACCACGGGACCACGGGATGTACAGGCTAGCGGGAATGCTGCCACGGACCACAGGACGTACAGGCTAGCGGGAAGACTGAGTAGGGCGAGAGAGCAATCAAATCATCTCACAAGGAAGTATGTGATGGCAAAACGTTGTAAGTGCTACCACGAGAGCGCATGACAGGGGGGGACCTGACCTGGGCAGGAAGGACTCCCCGAGAAAGTGACACGGGGCTGAGCTCCGAAAGAGGACAAACCCAAGAGAAAAAGGAACGACGGGTCACACGGAGGGGACCGCGGAGAGAAAGGGCTGGCTTTGGGAGGAGGAGGAGGGGGCTTACAGAAGTGACACAGGAGGGACATAGACAAAAGTGAAGCGGCTGCCAGAGGGCGGGCATGGGGGGAGGGGACTATAGGGAGCCAAGTACACCTCTGACTTTGGGTGACGGCCACACAACGCCATGAATCGTTCAAATGCTGTAGCGACTTGACGCCGTGTGCCTAAAACCTGTGTGTTCTTATGGACCGAGGTCACCCCACTGAATTGAATTTCTTTTTCTTTTAAAATCTATCTATCTAGAAGAGAAGGCCGGTGGGGCTGGAAGGGAGAGAGGGAGGGCATGTCGTGGGAGATGTGGTGGGACGGGCCAGCAGGGGCCAGTGGAGGCCAGGCCGCCTGCGACTGACTGTCGGTCGGAGGAAAGTTCCGAAAGGGGACCCAGAAGCGTCTTCAGGAGGAGAGGGACGTCCTAGTTGCCCTTTTCAAGACTGTGAGGGCTAAGAGCGGGAGCAGAGAGACGGACCAGTGAGGGGCTGCTGCGGCCGGCCGGCCGCCAGGCAGACCGTAGACGGGAGGCTGGACTGAGACGTGGGAGCGAGAGAAAACGGGAGAGACGGTGTTGCAAAGGGGATGTGGGGTGACCACGCGGCAGTGGGACCGTGTGGCTGCTGGCTGATGGAGCCGGATAAATGCTGGGGCCAGGAGCAGCAACGGAGAACGCTGAGGAGTGCGGGAAGGGTGGTCCCGGGTTCCGTCCCGGATCCCCCCAAATCTAGGGGGGGCCCAGAGGAGAGCCAGGTAGGCAGCGGGTATATTGCTCAGAGTCCCAGAGGAGATGCATAGGAAAGTAAAGCCGTGGGTCTGCATCAGGGTACCCAGGTGGGTGACAACAGCAGCCGGTCCCAACTCTAGCTGCACATGGCAGTCACCTGGGAGCTTTCGCGTCTGTCTGTCTGTCTGTATGTATGTATTTATTTATTTATTGTTGTTATTTTTATTTTTTTAGATTTTATTTATTGGGTTTTAGAGAAAGGAAGGAGAGAGAGAGAGGAAGGCAGAGGAAGGAGCAGGAAGCACCAACTCGTAGTAACTGCTTCCTGCATGTGCCTTGACCTGGCAAGCCCAGGGATTCGAACCAGAGACCTCAGCGTTCCAGATCGATGCTTTATTCACTGTGTCACCATAGGTCAGGCTTTTTTTTTAAATTATTTTTTATTGATTTTTAAAATTGATTTTAGAGAGGGAGAGAGAAAGAGACAGGAACATAGATCTGTTCCTGCACGTGCCCTGACCGGGGATTGAACAGGCAACCTCTGTGCTTCAAGACAATGTTCTAATCAACTGAGTTATCGGACCAGGGCACCTGAGCCCTTTAAAAAGTACTAAATATAACTTTGTGTCTTAGTGATTCTTAACCACATTTCAAGTGTTTGACCCACACATTTCTCCTGGCTACCCTATCGGCGGCACAGATATAGAATGTTCTGAACTGGAAGAGAGGGTCGACCGTGTTTAGTGACTGTGAGGGAGATCCAGTAAGACGGGGACAAATGTCCCCTAGGTCCTGTGGTGCTGAGATCACTGGGAGACCTTGGGGAGGCTGTGTGGCGGGCTGAAAGGAGGGGGAGACGCTGGCGAAGGATGGCTCGGCACATGCAGGGGACATGGGGAAATAGAAACAGCTCGTACAGTTAAATCTTTTGAAACTGTGGCCATGACGCAGAGGGCGGGTATGCAGTGGCTGGAGGGAATAGGAGACCGGGGAGGGTGTCTTGTTTTATTTTAAGGTATAATTTTCACACAGTGACATGCACGAGTTTGAAGCGTACAGCTCAATTAATTTTCGAATATGTGTATAGATCTGTTTAACCACCGCCCAGATCAAGGTGCAGAAACGTTTCTGGAAATCCCCCTTCGTGACTCCTCCCAGTCAATCCTCTCCCTGAAAAAAAATCCTATCCTAAATTCTAAAAGCAATAATTTGCCCTACAGAACCTCATATAAATAGCATCATTCAAAATGATTGTGTGGGGGTGGGGGTGGGGGGGGTGGGGTTCTTCTGCTCAGCATTATGTGTGAAATTGGTTCCTGTGGCACCAGGTAGCAGAAGGGCGTCTGTCATTGCCGTATGATACTCTGTGGTATGACAATGCCCCGGCTTCTCTCTGCGTTCTACTGTTCATGGACACTTTGTTTCCAGTGCTGGCTAATATGAATAAACCTCATGAACATTCTTGGACATGCCTCTTGGAGGCTAGGTGCTGTCATCTCTACTTGATTATTCAGCCAGAAGTAGAACTGCCAGCCTGTCGGCCGTGTGCCATACATAGCAGGGCGCTAGTTTTCCGTGGTGTGGCTGCCCTACTGTGCGCCCCTCCTCTCAAGAGACGAGAGTTCCAGTTGCCTCACATGCCTGCCAACATCAAGCAGTGATGGTTCCTTTCATTCTAGCCGTTCTGTTGGCTCTTTGATGGCATCTCCGTGTGTGTGTGTGTGTGTGTGTGTGTGTGTGTGTGTGTGTGTGTGTGTGAGAGAGAGAGAGAGAGAGAGAGAGAGAGAGAGACAGGGAAAGACAAAGAAGGAACAGATAGAGACAGACAGACAGGAAGGGAGAGAGATGAGAAGCATCAGTGCTTCATTGCGGCTCCTTTGTTGTTCATTGATTGCTTTCTCATATGTGCCTTGATGGGGGTGGGGGGGACTCTAGCAGAGCGAGTGACCCTTTGCTCAAGCCAGAGACCTTGGGCTCAAGCCAGCGACCATGGGGTCATGTCTATGATCCCACGCTCAAGCCAGCAACCCCACGCTCAAGCTGGTGAGCCTGCACGCGAGCCAGATGAGCCCGCGCTCAAGCCAGCAACCTCAGGGTTTTGAACCTGGGTTCCTCTTCATCCCAGTCTGACGCTCTGTCCGCTGTGCCACCGCCTGGTCAGGCTTTATTGTGGTTTTAATTTGCATTTCCCTGGTTACTGGCAATGTTACACACCTTTTCATGTTTAGTAGCCCTGTGGACACCCTGTATTCTTACCGGGAGTGCCTGTTGAACTCTTTTGTCAATTTAAAAAACTGGGTGTCCTGCCTCTTACTTGTTGTCTTAGTTTTGAAATTCTTTTATTTTAGATTTTAACCCCTCTTCTCTTTTTTTTCTTTCTGACATAGCTCACATATAGTTAAGCCTTGAACAGTGTGTGTGTGGGGGGGGAGGGTTGGGAGTGCCAACAACCTGCTCCATTGAAAATCCAAGTATAATCATATCTGTCCCTCTGCACACTCACATTGCCAAACACCCGTTGACCCTTGAACAAGGCAGGGTGGAGTTGCATGGGTCAATTGAAAAAAATCTGGGTATAAGGAGACCCGCACAGTTCAACCCTGCTGGGTTTTTTTGTTTTTTTTAAATTTACTTATTTATTTTAGATAGGAGACACAGAGAGAGAGAGAGAGAGAGAGAGAGAGAGAGAGAGAGAGAGAGAAAGGGGGGAGGAGCTGGAAGCATCAACTCCCATATGTGCCTTGACCAGACCAGTGCAGGGTTTTGAACAGGCGACCTCAGTGTTCCCAGGTCGACGCTTTATCCACTGCGCCACCACAGGTCAGGCCTCAACCCGACTGTTTTCAAGGGTCAACTGTATTCCCCCCCAATCTGTGGCTTGCTTTCTTATTCTTGTAATGGTGCCTTTTGATAACAGGAAGTTATCCATTTCAGTGATGGGCAATGTATCAATCTCTTTTTTATGGTTAAGTTTTGTGTGAAACCTTCTGTGGTTAAATTTTATGTGGTTAGGTTTTAAGAAATCTTTGCTTATTCCAAGGTCATAAAGATATTCTCCTCTGCCTGACCGGCGGTGGCACAGCGGATAAAAGCATCAACCTGGGACACTGAGGTTTGAAACCCCGAGGTCGCTGGCTTGAGCGCGGGCTCATCCAGCTTGAGCGCAGGGTCACGGGCTTGAGCATGGGATCATATACATGACCTTATGATCACTGGCTTGAGTCCAGAGGTCACTGACTTGAAGCTCAAGGTCACTGGCTCAGCTGGAGCCCCACCCCCACCCCACCCCTCGGTCAAGGCACATATGAGAAAGCAATCAATGAACAACTAAGGTGTCGCAACTACGAGTTGATGCTTCTCATCTCTCTCCCTTCCTGTCTGTCCCTGTCTGTCTGTCTGTATGTCTCTCTCTCATGCATGCATGCATGCTAAAAATAAGTAAATAAATATATTTTCCTGTATTTTCTTCTACAAGATATTGCCGTGAAGGTTATTGCTTTACGTTTCACAACTAAATCCATTCGATTCATTTAAAATTAATTTCTGTATGTGGACATAGGTAGAGATAGGTAGAGAGAGAGAGAGAGGGACAGAAAGGGAGAGAGATGAGAAGCATCAGTTATCCATTGCGGCTCCTTGGTTGTTCATTGATTGCTTTCTCATATGTGCCTTGACTCGGGTGGGGGGCTACAGCAGACCGAGTGACCCCTTGCTCAAGCCAGCGACCGTGGGCTCAAGCTGGTGAGCTGTCCTCGAACCAGATGAACCCGCACTCAAACCAGCGACCGCAGGGTTTTGAACCTGGGTCCTCCGTGTCCCAGTCCGACGCTCTGTCCACTGCGCCACTGCCTGGTCAGGCTGTCCCTCTTAACTGTAGTAACATCTTTGTTGTTAACCAGCTGGCCACACATGGGTGGGTCTGTTTCTGGACCCTGTTCTGTTCTGTCTATTCTTGCGCCTTTATAATAAATTTAGATATCTGGTCGTATAAGTCCTGGGGAAAAGGGCTTTTTTTAAAAAAGAAAATGGGGCCTGACCAGGCGGTGGCGCAGTGGATAGAGAGTCGGACTGGGATGCGGAAGACCCAGGTTCGAGACCCCGAGCTCGCCAGCTTGAGTGTGGGCCCATCTGGCTTGAGCAAAAAGCTCACCAGCTTGGACCCAAGGTCGCTGGCTCCAGCAAGGGGTTGCTCGGTCTGCTGAAGACCCGCGGTCAAGGCACATGTGAGAAAGCAATCAATGAACAACTATGGTGTCGCAACGGCAACAACAACAAAAAACTAGTGATTGATGCTTTTCGCCTCTCTCCCTCCGTTCCTGTCTGTCTGTCCCTATCTATCCCTCTCTCTGACTCTCTCACTGTCCCTGTAAAAAAAAAAAAACACATAAAAAATAAAAGGGCAGGTGAGGGGAGGTGGAGGAGGATTGAGGGGGGACAGATGGTGATGGAGGGAGACTCAACTTGGGGTGGTGAACACACAATGCAGCATACAGCAGAGAGAGGCTGAGTAAAAGAGAGAGAGCGTGAGCCTGACCTGTGGTGGCGCAGTGGATAAAGCGGCGACCTGGGAACACTGAGGTTGCCAGTTCAAAACCCTGCACTGGTCTGGTCAAGGCACATATGGGAGTTGATGCTTCCAGCTCCTCCCCCCTTTCTCTCTCTCTCTCTCTCTCTCTCTCACTCTGTGTCTCCTCTCTAAAATGAATAAATAAATAAATAATTTTTTAAAAAGTCTTTAAAAAAAAGAAAAAGAGAGAGAGAGCGTGACCTGCCCCCAGAGGTTCCTGGGAAAGTAGCCGAAGCCAGGATCCAGGTGCCCACGGAAGGCACCCATTTACCACATTCCCCCTTGTATAGGAAGGATGCACCCTTTTTTTTAAAAAAAAACCAAAAAACAGGGTCTAAAAATCAGGGTGTATTTTATACAGTGGTTGTAGATTTCTTTTACTTGCATTTCTCACTTTTTTTTTGCACGGATGAGGAGTTGTATGAATTTTATGATGACTAAAGCTTGAGTTCTATGACTTTATGTAATACATTTTTTTTTTCAAATTTTCGGCCCCCATCTTTTGTTTTGTTTTCTTTTGGTTTTTATTTCTTTTTATTTATTCATTTTAGAGAGGAGACACAGAGTGAGAGAGAGAGAGAGAGAGAGAGAAAGGGGGGAGGAGCTGGAAGCTCAACTCCCATATGTGCCTTGACCAGACCAGTGCAAGGTTTTGAACTGGCGACCTCAGTGTTCCCAGGTCGACGCTTTATCCACTGCTCGGCCCCCAACTTAAGGTGTGTCTTATATGTGGGAGCATCTCATCTGTGGGGAAATACGGTAAATGTGTTGGACAGCTCCCCTGTGCCGGGCACTGCTCACCAAGGTCCCATTTCAGTAGTGAGAGACAGAGAACACACAAGTGTCCGCACACTCTGATGGGTCAGGCTGCAGCGCATGCAGAGAAGAACCTGTGGGCAGCAGGGAAGGCCGCTGGGTGCCAATGACACACAAGTGAAGATCCAGACGGGAAGGAGCCCGCCTCTGAGGGTCAAGGGAGGGCTCGCTTGGGAAGCATGGGTACTAAAAAAGAGCTGAGTGAAGAGCACCCCAGAGAGAGAGAACACACAGTGCAAAGGCCCTGGGGCTAATGCACGCTGTGCTGTCTGGCGAACAGACACAGTAAAAAGGGACGGGAGCAGGGTGACCAACTGACACCATCAAGTGAACCAGCCTGACCAGGCAGCGGCGCAGTGGGTAGAGCGTTGGACTGGGACACAGAGGGCCCAGGTTCGAAACCCCAAAGTTGCCGGCTTGAGCTTGGAATCATAGACATGACCCCGTGATCTCTGGCTTGAGACCAAGGTCGCTGGCTTGAGCAAGGGGTCACTTGCTCTCCTGCAGCCCCCCCCCCAATCAAGGCACATATGAGAAGCAATCAATGAACAACTAAAGTGCTGCAAGGAAGAGTTGATGCTTCTCATCTCTCTCCCTTCCTGTCTGTCTGTCCCTGTCTGTACCTCTCTCTCTGTCTCTCTCACTGAAAAAGAAAAAAAAGTAAAGGAACCGGAGACCCCATGTCTCCAAGCAGGTATTCCTTAGGGTTGGGTTACATGTGGATTCTGATGTACATGTGAGTTGGGTAGATTATTGTTGGGGGGTGGGGCTGTTGTGAATGTGTGTGTTCGGTGGAGGGGGCGAGGGAGGGCACCTTGTCTTCTGTGTGAAGCTGCTCTCACACGCCCCCTCTCTCCCTGCAGCCTCCTGAATGATGCCAGCCCCATGTTCCCCAGCCTCCAGCCTGGCCCTGCTCCTGCTGCTGGGCACAGTCAGTACCGGTCCTTTCTCTCCACGCTCCAACACGACACTCCGGGCCCCACGGCCCCCTCCTCAGCCAGGGGGTCGCAGAGCAGAGCCCAGAGAGGGGATCCCTTCCCCTCAGCTTTACGAGCACATCATGGAAGGAGGGGAGAAGCAGGTGGTGTTCACCCACCGCATTAACCTGCCCGCTTCCACTGGCTGTGGCTGTCCCCCGGGCACCGAGCCCCCTGTTCCTGCTTCCGAGGTGCAAGCCCTGAGAATCCGGCTAGAGATCTTGGAGGAGCTGGTGAAGGGGCTTAAGGAGCAGTGCGCTGGGGGGTGTTGTCCCGCTGCCACCCAGGCTGGCACAGGTGAGCAGCAGGGCACACAGAAAGAGGCGGGTGGAGTTGGGTGGGCGCTGCCGGTCTATAAAGGACCTGGGTATGAATTAGGAAAAGGCGCCCCTTTCTCACCCTTGGCGGGGGTGGGGGGTGGGGGGGGAAGGGGAGGAGGGGGGGCGTGAGTGGGGTCCAGAGCACAGCGTGGAGAGGGAAACCACCTGGCTAGAAGGCAGCTCCCGGGGCCCTCCCCCCGCGTGGGCGGGGGTTGTAGGAGACCACACATATTGACTAGGGGCAGCTGCGGAGGGGACGACTCAGGGCACCACCATAAGGGCTCCGGCCTCCCCCCTCGGGAGAGAATCAGGCCCCCCTCTCGCTCTCACTCCAGGCCAGACAGACGTACGCAGCCTCTGCAGCCTCCACGGCGTGTTTGACTTGAGCCGCTGCGCCTGCTCCTGCGAGCCTGGCTGGGGTGGACCCATCTGCTCGGACCCCACAGACGTGGAGGCGTCCCCATCCTCCCACCCCTCTGCCCCTGTGTCCTGCCCGGATGACTGCAATGATCAGGGGCGCTGTGTCCGCGGTCGCTGCGTGTGCTTCCCGGGCTACACCGGCCCCAGCTGTGGCTGGCCCTCCTGCCCCGCAGACTGCCACGGCCGCGGGCGCTGCGTGCAGGGCGTGTGCGTGTGCCGGGTGGGTTTCTCTGGCGACGACTGCAGCCTGCGTTCCTGCCCCCGGGGCTGCAGCCAGAGGGGCCGCTGTGAGGACGGGCGCTGCGTCTGTGACCCCGGCTACACCGGCGAGGATTGCGGGGCGCGGACCTGCCCCCGGGGCTGCAGCCAGAGGGGCCGCTGTGAGGACGGGCGCTGCGTCTGTGACTCCGGCTACGCGGGCGAGGACTGCGCGGCGCGGACCTGCCCTCACGACTGCGGCGAGGGTGGGCGCTGCGTGGATGGCCGCTGCGTATGCTGGCCCGGGTACGCGGGCGAGGACTGCGGCACACGCACGTGCCCGCGCGACTGCCGGGGCCGCGGGCGCTGCGAGGACGGGGAATGCATCTGCGACGCGGGCTACAGCGGGGACGACTGCGGCGTGCGCAGCTGTCCAGGGGACTGCAGCCAGAGGGGCCGCTGCGAGGACGGACGCTGCGTGTGCTGGCCCGGGTACACGGGGCCGGACTGCAGCGCGCGCGCCTGCCCGCGCGACTGTCGGGGCCGCGGGCGCTGCGAGAGCGGCGTGTGCGTGTGCAACGCGGGCTACAGCGGCGAGGACTGCGGCGTGCGCAGCTGTCCAGGGGACTGCCGGGGTCGGGGCCGCTGCGAGAGTGGCCGCTGCGTGTGCTGGCCCGGGTACACCGGCCGGGACTGCGGCGCGCGCGCCTGCCCCGGCGACTGTCGAGGGCGCGGGCGCTGCGTGGACGGTCGCTGCGTGTGCAACGCGGGCTTCACGGGTGAGGACTGTGGGAGCCGTCGGTGCCCCGGAGACTGCCGCGGCCGCGGCCGCTGCGAGGACGGTGTGTGCGCGTGTGACGCGGGCTACGAGGGACAGGACTGCGGCGCGCGCAGCTGCCCCGGGGCTTGTCGCGGCCGCGGCCAGTGCCGAGACGGACACTGCGTGTGCGACGACGGCTACTCCGGCGACGACTGCAGCGTGAGGCGGTGCCCGCGTGACTGCAGCCAGCGGGGCGTGTGCCAGGACGGCGTGTGCGCCTGTTGGGAGGGCTACGCCGGCGAGGACTGCGGCCTCCGCACCTGCCCCTCCAACTGCCACCGGCGAGGCCGCTGTGAGGACGGGCGCTGCGTGTGCGACCCGGGCTACACCGGCCCCTCCTGTGGCACCCGCACCTGCCCGGCCGACTGCCGAGGCCGTGGGCGCTGTGTGCAGGGCGTGTGCGCGTGTCACGCGGGCTACAGCGGCGAGGACTGTGGGCAGGAAGAGCCGCCCGCCAGCGCCTGCCCTGGCGGCTGCGGACCCCGGGAACTGTGCCGCGCTGGCCAGTGTGTATGCGTGGAGGGCTTCCGAGGCCCTGACTGCTCCATCCAGACATGCCCTGGGGACTGCCGCGGACGGGGCGAGTGTCGTGAGGGCATCTGCATCTGCCAGGAGGGCTATGCAGGGGACGACTGCGGAGACGGTGAGTGGGCAGCCTTCCCCAGTAAGCTCCGTGGGGGCACTGGGAATCCCAGCGAGTGTGAAGGCCTGACCCCGAGTCCTAAGAGCCCAGGGCGCTGGAGGAAGAGCAGGAGGAAGTCATATATGGGTGGGGGCAGTCAGAGCCTGGGAGCCAGTGTCCACCCGGAGCAGGGGAACTCTGGGGCCTGCTTTCAGATACCTGATGAGCAGGTGTGTGTGGGGGTCCCCTTTGGTTTTTTGGGGGACAGTCTGTGTTCCTGGAGCTGGGGGAAAGATGAAGGACACCCAGGGCCTGTTAGGGCCTCTGCCGGCTTTGTCCCACCCCCGGAGAGGAGTGGGGACTGGGGTTGATCTCTTGGTGAGACCTCGAGTTGCGAGGGCTGTGGTGGAGCCGGTCAGGTGGGGCTGCCTTGGGCTCACCAGCTTCCTATATCCCGTTCTCCTGGGCAGAGATGCCAGCCGTGGAGGGCATGAGGATGCACCTGCTGGAGGAGACGACAGTGCGGACAGAGTGGACCCGTGCTCCTGGCGCTGTGGATGCCTATGAAATCCAGTTCATCCCCACGGTGAGAGCCACAGCACGGGAGGGGGCTGAGAGGGCCGGATGGAGGGGTGCGTGCTCACCTCCTGGGGGACATTCCAGGTGACCCAGTGGTCCAGTCCAGATGCCTGGGCTCCTGATGCTGCTCCCAGGACTGTCTCGTCCCGCCCTTCACAGGGTGGGCACAGAAGGCCTTCTGCAGCTTCTCCCTCAAGTGCTGGCCCACGGCTGCTGGGACTCATCTGGTGACATTGAGCTCAGTACTCTCTGAGGCTTCCCGGTCCTTTGTTGGTCGTCACTGTTAGTTCTTCCTGTTGTTGCTGAGTCCAAATCTGCCCCATTCTAATGTCCATCCAACCGGGGTTTTTTTTTTTGCGGGGGGGGGGGGAGAGGGGTTCTTTTATTTTTTGTTTTTTTAAATGAACTTATTGAAGTGACACCAGCTAACAAAGTCAAGGGGCTTTCTTTGCTCACCCTGCATTCAGCCGCCACGCCACCCTTCGTTCTCAAGGGTGCAGCCCCCTGATTCCTCTGCCCTTTACCCTAGGACTTTGTTCTTGAAGTCCTCATTTCCAGAGTCCCCTCTTCCAGTGCCTCCTGCTTTGTGTCCTTATCCCCAAACCTCACACGCCGGGAGGGGCTCAGTCGCTCCCCGGCTCACTCCTGAGACGATGGCACTTTTCGCCGTCACACAGACTGTCAGCTGTTTCCATTATATTTGGGATTTTTTTTTGTTTGTTTGCTTTTTAGCAAGAGAGACAGAGAGAAAGAGAGAGAGGGACAGATAGGGATAGACAGGCTGGAAGGGAGAGAGATGAGAAGCATCAGTTCTTCGTTGCAACTTCTTAGTTGCTCATTGATTGCTTTCTCATATGTGCCTTGACCCCAGGGGGCTCCAGCCAAGCAGAGTGACCCCTTTTTGCTCAAGCCAGCGACCTTGGGTTTTAAGCCAGCGACCATGGGGTCATGTCTATAATCCCACACTCAAGCCGGCGACCTCAAGGTTTCCAATCTGGGTCCTCTGCGTTCCAGGCCGATGCTCTATCCACTGTGCCACCATCTGGTCAGGCACATTTTTTAAAATTTATTTATTCATTTTAGAGAGGAGACACAGAGAGAGAGAGAGAGAGAGAGAGAGAGAGAGAAAGGGGGGAGGAGCTAGAAGCATCAACTCCCATATGTGCCTTGACCAGACCAGTTCAGGGTTTTGAACTGGTGACCTCAGTGTTCCCAGGTCGACGCTTTATCCACTGCGCCACCACAGGTCAGGCCACATTTTGTTTTTTTTAAGTAACTATTTATTATTGAACATACAGGCTTAGTGTAGGAACTTTAGAAAAATACAGATTAAACAAAGAAAACAGAAGGAAGCAAAAAAGAAAGGAAAGAAGCCCGTGTTCAACTGTATGTGCCGCTTTTGGCCCAAGCACAGGGCTCTCTGCTCGGTGTTATCTCTATCGGGTTGGCCGAGCTGTCCAGGCTGTTGCAATCGTTTGGAACCTGTGAAGCCAGCGGTTGGTTCTCCCACCTCCGCGTTGTCAGCGCCGTTGAAAACATCCTTTCTCTGTCTCCTTTCAACTCGCTCTTAAAATATTTGGGCGGCGGCTGGGTGGGTAGGGGGGCGTGCACTTGAAGGACGAAGCCTGTGGCTTCTCCCTAGAGATTCCTCCCTTTGTGCAGATGGGGCTTTTAGGATGTTTGGTCTCTGAGCTTCAAGTCACCCGACCGTTCTACTGTCCAACTTGTGTCCTTCTGCATAGCATCGCACAGAGGTCGTGAAGGATAGGTCATGTCACCCCTCATCCCGGTTCAGCCGGGATTCTGGGAACACAAATCACTCCCAGGGTCTAAGAACCCTAGGAAGGTTCTGGGACAGAGGGGACAGCTCAAGGGTGCTGGCTGTCACCCCCACCCCAACTGGCCTGGTTATTGTTATCATACCCCCCAAGCCAGACACCCACACACCTGCCACGCTCTGTCTCTCCTCGCCCCCTGGCAGAAGCAGAGGTAGAAATCCTTCCTTTGCTGTATGTACATCCAGCTTGGGTTTGTTTTTTGTTTTTTTTTTTTCTTCTGTTTCGTTTTTTTTTTTTTTTTCAAAAGAAAACTTTTACTTGGTATAAAAATAATTTAATCACAAGACAAGAATTTGGCAACTACGGGGAAAAAAACAAATAATTCTTGGCTGCTTCACACTCAAAATAAGCACTGTTCACTCCCACTCTCCTCCTCTCTGTGTGTATTATTTACATAGCTCTCATCTTGAGAGGCTGGGACTTTTAAAAGGAACTTTCCAAAGAAACTTGAGGGAAAGGAGAATGAAAGTAAACAGTTGAAATGGAAGGGCCGTCCGTGCAGGGCGGCAGCGTCTCCCGCTCTCGGTAATGCCAGCCCACCACGGGATGCTCGCAAGAGATGGGGCCTCTCGGCTGAAGCCCGAGGCTCCCCACCCCCTCGCTGTGGGGCTGGGTGGCCTTGAGCCAGCCTGTGCCCGGCTTGGCCAGGCTGTCAGCTCGTGTGTTTTGCTCTGGGTATGGGCCTCGGCCACACCCGGGGTTTTCTCTGAGCCGCCCAGACATCCCTCTTGGCCTTCCCACTAGCCTGTGCTGCTGGCCCTCAGACTGGACTTTCGACACTTCTTGGGACTTGGCCCCTGGAATCATGCCTCTCGCCTTGGCCAGTGCTCTCTGTCCACTTCTGCTGGCATAGAATGCACGCAGTAGCTGGCTACCCTCTGGCCACTGCCACCTTCCTAGATGCCTGTCTGTCTCTACTTCACTGGGAAGACTCTCTCAAAAGCCCAGACTCTGCTGGTCCTAGCCGGGGGGGGGACACAGGTAGCCACTGAAATGATTTTCAGGACGCCAGAGAGGAACAGGTCTCCTCTCTGCACACGTGGCTTTGTGACTGTGACACAGCGCTTCTCCAAGAGCGGTCTCTGGGTCTGTGGCGTCAGCCTCTCCTGAGAGCTTGTCAGACACGCCCATGGTCGAAATCTGTCTGCCCCCAGATTGACTGAGTCAGAAGCTCTGGGGATGGAGTCCTGTAGATGATTCTGATGCCCCCCCACCCCAAGCTGGAGGACCACCAACTTAAGGAGTCTGGCTGGGTTTTTTTGCAAAATGCTGGCTCCTCTATGAATGGGGGAGAATGAATGGGAGGAAACCTGGGGAAGGACACCCCTGAACAGAAAGAGGCCCAGGCACTCCTTGTCTGGCTGTATTCTCCAGCCTGGAAACCAGGCCTATGCCAAGTTCTCATTGGGACACAAGACCTTACAGCCTCAGAAAAATGTGTGTTGGGAGTCTGGTCTGAAAAGCAGGGATGCAGGTGAAGTAAGTTCCAGGGACCAGGCATGGTGACATTGCCCACCTGGGGCCACAAAGTCGATATCAAGAATAGGGTTAGAGCCTGACCAGTGGTGGCGCAGTGGATAAAGCGTCGACCTGGGAACACTGAGGTCGCCGGTTCAAGACCCAGGACTTGTCTGGTCAAGGCGCATATGGGAATTGATACTTCCTGCTCCTCCCCCCTTTCTCTCTCTCACTCTCTCTCTCCTCTCTAAAATGAATAAATAGTAAATAAAAAAAAAAAATAGGGTTAGAGCCTGACCGGGCGGCGGTGCCGTGGATAGAGTGTCGGACTAGGACGCAGAAGACCCAGATCCTGAGGTCACCTGCTTGAGTGTGGGCTCAGAGACATGACCCCATGGTCGCTGGCTTGAAGCCCAAGGTCACTGTCTTGAGCAAGGGGGGGTCACTCACTCTGCTATAGCCCCCCCCCCCGGTCAAAGCACATAGGAGAAAGCAATCTATGAACAGCTAAGGTGCCACAATGAAGAATTGATGCTTCTCATCTCTCTCCCTTCCTGTCTGTCCCTCTCTCTTTCTCTCTGAAAGAAAATAGAGTTAGGAACTAGCCAAGGACAGTATCAGCGAGGCAGCCAAGCTTTCACTGAGGGGCAGAGCCAGTTGCTAGCATCTGGCTAGAGAGCCTGCCTCGGACCAGCCAGAGGTGCTGACAGAGGGACTTTCAGGGAGGTAGTGGATCTTAGGAGGGACTAAGCAGTGTCGACAAGGCAGAAGGAGGTCTTCCAATGGGCTTTTCTCACTCACTGAGAGGACCAGGCATCACCGACTTCATCAGGGAGGGCGTGTGTGTGTGTGTGTGTGTGTGTGTGTGTGTGTGTGTGTGTGTGTGTGTCGGAGTAACAAAGGGTGAGAGAGTTACATCATAGGAAGGATGAGGGCGTCACAGGTCTTGAGTTGAGGTTAACCCAAGGCCTCTTAGGCTGGGGTACCCTAAGGACGGGGTGAGCAGGAGAGGGGCGGGGGTCCTATATGCTCAGGACACTTTTTCAGCCAAGAAAACTCTGACCAAGCTTTATTCATCCTCAACACGGAAACAATCGACGTGGCCTTTCATCTGGTTTTATTACTTTGGTGTTTACTCTGTTGATTTCTCTACAAATTCTCCCGGTTTAGGAAAGTACCTTTTGAAACTTCCAACCCTGCTTGGCTGAATGCATGTGTCCCCATCCCGGCCAACAAAGCTCAGCAGAACAGAGTGTCCTTGGTAGCCGGACAGACCAGGGAAATGTGGGGCCGTCGAGGGCTGCTCCCAGATGCCCAGCTCTTTCCGCGCCCCCGGCAGCTGGCACTGCAGGAGACCCGCTTGGAGCAGGGGCTGGCAATTTTCCAGCGGGGTCACCACCGATAGTCAGAACACCTCGAATGCACACTTACTTGCAGGGGCATGTGCCAACAGAGAGGTTTGGGCGGGCATCTGCCGAGACCAGCCCAGCCGTGGGCGTGCACGAGAGGAAGGCACTGTAGGACTTGAGAAAAACACACAAGACACAGCATAGAGAAAAGATGGGCACAGGGGACCCCAGCCTCTGGGACTGAGAGCCCAGGTCTCTGCCGCCTCAGCGTATTTATTCATGTCTTTGCTCATCAAGCAGATTAGCAGAGCCTGGGTTCAGGTGCAGAGAAGATGATTAACTAACACCTTTCAGGTGTGCAGGAAAAGGCTACAGGGATCAGCTGTTTCCTATAAATAATCTTATCAGTGTTTGCCGGGGCAGCGTTCTGTCCCCACAGGACTTGGCATCTGCACCAAAGACTTGTCTCAGGACTGCAATCTCCAGCCATTTTCCTACATGTCCCGCTTTTTGTTTTTGTATATCAGTGTTAGCAGCCTCTCTCTGCATTGTCTGAGGGTTTGTAGCGAGCATCTGAGGACTAAAGAAAAACATGTTAAAATAATACATATCCAAGTGAGACCTCCCAATAATCCAGTACCCCATTGTTTTATCCGAGGAATAGAATTAAGGGCTTGCAGACCATCAGCAATGCCACGTACAGTGTTCATTAGACACATTCCATCATAAAGTTTCCTGGGGCCTGACCAGGCGGTGGTGCAGTGGATAGAGCGTTGGACTGGGATGCGGAGGACCCAGGTTCCAGACCCCGAGCTCGCCAGCTTGAGCGCGGGCCCATCTGGTTTGAACAAAAGCTCGCCAGCTTGGACCCAAGGTCGCTGGCTCCAGCAAGGGGTTGCTTGGTCTGCTGAAGGACCACAGTCAAGGCACATGTGAGAAAGCAATCAATGAGCAACTATGATGTCGCAACGGCAACAAAAAACTAATGATTGATGCTTCTCACCTCTCTCCATTCCTGTCTGTCTGTCCCTCTCTCTGACTCTCTCTCTGTTCCTGTTAAAAAAAAAAAACAAAACAAACAAAAAAAACATAAAGTTTCCCGGGAATTGCAGGTCTCATTATCCTTGCTCCGGTCTCGAACTGCATACCCCTTAGAGACCCAGTCGACCACGGTTCCATAGGAACCAGTAAGTAGGAAAACACTATCGGGTCTGCGACAATCTTCCCACTGCATTTTCTCAGTGGATGGACCCAAAGTGTAGGCATGGTCAGCTGTAGCACTGCCTGCAGCTAAGGGTCCTGGAAGGTTAGTAAGTGAACAAACATCAGTGATACAGAAAAGGAAGCGGTGATGTCGGACTGTTTGCTGTAATTGATAAAAATGATTAGTAAGAGTTTGGGGTAAAGAAGGTTTTAACTGAGCTGTTTCAATCATATTAGGGTCTCCACGCAAAAGAGAAAATAGAAAGCTCACGTGTCACAATTCCCACTTTTGGGTGAAGCCAATTAATATCTCCTAGTAGTTTCCGTAAGTCATTTAAGGTCTTAATGCCGTCTCTGCGTATTTTGTACTTTTGGGGGGTCTGCGTATTGCAGTGCGGTCTACGATAGTGAAACCAGGACAGCCTGTTGAATCTTTTCAGCCAACCATTTTAATTGAATTTTTAAGCCAACAATTTGCACCTGTTTCTCTCTAAAGCAGAAAAAGACTTTAGTCAATTCTTCTTGGTTTTCCTGCTGCTACAAGAATATCGTCCAATATAATGGATGATGTAGCACTGAGGGAATCGTGACCCATCAGGTTCCAGGGCATTAGCTACAAAGTTTTCACAAATAGTAGGGCTGTTAAGCATGCCTTCTGGCAACACCTTCCACTGAAATCTTTTTATTGGCTCTTTAGCATTCAGGGAACGTACAGAAAAGGCAAATTTTTCTCGATCTTCCTGTGCCAAATATATTGTGAAAAAAAATATTTTAAGTCAATCACTATTACTGGCCACTCCTTAGGTAGAAAAGATGGATTTGGTACACCTAATGGTAAAGCTCCCATAGGTTGAATTACTGCATTTACTGCCCATAAATAAATCTGTCAGAAATCTCCACCTTCCTGACTTTTTATTTATCACAAACACCGGAGAATTCCATGGGCTAAATGATTTCTCCATATGTCCTTTTTCTAATGGCTCTGATACTAATTCTTGAAGAGCCTCTGATCTTTCCTTAGCTTAATGGCCACTGTTCCATCCAAACAGGCTTATTATCTGTTAGTCCACTTTAAAGGCCCTGCTTGGGGTTTAGAGACGAGGCTTTTGTGAACAGCAGCCACTAGAGAAAATGCAACGGGTACTCTGTTCCTTGTCTACGGCTTCTTGTTTTTAGGCTGTCCAAAAGTTTCGCCTCGCTGGCTTTAGCCCCGCCAGCCTTCAACAACGGTCTTAAGAGACAGACATGGGGACGGCATTTCATAACCCTGTCCCCGTTCCCCATGGTTACCCTGTATTTTCCCGAGAATGTCCTTACCGCTTTCCTGTGACGGACTGAACCAGGGTCTCTGTTTCCCCTCGGGACCCAGCAGTTACTTCCTTACTTTATCACTTTATCGCTCCAGGGCGATCCTTCTTCAATCGGGTCCCTGTTCCTGTCAGGTCCCTGTTTGTCAAGTCCCTGTTGGGGCGCCACTTGCTGAAACCAGCTGCACAGTAGGCGTGCACGAGAGGAAGACCCTGCAGGACTTAAGAAAAAAAAAAAACATACAGAAAAGATGAGTCCGGGGGATTCCCAGCCTCTGGGACTGAGAGCCCAGATCTCTGCAGCCTCATCGTATTTATTGGTGTCTTTGCTCGTCAAGCAGATTAGCAGAGCCTGGGTCAGATTAGTCTAGAATGGATTCAGGTGCAGAGAAGGATGATTAATAGCTTTCAGGTGTGCAGGAAGAGGCTACAGGGATCAGCTGTTTCCTATAAACAATCTTATCAGTGCTTCCAGGGCAGCGTTCTGCCCCCCGCCGCCGGACTTGGCGTGCCAAAATCCACACCAAAAATTTGTCTCAGGACTGCGGTCTCCAGCCACTTCCCTACAGGGATCTAATAAAACTTCAGACGTGCCCATGCATTCAGCTACCAGAGCACGAGCTGTCGGAACGCAAGGACCCTATCTTTTGTCTTTGTGTCTCTGTACCCAGCCTGGTGCCAGGTGCAACACTGGGAAACACACCTGTGGAACTCTTGAGCAGGTGCGCCTTGTTTTTTGAGGGGCCTACATCCCTGCTGAAAAGACAGGGAAAAGTGCCCCGAGGGAACTGTCGTGACAGGGGTCACACCCAGACTACACAGAGTGGCGGCAGGTGTCCGAGGGGGCTCAGGCTTGGGCAGGAAGAGAGACCAAAGAGGGCATCCCTCACCCACTTTGTCTGTAGTCTGTCCAGGCAGGCATGAGCTGAGGAGAAAGAAGGCTTATCCCGCCCAGGAAGTCGGGGGTTGCGGTGGGAAGCCAGAGTCCTGTGTTGGGGAGGGTGCCGACACACAGCGGATGAGCAGGCTGAAAGGGTCGTGCCCAAGAGAGAGGGACTCTGAGGTCACACCGCCATGGACTCAAGGGAGCTCACACACATGCATGCATTTGTCTTAAACAGTAGCTGGCACAGAGAAAGTGTCCTAGACGTGTTTGCTGTCACTGTCCACGCTCCGCAGCAGTAGAGGGCCAAGTTCCACGCTGTCCCAGGCGGACATCGCTTGGAGCTAGAGAGACAGGGGAGATCAGGGGGCTGTGCTGAGGGGGGAGGGCAGAGGGCTAGCCCTGACCACCTGGTGGTGTGCTCTCTCTTGCAGACAGAGGGGGCGAGCCCCCCATTCACGGCGCGGGTGCCCAGCTCTGCCTCAGCCTACGACCAGAGAGGACTGGCCCCTGGCCAGGAGTACCAGGTCACCGTCCGTGCCCTTCGAGGAACTAACTGGGGCCCTCCTGCCTCCAAGACCATCACCACCAGTGAGAGCAAGGGCCGGTGGGGCGGAGTTCTGCGTGGAGAGCTGGGCAGCAGAGGGCAGCCAGGAATCTGCCCTTTCTGGTGGGTGGGGGCAGGGTAGAGGTGAGGCTTGGTGCGGCACACCGCTCTGGGAAGAACCAGACTCCTCCCCCCTGACGGCTCCTCTCTCTACCCTGGCCAGTGATTGATGGCCCCCAGGACCTCCGGGTGGTGGCAGTGACTCCAACCACACTGGAGCTCAGCTGGCTGCGACCCCAGGCAGAGGTGGACCGATTTGTGGTGTCCTACGTCACCGCTGGCAACCAGAGGGTGCGGCTGGAAGTGCCCCCTGAGGCAGACGGGACACTGCTGACGGACCTGATGCCAGGCGTGGAGTACGTGGTGACTGTCACCGCTGAGCGTGGCCGGGCTGTCAGCTACCCCGCCTCCGTCAGAGCCAACACAGGTATGGCTGGCCTGGGGTTCTGGGTGGGAGGCTGGTTCTGTAGCGGCGGCCCCTTCCTTGGGAGCCCACGTGAGACTCACAGGGTCCTCTGAATGCACCTGGCAGGGTGTGTGGCCGTCCCAAGGGCGCAGGGGAGACAGCTCTCGGCGCTGCTGTAGGAAGGCTGTGGGCGGGCGTATAGGAGGAGCCGCCCACAGCGAGAGCAGTGAACGCGAGGTGCTGGTGACCCACCGAGCCGGGGGACGGTCCCTGCGTCCAGTCCGTGGTCCGATCTTGCAGGGACTGGCAGGAGACAGATCGGACGGGGACCAGCACTCCTGTTGACTTGAGAACCGGGGTGTGCTTGGGTAGTGAGGGGTTCATATCAGTCATCGCCCACTTCACCTCGAGGTCTCTTAGCAGATGCCGGGATCTTTTCCTGTGGCAGAGGAACGCGCACTGGATGGACCTTTTACATTCCCGCCCGCTTCCCCTTTTCTCTTCTGCTGACACAGGGCCCCGCCCGCCGGCTCCCTTTTCTCTCTAGCGCACCGGCCGTAGGGGGCGAGGAGGGCGCGCGGGGTGCGGGGCTGCGGGGCGCGGGCTCCTTTCTCCCCGTTCTCTTTGCAGGTGGGGCCGGAGCGCAGGGGCCGCGGCGTCCGGCTCGGGTGGGCGGGGCCGCCGCGGGAGGCGCGCAGGGGAGCTGGGGGCGGCTGCCGCTGATCCGCTCTCCCCCTCCTCCCCCTTTTTTGCCCCCCGGCAGCACCAGGTCACTACAGTCACCCGGAGGCGGAGGCGCGGCCCCCGGCGCCACGCCCCAGGCCCCGCCCCCGGCCGGTCCCGGTCCCGCTGCCCCCGCGCGCCCCTAGGCCAGCGGAGGAGGGGCAGGAGGAGCCTCGTTCCGGGCCTCCCGCGCCCCCACCCCCGCGGCGGCCGTGGGGCAACCTGACGGCCGAGCTGGGCCGCTTCCGCGGGACCGTGCAGGACCTGGAGCGCCTCCTGCGGGCGCGTGGCTACCCGCTGCCGGCCAACCAGACGTACGTGTCCGTGGCGCGCCGCATCCACGAGTACCTGCAGCGGCGCCTGGCGGCTGCAGCCCCCGCCGGCTCGCCCTCGCCCGCGCCCCCGCCGCGCCGGCTCCGCCCCACAGCCAGCCCTGACCTGGGCAGCGCTCGGAAGCGGGACTCGGACCAGGGCGGTTATGACCTGTCTCCCGAAGGCGTCGATGGGATGGCCGTGCCCCGCCATCCCAAGCCCGAGGTCCTGGGCAGTTCCGCCGACGGCTCGCTCCTCTTGTCCCTCGACGGGCTCCGCGGCCACTTCGAGCGCGTGGTGCTGCGCTGGCAGCCGCAGCCGCCCGCAGACGGTCCCCGCGGGCAGCTGACCGTGCCCGGCTCGACGCGCACCGTCAGCCTGCCCGACCTCAGGCCCGGCACCACCTACCACGTGGAGGTCCACGGGGTGCGGGCGGGGCAGACCTCCAAGTCCTACGCCTTCATCATCACCACAGGTAGCGTGGGCGCGGCGCGGGCCCACCCCTCCCGTGCCCGGGCTCGCCTGCTGCCTTCGGAGTCTGCATCCCTGAGGCCCTCTGCGCACTGCTCAGACTGGCACCTCTACCGCACCCTTCTGCCTGCCAGCCCCACCTGGCCCAGGCCCCAGGGGACGCCCCAGCAAAGCGCGGCCTTCTGGGCCCTCAGGGATTGCAGAGAGGGCGTTTGTGGGGCGGGCAGGGACTGCCAACTGGCTGGAGCAGCAGCGCGGGGGGCGAGGCAGGGCAGGACTGACCGCGGAGGTGCCAGCTCTGACTCCCTGTGGTGAGGGTGACTGAAGGCTGGGGTCAGCCACAATTTGGCCGCGACCTCAGAGAGAGACACATCAGGCACTATTTGGGGGTGGCCTTGGAGCCTTGGGCAGCGTGTATATGGGACAGGGGAAACCACTGCTTCCTGAGCCGCCTTGCGGGTCTCCTGGCTCCACTTCATGCTGCTCTCTCCCACAGGAAAGATGTCCGGGCTCAGGGGAGGGGCGCTCTGTGGCTGCCCCCCCCCCGGGGGGGAGGGAGGCTGTAGACCTCTTCTTCTCCTTAGGACCCAGATGCCGCCTGCGCGCTGGACGCCCCGCCTCCTGCTCTCAGTTACTGTTTCTCTTCTGGCACCTTCCTTTCCTAACACCACCTTCTCCTCCTTTCTTCCAGGCTTCTCACTGCAGCACTAATGGAAGCCATGACCACGGCCCAGTGGGGGGGCGGGGGGGGCGGTGCTGGAGGTCATAGGGGTCTTGTGAGGGGAGATGGGTGGCAAGCTTTCTTTCTTTCATTTATTACGTGCAGGCCTATCTGTGCAGGTGAGGTGGACAGGGGTGTTTGGAGGACTCGGCTGACCTTTGGGAGAAGGCAGTGGTGGGGGTGGGGATACTGTAGGCTCCTAGCAGCTCTCCAGGGCAGCACCTGCGGGCTGGGGTTCCAGTTCTGGCTCTCACCCTGGACTTGCCCTTCCCAGGGTCCTCCCCCTCGGGCCTCTCAGGGGCCACTGACGAGCCTCCTCCCTCCGGACCTTCCACGACTCAAGGGGCTCAGGCCTCAGGTGTGCAGCAGCGCCCCCAGGAGCTGGGAGAGTTGAAGGTGCTGGGCAAAGACAAGACAGGACGCCTCCGAGTGGCCTGGACGGCCCAGCCCGACGCCTTTGCCCACTTCCAGCTGCGCCTCTGGGTGCCCGGCGGGCAGGGGGCGCATGAGGAGATGCTGCCCGGCGACGTCAGGCAGGCGTCCGTGCCCTCGCCGCCTCCTGGGGCCACCTATGGGCTGTCGCTTCGTGGGGTGCCCGCCGGGGGCGAGCCCTCTGCCCCTCTCATCTACCAAGGCATCATGGGTACATCCTGGCTTCTGCTCAGAGCAGGGTCCTGAGTTCGGAGGGTGGGGGGGCTGGGCCGTCGGGACTTTCAAGGTCAGTTGGGGGGAAGAAGAGCAGCATTGTCTAGGTCAAAGCGGGCGGGGGGGGTCAGGGGGGCTAGGAAACGAGGAGGGAAAGGAAGGTGAGGGTTCAGCGGCCAGAGTGGGGCGGGGGTACGAGATCAATGGTGGGGGTGGGTGGGGAGGGGCGCACCCCAGGAAAAGACGGTGGGAGGGAAAAGTAATGAGGTGAGACGGGTTCTCGCCACATACATTTCTTTGCCCTGTGTCCTGCCTCACATCCCCGGTCACTGCTCTCTGCCCCACAGATCTCTCAGGATGGGTGTGGAGAGGCCTCTGGCCCTGCGATACTGACCCTCCACCCCCTCCTCCTCTCCCCTTCCCCACAGCGCCGGCCACCCCCTCACTGGGCAGGCTAGGACGATGGTGCTGCCCCGCCACCACCCCCCCCCACCTAGAGAGCCTGACCTGTCGTAGCCAGGGCTCCAGGGTCCCACTGGCCAGTTCCTCCTGAGGGGTCCTCAGGAAGGGAGCACCATAGCCATCAGGACTTCAGAGATGGGCCAGGGCTGCTGAGCCAGTGAAGGACAGGGCCAGGGCTGCCCGGCTCTCTTGTTCCCTCCTGGTTCCTCTTCACGGGACCAGAAAAGCAGGTTTTCCTGGCACCCCCAGGTCAAGCTCACCACTGAGTGAGAGGGAGTCAAGGGACAGAGTTCTAACTGCTCTACGGCAGCAGTGGGGAGTTTCGAAACTCTCAGGAAGAACCCTGGGGGGCCTGGAACTTCCCCCGCACTGAACCTCAGTGTGGAGAGGAGTTGAGACCTTTGTGAGGGGTGGGGAAGAGCCAGAGCTCTGAGTTCAGAACAGAAATTGCAGGGGGGGGACGTCCCCTTCCCAGGAAGGCTGGTCACAGAAGGCTTAGGGGTAGAGAAACCGAGTCTTCGAGGGGGAGAGAGAGAGAGCTGTCCGGGCTGGAGTGAGCCAGTGGGCAGACCGGAGGGAAGAAGACAAGGCCACCCCCTCACTCTCCTCCCTCCAGACAGGGACAAGGAACAGCCTGGGAAGCCTTCGGCTCCCCCACGCCTGGGTGAGCTGACCGTGACAGATATGACCCCCAGCTCCCTGGTCCTACACTGGACAGTCCCTGAGGGCGAGTTCGACTCCTTCGTGATCCAGTACAAAGACAGGGACGGGCCCCACGTGGTGCCGGTGGAGGGGCCCCAGCGCTCGGCCCTGGTCACCGACCTGGACATCGGCCGCAAGTACAAATTTGTCCTGTATGGGTTTGTGGGCAAGAAGAGGCATGGCCCCCTGGTGGCTGAAGCCAAGATCTGTAAGTGAGAGCAATCACCTGCCCCGCCCTCTGCATGGTCGTCAAAGGGGGTCTTCCCAGTGCTTTGAGAACTCCAGGAAGGCTTCCCGGAGGCAGGGGCCCCTGAGATGAATCCTTAAGGGGAAACACAGTGGCAGGCCCGCCAGAGAGGTCGAGGCGGGCGGTGCAGACAGAGGGAGCCACGGAGAGAGAGCAAGGCAGGAGTGAGTGTGATTCTGTAGGACACACGTGTTTCCTCTCGCTGGACAGAGGGGACTGATCTCACGAGTCGGTCAGGAGCTTGGACCTCATTTGAGGGCCCTGGGGGTGTTCTCAGAGGGGTTTTTACACGGAGAGAGACAAGGTTCTATATCTTACACAGTGCACAAGGCTGCCACAGTGCGTGGCTGTAAGTGACTGAAGTAAGAGCCAGCAAGGAGGAATTATGTCAGTCCGTGCAGGGTGGGAGGTGAGAGAGCGTGAGGGGCCCCAGGCACCCCACATTTCTGGATCAGACTGTCCTGTTCCCCGAGACCAGGACCAGAGCAGAAATGAGAAACAAGACAGCAGGTCACTTAGAGAAACTTCTTGTGAGCATTTGTTAAGGAGGTCAGGCGTGTTCCAGGCCTCTCCTCACACGCCCCAGCTGTGGACGCGGAAGGTTGAGGCTCAGAGGGGCCACTCAAGCAGAAAGTGACATGCCCTGGGGCTACACTGCCGGCCTTAAGAGCGTGGGGAGCGGAGGGAAGGCCCCGGAAGAGGGAGCATGGGGTGTTGTCAGTGCCAACAGACAGGAGGAGCAGGGGTGAGCTGGGAGGACCCGGGGGGGAGGGCTCAGGGCACCCCCAGAGAAAAGCCCCCAGGGTCACCTGAGGGGTGGCTTGAGGAGAGGCGCAGAGCCCCAGGGGGCAAGAGGTGTCCCAGATGCCTGAGTGACGGGTGTGGCCAGGCGTGTCAGACCCTGTGAGCATGAGTCAGGGCTGCACAGTGACCACAGGACCTAGCAATGCAAGCTCGCCATTGCCCTGGGACAGCTGCCGTGGAGGGTGACGGGGCTGAGGGCGTGAGGGCAACCAGGGCGGGATCTCTTTCTGGAGCCTGGACTGGGAGTCAAGAGCAGAGGGGAGGACGGGGTGGGGGGAGGGCTGTGGGGGAGAGACCCGGGGCCCAGGGCACGGTGGGGGAGACCCCCCCACATCAGTTCACTCCAAGTGTGCTGCACCCCTGTCTTGGGGGTTGGGGGGCCAGCTAGTAGTTGAGCTGGGAAGAAACGGGATTGTCCTTGGAACACTACCCTGGCCATGGAGGGGGAGGAGGGCTGGCTGGACCCCCTTCTCTCTGAGGCCCCTGCCCTGGCTGGGAGAGATTCAGGGCCCTTCCTCTCAGTGGGTGGGCATTGCCTGTCGCCAGGGTACGTGGCTTGGCAAGCGGAGCGCTGGCTGGAGATGGTCCTTCAGTACCCGCTCCACCGGACACCTTTGTGCGGTGGGCAACCTTCACGGCCTCACACAGCGTGGCGGCGTGGGAGGTGGGTGTCCCCTGCCTGCCCTTTGACCTGTGTCATCTTCCCCCTTCTCTCGACTCCCCCTCTTAGTGCCTCAGAGTGAACCCAGCCTGGGGACGCTGTGGGTGACGGACCCCACCCCGCACTCGCTGCGCCTGTCCTGGACGGTCCCCGAAGGCCAGTTCGACTCCTTCGTGGTCCAGTACAAAGACAGGGACGGACAGCCCCGGGAGGTGCCCGTGGAAGGGCCCGAGCGCTCGGTCACTGTGTCCCCACTGGACCCCGACCGCACCTACACGTTCACGCTATTTGGGGTTTCCAACAAGAAGCGGCAGAGCCCCCTCACGGCTGAGGGCACCACGGGTGAGTGGCCGTCACCACAGCTTCCTGTGGCTCCTCCTAGCCTTCCACATACTTGCTCTCAGCCAGGAACTGGCGGAGCCCCCCCAACAAGCAGGCTGACTCCATATCCTGGCCCCGCTCCCGGGAGAAGGGACGGCCAGCCTCCCCCGCACCACCAGGCCCTGTCCAACCCCCCTCAGCTGCTCCCCGAGGCCCAGGAGGTGTGTCATGCTCTGGCAGTCCCAGGCCTCCTGTGTGATCCAGGGTGACCCTCAAAGCGTGACGGCCCCTCCACACCCCATGCCCCGTTTCCTGGGCGGCCAGCTCAGCCCTAGCTGAATCCTCTCATCTACAGCCCCCCAGGAGAGAGAGGAGCCCCGCCCCTCAGGACCCCAGGAGCCGCCGCAGCAGCTGAGGCTGGGGCAGCTGACAGTGACCGACGTGAGCCCGGACTCTCTGCGCCTGTCCTGGACGGTGGCCCAGGGCGACTTCAGCTCCTTCATGATCCAGTACAAGGACGCTCAGGGGCAGCCCCGGGCGGTGCCCGTCGGGGGCGATGAGACCGCGGTCACCATCCCCGGCCTGGCACCGGACCGGAAGTATAAAATGAACCTCTATGGCCTGGCTGGCCGGCAGCGTGTGGGGCCCGTGTCTGTGGTGGCCACCACCGGTGAGTCAGGGCGGCAGGGGGACCCTCTCTTGCCAGCCCCCCAAGTCCTCTTAGTGGAACTTGGGGAGCCTAGCCCGGGGCTCCTACGCGCCTCCCTCCTCCACCGGCTTGCCCCCCAGGTCCCAGGACTTCCCACGCCCCCACCAGCCCCCAGACTCCCAGCCAGTGGGGGTGGGGGGTGGGAAGAGGGCTCGATCCAGCCCCAGGGTGCTCCTTGTGTGCGGCCTGTCCAGCCAGCGCTGCTCCCCCCGCCCCCGGATCCTGTAGTCTCATGGCTGGGGGGCAAGGCTCCAGCACCAGCACCCAGGGTTCCAGTCCCAGCTCTCAGTGGTGACCCGGGGGACCATGTGCAAGTGCCCCGAGCCTCTGCCTGCCTGGCTCTCCCATCTGTCCAAGGGGGAGAGTGGTGGTAACGGCTGCACACAGCAGTAGTGTGGACAGGGCTCAGGACAGTCCCTGTGCGTGAAGGTGACCCCTCTGAGAGCCACCTGCTGTGTCTCCCCAACTCCTGCTTCCCAGTACCCTTCCCCTCCTCACATCCCTGCCTTTCTCACGTCCCTGTCCCTGCCTTCCCCACGTCCCTGCCTGCCCCACACTCACCTAAACCCTCCTCCGTCTCCTCCCACACCTACGTGGTTCCCCCACGGACCGGCCCAGCACTGCCAGCGGGTCACGGAGGGCCAGCTGCCCTTGTCTGGTCTCCCCTGTCCACAGAGCCTGGGTAAAGACCTAACCAGGACTGGGATTCTAGACGCAGTCGGGGAGCAGCAGGGTCCTCTCGAGCTGCACCCATAGCGCCTCAGAGGTCCAGTCTTCCCATCTCAGCCCCTCAGACAGGAAGGGAGATGCCACCACACAGAACCCCCCCCACCAGGGCAGTCAAGCCCCCGCCGCAGGGCGGGTAGGAACCAGGGCCTGTCTCAGCCAGGTCTCCAGGGACCGTCACTGAATGACGCACACACAGAGGCCCCACAAACCATTAGCCCTGCAGCCCGAGCACTGCACTTGCTGTGGAGACCCCGTTGCCACGCTGAACGTCACCAGCAAAGCGAGTTGTCCTATAAGCCTGATTCCCGATCTCTCTTCTCAGCCCCCCAGGAAGTGGTCGAGGCCCCCAGCCCCACAGAGCCGAGCGGGGAGGCCCGCCTGGGGGAGCTGACCGTGACAGGATCCTCCCCCGACTCCCTGAGCCTCTCCTGGACGGTCCCCGAGGGCCACTTTGACCACTTCCTGGTCCAGTACAAGAATGGGGATGGGCAGCCCAAGGCGGTGCGGGTGCCGGGACATGAGGACGGGGTCACCGTCTCGGGCCTGGAGCCGGACCACAAGTACAAGATGCACCTGTACGGCTTCCACGCCGGCCAGCGCCAGGGCCCCGTCTCTGCCATCGGGGTGACGGGTGAGTGGGCGGTGGGGCCCGGGGGGGAGCCTGCAGGGGGGTCACACCCTGTGAGGGGTGGGAGTGGAGCAGGGGCCCCTCTGCTGGAGGCTGACCGTGGTGTCCACCCCAAAGACCAGCAGGACCCTGGGCAGAGAAGGTACTCTGTGGGCTATGTGGGTGACCCCCCTGGGCACCCATAGCCGACCCCGAGGCTCCAGGCATGTCTGTGAGGTTGGACTGAGTGGGACTGCCCAGCCCCCAGGAGGGCCTTCTCTGGAGTGACCTCAGGCCCAGCCGTGACCGGGGCCTGTGGGAAGACCGAGGACACCCCCACGGCCCCTGCTCACCTCCCCGTGTCTGTCCCTCCCAGCTGTAGAGGAAGAGACCCCCAGCCCCACAGAGCCCGGCACGGAGGCCCCGGGACCCCCTGAGGAGCCCCTGCTGGGGGAGCTGACGCTGACCGGCTCCTCCCCGGACTCACTGAGCCTCTCCTGGACCGTCCCCCGCGGCCACTTCGACTCCTTCGCCGTCCAGTACAAGGACGGGGACGGGCGGCCCCAGGCGGTGCGTGTCGGGGGCGAGGAGCGTGAGGTCATCGTGCAGGGCCTGGAGCCGGGGCGCAAGTACAAGATGCACCTGTACGGCCTGCGCGGGGGCCGGCGCGTGGGCCCCGTGTCCACCGTGGGCCTCACCGGTGAGTGGGGGCTGGGATGGTGGGGAGGGTGGGGAGGGCGGGGAAGGCCCTAGGAGAGCCCTGTATCACCACACTCCTGACAAGATCAGGGTCTCCATAGGTTCACTCACGTCTTCTGCACGTCACTTGTGCGAAGGTCTTGGTGACGAGTGGGTTGGTTCAGTGGTTGGTCTGGGCCAGCGCTCCCCCGTCCCTCACCAGATGGTCGGGGTGCTGGCCCTGCCGGCCAGGGGCCACACTGGGGTAGCAGCTCCTCACCACAGGGCTCAGGTGCTCGTACTGTTTGTGGGAGGGGCTCATACCGGCATCCCTGGTCTGTCCCAGACACTCAGGCTCTGTGGTGTGCCCTGGGGCTGTGACAGACGACGGGAGGGGCCAGGGGGTGCTCAGAAGCAGCGTCGTGGCTGCAGCACCCCAACCTCACGGTCAGACATGCCCAGACTCAGGGCTGCAGTGGGTATGGGGGTGCCCCGAGCCAAGCACCGTGGCAGCTCACAGGGGTCAACCTCGCACTTGACAGGGAGACAAGTTCTCATCCTAACGGGGCTCACGGTCATGGGGAGCCAGGCTGTGAGCCAGCAAATCCGGCAAGGGGGGGCATGGTGTGACAGGAAGCCCCGGGGACAGCCGAGCCCTGAGGTCAGGCCGGTATCAGCGGGGTGGCAGCAAGCAGGCAAAGAGTGTGTCAGATCAGCAAGGTCACAGCGGCTGCAGAGACCTGGGAGCCAGGGACACCAGAGCAATGCGAGGGTTTGGAGTGAAATGCTCCAAGTGGGGGGACAGTGCTGAGATGGGGGGACAGTGCTGAGATGGGGGGGACAGTGCTGAGATGGGGGGGGGGAGGTAGGGGCAGCTCGGGGAGCAGGGGCTCCTCCCGGGGACACAGAGAGCTATGCACAGGGGTCAGTAGACAGATGCCGTCAGGTGAGCACTAAAGCCCGTCTGGTCCCTGTGCAGGGCGGACAGGAGGGAGGCACACAGCTCACAGGGGAGGGTGGCCCAAGCCAGGAAGGTTGGGCTACAGGCATGGAGGGTGAGCACACAGCAGGGGAACATTGGAGAGTGGAGGACACTCCACAGTCTGTCTGATGGCAGCTGAGGGCAGGAACAGGTCCAGGAAGACGACAGGTTTCTGGGGGGGGAGGGTTTCTGAGCTGTTTGGGAGCAAAGTCATGAGCCAAAGGGAGGGAGATGCCACGGAGCTTCCAGGGGAGGGAGCCAAGGGCATGGTGGCCACATGGACCCGTGCTCAGAGGACAGAGAACAGTCCCAGGGCTGCTGTGGGGGGGGGGGCAGGGGAGAAGGGGCCGACAGGAAACATGAAAGGGACCTGAAAGTTGAAGTTAGAGCCACTGTGGACGGCAAGATTCTGTTCCTCGTGATCTCGCTTTTTCACTGGACCCCTTTCTGTGCTGAACCGAGGACTGAGACCTCACCTGTCCCCCGTGTCTCTGTCCAGCTCGAGAGTACGAGGCCGTGACCACCCAAGTCCCCACCACGACCCCTGAGCCGCCCACCCCGCCGCGCCTGGGGGAGCTGACCGTGACAGGATCCTCCCCCGACTCCCTGAGCCTCTCCTGGACGGTCCCCGAGGGCCACTTTGACCACTTCCTGGTCCAGTACAAGAACGGGGACGGGCAGCCCAAGGCGGTGCGGGTGCCAGGACATGAGGACGGGGTCACCGTCTCGGGCCTGGAGCCGGACCACAAGTACAAGATGCACCTGTACGGCTTCCACGCCGGCCAGCGCCAGGGCCCCGTCTCTGCCATCGGGGTGACGGGTGAGTGGGCGGTGGGGCCCGGGGGGGAGCCTGCAAGGGGGTCACACCCTGTGAGGGGTGCGGGGGGAGCAGGGGCCCCTCTGCTCGAGGCTGACCGTGGTGTCCACCCCAAAGACCAGCAGGACCCTGGGCAGAGAAGGGCCTCTGTGGGCTGTGCGGGTGACCCCCCTGGGCGCCCACAGCCGACCCCGAGGCTCCAGGCATGTCTGTGAGGTTGGACTGAGCAGGACCACCAGCCCCCAGGAGGGCCTTCTCTGGAGTGACCTCAGGCCCAGCCGTGACCGGGGCCTGTGGGAAGACCGAGGACACCCCCACGGCCCCTGCTCACCTCCCCGTGTCTGTCCCTCCCAGCTGTAGAGGAAGAGACCCCCAGCCCCACAGAGCCCGGCACGGAGGCCCCGGGACCCCCTGAGGAGCCCCTGCTGGGGGAGCTGACGCTGACCGGCTCCTCCCCGGACTCACTGAGCCTCTCCTGGACCGTCCCCCGCGGCCACTTCGACTCCTTCGCCGTCCAGTACAAGGACGGGGACGGGCGGCCCCAGGCGGTGCGTGTCGGGGGCGAGGAGCGTGAGGTCATCGTGCAGGGCCTGGAGCCGGGGCGCAAGTACAAGATGCACCTGTACGGCCTGCACGGGGGCCGGCGCGTGGGCCCCGTGTCCACCGTGGGCCTCACCGGTGAGTGGGGGTGGGGCCTGGTTCCATTTCCTCACCCTGTGGCCCCGGCTCCCTGTGCCGATGACGGTCCTTGCTGCAATGGCCGCGTGTCCCCACCTGTTTAAGGTAGGACCCAGGAAGAGCCGTTCACGGGGACGGGGCTCCAACCAGCTGCACAGCCTTGAGGAGGTTTATGGCCTTCTGTGCCTCAGTTTCCTCCTGTGGAGGATGGGATCACAGTGCCTATCTCATGGAAGTGGTGTGAGGGCCTGGCACAGAGTAGGCATGACGTGTCTGCCTCTGTGGTGACTAACTGTCCTCACTGTGGGCTCTGCTCTGTCCCTTCTGGCTGTGCTGGCTGCTTAGATGGTCAGAGGACATGAGATACTGGCCCCTACACTGGTGCAGCCGGAAGTCCCTATACTGCTCTCACCCAGAGGACGCCTATTAGCGCACAGAAGAACACCCCCACCCCCGTCTCAGGCCCGGGCACGGGCCACCTGGCCGCCATAAGCAACCCAGCCTGGTACCTTTTCTCCAGAGCCTCCTGCTGACCTGCCGTGCTTGGTCACAGCAAGGGGTGTCTCCTTTCCCTTTTGTTCACTGAAAGGCTTTTTTTTTTTTTTGCAAGAGAAACAGAGGGTCAGAAAGGGGCAGACACAGACAGGCAGTGAGAGAGATGAGAAGCATTGATTCTTTGTTGCAGCTCCTTAGTTGTTCATTGATTGCTTTCCTCCTATGTGCCTTGACCTGGAGTGTGGGGGAAGGGAGGGAGGCTACAGCACAGCAAGTGACCCCTTGCTCAAGCCGGAGACCTTGGGCTCAAACCTGTGACCTTGAGTTTCAAACCTGGGACATCAGCATCCCAGGCTGATGCTCTATCCTCTGCGCCACCACCGGGTCAGGCTAAAGCAGGTTTTATCTGTCTGGAACCTGGCCTCCACAGAAGCCAGAGAAATAAGCTCTTGGGAGCCCCATCCGCCCTCCACCCCCTGCCACCCGCCTGTTGGTACCAGCTTCAAGGCTCGATAATGGCTGCAGGGCCTCCCAGGCCCAGCTCGTTCTGGGCAATGGGGACCACGAGGTCCCGACTTCAGGCTTTCCTCGCCCAGACGTGCAGACCCCTCGTTAGTTTAATAGACATTTACAGAGTGACCCCTGGGTGCCGGGGTCACGGCCAGGAGCAGCCAGAGCCCCCTGCCTATGGAACTCTCCTTCCAGCGGAGAGAGATGGACACCCAGCGGCAGGTAGGTGACAGTGACAGCCGAGGAGAAATGCCAAGCCCGGCAGGTGGGTGACTGCGAAGGTGGCAGCCGGGGGACGAGCTGAAGGAAGACGGAAGGAGGGACACCAGCCAGGGCCTTGGGAACAAGCACCCGGGGCAGAGGGAAGGTGCCTCAGTGTCTGTGGACTGGCCAGGAATGTTCTAGGAATTGGGGGGAGGGGGGAGAGGAATGTGTGAGACCCAGAGGCATCTTAGGGACTTGGCTTTTGCTCCCAGTGAGAGGGACATCGCAGTGGGCATGTCTCCGGCTAACTAACGTGTGGAAGGTGGGCAGCAGAGAGGAGGGGCGAAGGTGCGAGAGGGGGGGTAGTTTAGGGGACCCTCCCAGGGGAGCTCACGGTGCCCCGAGAAGGAGCCGGTGGAGGGCCAGCCCGTGTGAGTACGTAGTACTGCGACCAGCTTGGCCATGGGGGCGCACTGCAGGACTTAAGAAAAAACACACAAGACACAGCATACAGAAAAGATGGGCACAGGGGACTCCCAGCCTCTGGGACGGAGAGCCCACATCTCTGCCGCCTCAGCGTATTTATTCGTGTCTTGGCTCATCAAGCAGATGAGCAGAGCCCGGGTCAGATTAGTGTAGAATGGATTCGGGTGCAGAGAAGGAGGATTAACTAATAGCTTTCAGGTGTGCAGGAAGAGGCTACAGGGATCAGCCGTTTCCTGTAAACAATCATAGTAGCGCTTACCCGGGGCAGCGTTCTACCCCCACGCAGGACTTGGCTTTCGAAAGCCCACACCAAAGATTGTCTCAGGACAGCAGTCTAATTCCAGGTCATTTTCCTACAATGTCGTGCCCATAGGACTCGGCCCGGGGCCCAGCTGGGGTCGGAGAGGACTCAGGATGGCACTGGGCAGGCAGCTAGCTGTGGTTATGCTGATGCAGGGGGTTGGGGGGGGGCGTTCCGGACTGTTGGTGTGAGGTGCTGACTGGGCACCAGAGGACGATGCTGCACAGTCGGAGGGTCAGCAGGGAGGTCCCGACAGTGGGGTGGCATTGAGGCAGCCATGGAAGTTCAGCTACTTTCCGGGGTCTCAGTGACGGCTGATACCGCTCCCCCGCCAGCATGGCCGCAGAGCCCAGGGGGCTGGGGGGGAGGGGACTTAGCGAAGGGCTATCAGCCAGGCAAGTGCTGCTGGTCAGTGTCGCTCTGCACCAGACTCACCTGGCAGCCGTCACGAAAACCACGGACAGAATCACCACCAAGGGGGAGAAGGGCTTTTCCTAACAGCCGCCCACCCTCTCTGTCTCAGCTCTGCAACCAAAAGAGGCTCCTGCAGCCACGGAGCCCCCCCATGAGCCACGCCTGGGGGACCTCACCGTGACAGACGTGACCCCCGGCTCCGTGGACCTCGCCTGGACAGTCCTCAAGGGCCAGTTTGACTCCTTCGTGGTGCAGTACAAGGACAGGGACGGGCAGCTCCAGGTGGTGCCCGTGGCTGCAGACCAGCGTGAGGCCACCGTCCCCGGCCTGGAGCCAGCACGCAGATACAAGATGAGCGTGTACGGGCTCCACAGCGGGCAGCGCGTGGGCCCCGTCTCTGTGGTAGCCATGACGGGTGAGTGAGGGGACAGGCATTTCCCAACCCTGCTTACCCAGAGTCCCTCAGCCTGGCTCTCGGGTCCTCACCCCCAGGTCAAATGTCTTCTTCTCACCTGACCCAAATCCAGCGTGGATGGCCCCTGTCCCTCTCTGACTGTCCACGGTTGCTCCCTTTCTTCTCTTTACGAGCCCGCTGTGACTTGGGACACAGTTACCAGCACCTTGCTGTCCTATTTGTTCGGGGTTAAATGGCACCCATCACTTGAATCCCTTGTCAGAGGTGCTCAGCGACCTCCTGGAAGTGGTTCGAGGGCCTTCCGGCTTCTCGTGGCTCCCTGGGCACCAGATGCCACCGTGTTTGTGCCATGGTGTCTGGGGGTGAGCGTGGACCCCTCTCAGAGCAATGTTTTCAGACCTAGGAAACAAAATAACCTGGGCTTACAAAGGAAACCAATTATGTGGACGTTCAGTTATCAAAATACTTTTAAATCCAAGTTGAAGACTTGGTCCTGGGGGCACAGCTTTATTCGTTCACAGGAAGTAGCAAGAGTTAGTGGCACATTTGAGAGTCGTGATTAAGTGTAACTGGTATTTGGAAGTCTCTGTGGTAATGCCAAGGCGATGCGCAAACATGGGTGAGTCAGTCCTATTAGAAACAAAGTTGCAGGCGCTGATAGTGTACCCAGGTGGGTTCCCTAAGTTCCTGGTTGAAGGAAGTGCTACATTTCACTTAGAGGTCAATCAAGATGTAACTGTTTCCCCTCTCAGCTAGAGACCTCCCCCCAGACCCCCACTCCTGGAGCCCTGGGAGCCCTGGGAGCCCTGGGAGCCCAGAGCCGGGAGGGGGGAGTTTTCCTTTCAGAGATCCCAGCCCTGGTCTTTGTCTTCCCCACGCCAGCTCCCCTCCCGACGGCCACGGCCACGGAGTCCCGCCAGGAGCCGCGCCTGGGGGAGCTGACGGTGACGGACATCACCGCGGACTCCGTGGGCCTCACGTGGACGGTGCCTGAGGGCGCGTTCGACTCCTTCGTGGTCCAGTACAAGGACAGGGACGGGCAGCTCCGGGTGGTGCCCGTGGCCACGGACCAGCGTGAGGCCACCGTCCCCGGCCTGGAGCCCGACAGGAAGTACAAGTTCCTGCTCTATGGGATCCAGAATGGAAAACGTCGCGGCCCCATCACCGTGGAGGCGAGAACGGGTGAGATGGGGAGCACCTGTTGGCACTGCCTGACCCCCGTACCTCCTGCCAGTCCTCTCCTCTCCTCTGTCCTGGTTCATTGGAGAACGCCCACCTGCCTGCCTGGTCCAAGTCCTGTGCAAGCCAGAACAGTCGGCCAGTTCTTGGACCTGTTTTCCCACTGACTTTCTCCGTCTTCTCGTAACCCCCACTCCTGCTGGGCAAGGGACGATGCTTCGAACCCGTCCTGGAGGGTGGGGCACAGAGAACAGCTGCTGGCTAGGGGGTGCAGGGGGCGGGGCCTTTTCTGCCACTCTGGGCCCTGTGGGTCCTCAGCCCCGTGAGGCCACCACCTCCCCCGTGAGTCTCCCCCAGTTTCTCACCCTGCTGGCTCAGGCCTCCTGGGTCTCTCATCTGTCTCCCCACGAGAACCCCCTCCCTCCCATTTCCCCCTTGGGGCCCCAGGAGCCCAGGCAGGGCTGGCTGCCCAGCTCTGCCCCTTTCCCAGGTCCCCGGTCCAAGCCCTCCCCTGGGGGGCTCCTGTGGTCAGAAGAGTTCATAACAATGTCGTCAGCTCCCTCGCTGTCCAGGGAGGCAAACAGCCAGCTCCTGCTTCTCAGGCTCCGAGAGGGCTGCTCAGGCCAACATCAGATCCTCCCCCCTGTCAGCTCCCCATCTTCTCCCCGGCCCCTCTCACGTGTATACAGCTCCCCCTCCACCAGGCCCGTGAGGATCGCTCCATCATAACATCGTGCCTCCTCCCCGCCTGCTGGCTGCAGAGTCCTGGGCCCCCCTGACATCCTGGGACCAGGACCCTCGGGTTTCCCCAGAGGCCAGTCGGGTCACAGAGCATGCTCCCTGGCCAGAGAGAGTAAACACAGGAGTCTGTGAGGAGCTACACCCAGCCAGGGGGCTTGTCTCTACCTGGGGGGCAGAGTCTGGTGGGGGGGTCAGAGTTCGGACAGCCAGAGGAATGAGGTCAGCAGCGGGCTAGGACATCTCTTTCCTCAGCGATGTCTCGGCAGAATGCTATGCTCCTCCTGCATGGCTTCAGTGGACGAAGAGGCAGGCTGGCTGGGGGTGGTAGTGCTGATGGGAAGGTGGTGGAAAGATTTGGGGAGGCCCCAGCCAGTTGGCTCAGCGGTAGAGTGTCAGCCTGGCGTGTGGAAGTCCCAGGTTTGATTCCTGGTCAGGGCACACAGGAGAAGCGCCCATCTGCTTCTCCACCCTTCCCCTTCTCCTTTCTCTCTGTCTCTCTCTTCCCCTCCCGCAGCCAAGGCTCCATTGGAGCAAAGTTGGCCGGGCGCTGAGGATGGCTCCATGGCCTCTGCCTCAGGTGCTAGAATGGCTCAGGTTGCAAAGGAGCAACGGCCCAGATGGCAGAGCACTGCCCCCTGGTGGGCATGCCGGGTGGATCCTGGTCAGGAGCATGCAGGAGTCTGTCTCTCTGCCTCCCCACTTCTAACTTTAGAAAATACAAGCAAAAAAAAAAAGATTTTGGGAAAGCACAGATTATTTGGACAGTTATGGGCTTTTCCAGCCCCAGTGAGAGGTGGTCAAGGAGTCACTTTGGGAAATCAACACGAGAACCGTCCCTCTTCTGTCCGCTGCCCAAGGTGACGCCATCCAAGGGGCCCCACCCAGCCTCGGGGAGCTGTGGGTGACGGACCCCACCCTGGACTCACTGCGCCTCTCCTGGACGGTCCCCAAGGGCCACTTTGACTCCTTCGTGGTCCAGTTTAAGGACAGAGACGGGCCCCGGCTGGTGCCCGTGGAGGGCCATGAGCGCTCGGTCACCATCAGCCCTCTGGACAGTGGCCACAAGTACAGATTCCTCCTCTATGGCCTCCTGGGCAAGAAGCGGCATGGGCCCCTCACCGCGGACGGCACCACAGGTGAGAGCCCCGCACAGGGCCCACCTCTGTCCCTGAGGGCTGCGGGCGGGGAGGGCGGCTGGTAGCCGGCCAGGCGAGGCCAGCAGGCGGTCATCTGTGGTCCCTGCCACTCGGGCTGGGGTCTGGTCCTCCCTTCTCCTGGCATAAGCCTGTCGCTCTAGACCGCTCGATCCTGCCCTTCACGGTCACCCAGCCTTCTGGAAACATCTTGACGACGTCCTTTCTGTCTGCATCTCAGAGACCCAGAGTGCGGGACCACAGCGTCCCTCAAAACCCCGCCTTGGGGAGGAGCTGCGGGTGACCAGCGTGACGCCGGACTCCATGGGCCTCGCGTGGACGGTCCCCGAGGGCCAGTTTGACTCCTTTGTGGTGCAGTACAAGGACAGGAACGGGCAGCCCCGTGTGGTGCCCGTGGAGGGCGGCCTCCGAGAAATCACCATCTCGGGCCTGGATGCTGCCCGCAGATACAAGCTGCTACTCTACGGTGTGTACGAGGGCCGGCGTGTGGGGCCCGTCTCCACCGTGGCCGAGACTGGTGAGTGTGGCCACGGCCGGAATGGACTGTTCCTCCTTCCCACCAGGCTCTCCCGGCCCCACCCACCCACCCACACCATGTCTGGGCTTCCTGTGCACCTCTGTCTGGAGAAAGGAACTAGCTACCGTCCTTCCCCTTGTATAAGACACTCCCACGTATGAGACGCATCTTAATTCTGGGGCTCAAAATTTGGGGAAAAAAAAAATACATTACATAAAGTTATTGAACTCAAGTTTTATTCATCATAAAATTCGTGCAACTCCTCATCACTGTCCAAACTCCCGTCCATGGGCTTGTCCTCGTCTGTGTCTGATGACGAATCCTGGTCTTCATAGGTGGCCTCGTCCTCAGCTCCATCGATGGCGTTTGAAACGCCACAAACGCTGTGTGTAAGATGCACCCGGTTTTTAGACCCCAAAGTTTTTGAAAAAAATGGGGCGTCTTATACACGGGGGAGTACAGTCTATGGAGGTATCGTTTCTGTGCAGTGAAAACCACCCATTCGAAGGGAATTAATTGGCTCACTGAGTCGGAGCCCATGGAGCAGAAGTAAAGCCGTCCCCACAGCCGAGCGGTGACGCGGTCCTGGGCCCTGGGCTCTGTGGCGTCCCCTGGAAGTCCATACCCGGCCCCGGGCTCCGGCACCACGGGCTGCTTCCAGTCACTATCATCTGCCCCCTGACACATTCCACGTTTGCTGGAGCACACGATGCCCGTGCTTACAAGGAGCATCCTGTTTTTGAAACTCCTCTCTGTGTGTCAGTGGTCGGCCCGCTGTCCCCGAGGGCTCCCCCTCCCTGCTTTCCCTTCTGCCTTCCCCTTGGAGAGAACTGGGGCCGCCACAGACCCACCCCCCACCTCTGCCTTGTCTCTCTGAACCAGCCCCCCGGGACGAAAGTGGACCTGAGACCACAGTGGCCCCGAGCCCTCTGGAGCCGGAGCCCCGCCTGGCGGAGCTGTCTGTGGACCATGCCAGCCCGCACACCCTGACCCTCTCCTGGTCGGTCGCCGAAGGAGCCTTTGACTCCTTTGAGGTCCACTACACAGACCAGGATGGGCAACCCCAAGCTGTCAGTGTCGACGGTCACCGGAATGACCTCACCCTCTCCGGCCTAGCGTCCAACCACAGATACCTGGTGACTCTGTACGGTTTCCACGGCCGGCAGCGCCTGGGTCCTATTCGGGTCGAGGCCCTGACAGGTGAGCAAGAGGAACCCCACCTGCTTCCAGGTGACACGCGAGTCCTCCCGAGAGCAGAGGCCCGTGGACACCACCGGCCCCTCTCCCAGGTCCTTCTCTCTCTCCCGGTCTCGGCTCAGTCCCAGGGGAGGATGAGAATGAAGCTGCAGCCACAGCGACCCCCGAGCCGCCCACCACGCCGCGCCTGGGGGAGCTGACCGTGACCGATGCCACCCCCGACTCCCTGAGCCTCTCCTGGACGGTCCCCGAGGGCCACTTTGACCACTTCCTGGTCCAGTACAAGAACGGGGACGGGCAGCCCAAGGCGGTGCGGGTGCCGGGACATGAGGACGGGGTCACCGTCTCGGGCCTGGAGCCGGACCACAAGTACAAGCTGCACCTGTACGGCTTCCACGCCGGCCAGCGCCAGGGCCCCGTCTCTGCCATCGGGGTGACGGGTGAGTGGGCGGTGGGGCCCGGGTGGGAGCCTGCAGGGGGGTCACACCCTGTGAGAGGTGCGGGGGCAGCAGGGGCCCCTCTGCTCGAGGCTGACCGTGGTGTCCACCCCAAAGACCAGCAGGACCCTGGGCAGAGAAGGGTCTCTGTGGGCTGTGTGGGTGACCGCCCTGGGCACCCACAGCCGACCCCGAGGCTCCGGGCATGTCTGTGAGGTTGGACTGAGCGGGACTGCCCGGCCCCCCGGAGGGCCTTCTCTGGAGTGACCTCAGGCCCAGCCATGACCGGGGCCTGTGGGAAGACTGAGGACACCCCCCCACGGCCCCTGCTCACCTCCCCGTGTCTGTCCCTCCCAGCTGCAGAGGAAAAGACCCCCAGCCCCACAGAGCCCGGCACGGAGGCCCCTGAGGAGCCCCTGCTGGGGGAGCTGACGCTGACCGGCTCCTCCCCGGACTCACTGAGCCTCTCCTGGACCGTCCCCCGGGGCCACTTCGACTCCTTCTCCGTCCAGTACAAGGACGGGGACGGGCGGCCCCAGGCGGTGCGTGTCGGGGGCGAGGAGCGTGAGGTCATTGTGCAGGGCCTGGAGCCGGGGCGCAAGTACAAGATGCACCTGTACGGCCTGCACGGGGGCCGGCGCGTGGGCCCCGTGTCCACCGTGGGCCTCACCGGTGAGTGGGGGCTAAAGGGCTCCTGGGGCTGACTCAGGGAAGGTCTCTCTAGTGAATGACCAGAGTGTCCTCCAGTGCAGACCACAAAGTCCCTGTCTGTGACCCACACGTTGTCCAGTGGACGGCTTGGGACGGGCGTGGTCCAGGGCCAGGAAAAGCAAGTCATGGGCTGGTGTCCACCCTTCTGAGTTGGAACATACGTCAATGTGTTCAACAAGCGTTTATGTGAAGTGTCAGATGTAGATGGGGAGAGGAAGAATGGGATGTCAGAGTCCCATTATTACCATCTGCTCCCGCAGGACATCAGCTCCTGCCCGGCCTGCTCACCCCACGGCCCCCACTCACCGCCTGCCCCCCCCCATAGAATACACCTTTATTTATTTATTTACTTTTTTACAGGGACAGAGAGAGAGTCAGAGAGAGGGACAGATAGGGACAGACAGACAGGAATAGAGAGAGGTGAGAAGCATCAATCATTAGTTTTTTGTTGCCGTTGCAACACCTTAGTTGTTCATTGATTGCTTTCTCACATGTGCCTTGACCGTGGGCCTTCAGCAGACTGAGCCACCCCTTGCTGGAGCCAGCGACCTTGGGTCCAAGCTGGCGAGCTTTTGCTCAAGCCAGATGGGCCCGCGCTCAAGCTGGTGACCTCGGGGTCTCGAACCTGGGTCTTCCGCATCCCAGTCCGACGCTCTATCCACTGCACCACTGCCTGGTCAGGCTCAGAATGCACCGTTAGTAGCCACTTCATGGACGGGATGAGCATCCCAGGAATAGTCACCTGTTTTGATACACAGCTTCTCAAGTGTGAGCATCCTCACAGAATGTGTGCGCTTCCCTACCGTCTGGTTTCAGAATGTCCCCACCACCCAGAGAACAACGCCACGGTCAGAGCCTTCTGATGCCCAGCCCCGGGCTGTCCAGAGACCCGGCCCTGGCGCTTCCGCACACATCATACAAACATGCCATACGTGTGCCGTCGTGCCTGGCTGCTTCTCTGAGGCCCACCCACCTTGTAGCCTCAAGGAGGACGTGGGTCTTTCACGTAGCCCAAAAGTATTCATTGTGGGGTGGGCCGCTGCCGTGTTCTTACACTCACCCCGGACACTCTGTGCCTTATCACTGCATGTTTCTAGCCCTTGCTTTTAAAAGGCTATATAAAAAGAACCACATGGCTCAGTGGTAGAGCATCAGCCCAGCGTGTGGAAGTCCTAGGGTTCGATTCCTCCTCAGGTCACACAGAATACGCGATCATCTGCTTCTCTCCCCCTTCTCTACGTTTTCCCCTCTCACAGCGAGTGTGTCGATTGGTTCAGTTACCCTGGGCACTGAGGATGGCCTCTAAAAATAGCTCAGTTGATTCGAGCATCAGCCCCAGATGGGTTGCTCCCAGTTGGGGCACATGCAGGAGTCTGTCTCACTATCTCCCCTCCTCTCACTTAAAAAAATAAAAAAATAACCGCATCATTATTGCACCTTTAAAACAAAGTCATCCCTTACTGTCAACTATCCAGGTAAAGTGCCACAGTTTCCTGATTGCTTCACAATTGTCACTTGCCAGCTTGTTGGAATCTGGCGTAAATAACGACAGGACAGTCAGTAGCGCTCAGGGAGGATTGGAACTTTAAATAGGTGATCAGGGAAGGTGCGGAGCAGACCTAAGGGACTTAAAGGAAGTGTGGACGAGAGCCATGCAGACATCTGGGGAAGAAGCATGCGGACAGAGGGGACAGACGGGCCATAAGGCAGGAGGCTGGTCAGATCGAACAACCACAAGGAAGGAGGCCGCGGAAAGGCTTTGACAATCATAACCGGAAGTGGATCTTAAGTGTGGCCCAGGCTGAATCCAGGAGGAGGGGAGGGGAGGAGAACTCACAGCCTCCAGCACCAGGAAAGCTTCTGTTTGCCTCTCTTCCCAGCCCCCGAAGAGGAGCCCCCTGCAGGCCCTGCTTTGAAGCCCCGCCTGGGGGAGCTCACCGTGACCGATGCCTCCCCCGACTCCCTGAGCCTCTCCTGGACGGTCCCCGAGGGCCACTTTGACCACTTCCTGGTCCAGTACAAGAACGGGGACGGGCAGCCCAAGGCGGTGCGGGTGCCGGGACATGAGGACGGGGTCACCGTCTCGGGCCTGGAGCCGGACCACAAGTACAAGCTGCACCTGTACGGCTTCCACGCCGGCCAGCGCCAGGGCCCCGTCTCCACCGTGGGTCTCACTGGTGAGTGTGCCACCGGACCCCGGGCCCTGCCCCGGGCTGGGCTCGGTTTCCATTGTATTGTCAGTGTTCAAGTGTCTTCGTCCCACCGTCCCCTGAACCCCCAGGGGTGTCTCTCATCACGCTGTCACTCGGAGCCTCCGGCACTGTTCCCTGCTGTTTTAGGCTTTTGGATGCTTGAGGGGACAGGGCACCACGGAAGTGACACAGACGCAGACAGGTGTGGGACTGACCCTGCCCTCGGCCCACTCGTGCTGTGTGACCTCAGGAGAGTCCCTCAGCCTCTTCTGTGCCTCCCTTTCTAGCAAAGCAGGACTGGCCACCCCTGTGCTGCGGGACGGACATGAGAGTTTCCCGGCTCACACACAACGCACAGTGACTGTGGGCTTCCCCACGTGAGGAGAGCTATGGTTCCCGAGAGCAAATTCTCGTAATAATCTTTGATTTCGGTGGGAAAAATGGGATGTGCTTCTCGGCCCCCGGACTGATACCCGCGTATGCTAAATCAGCAGTGACTCCTGCTAACGCGGACGCTATTACTGTTTCATATTCAGTAGTTAATGCTAGTCACGTGCGAAGCTTGGCCAGGTGCTCTCCCTTCAGTACATTCATCCCTAATAGGGAGGTGAGCTGCTCCTTTGGAGCTGGTACCCCTCAGTGCTGAGACCCAGGTCCCAACAACAGACATGTGAACAAGATGACCATTCTTTTTTTTTTAAAATGAAGTGAGTGGGTGAGAGACGAGGCAGAGAAATTCCCACATGCGCCCCAACTGGGATTCACCCGGTAAGCCCACTAGGGGGCGATGTTCTGCCCATCTGGGGTGTTGCTCTGTTGTTCAGCAACTGAGCTCTTATTAGCACCTGAGGCAGAGGCCATGGAGCCACCTCAGCACCCAGGGCCAACTCGCTCCAAATAAACCATGGCTGCAGGAGGGGAAGAGAGAGAGAGAGAGAAGTGAGAAAGGGAGGGAGTGAGGAGCAAATGGGCACTTCTCTTGTGTGCCCTGATCCTAAATTGAACCCAGGACGTCCACACACCAGACTGATGCTCTATTGCTGAGCCAACTCACCAGGGTCAAGTTGATCTTGTAATTCAACTATTAAGGTAGAATAAAACCCTACACCAGATGGAAAAGATGAAATCAATCACGGAACACAAAGCCAACAACACTCAACGTCAGATGAGTCGGCCCCTGGGCATGTGGGTCCTCTCTGCCATGAGTCGACATCTACTACCAAGTCTGAAAACTGCCCAATGCAGACACCGCCTCATGTGTGTCTCGTCACTTTGCTCTCAAATGACAAATCTAAACTAGTTTCTAAAAATCTCTGAGAGCAGCCCTCTCACACAGTGGGGGTGTCACAGAAAGACACGTGACGTGGAAGTTGCAGACCCGAGAGGTCCCTCCTGAAGTGACACATCATTTCTGCTCCGTGGTGTTAGTTCTATAGCCGCTGGGGTTCAGGGCGGACACACTTTCAGTGTCACGAGGGGACCCACCCTCCTATCGTGTGTGCTGTCACCACAGATGTGTGCTCTGTCCCCTGTCAAGTGAGCGTTAAACACCAAGGAAATGATGTCTTCACCATGGGGCACGGGTGTGTCTGGGAGATATCCCAGATCCCTGTTGGAAGGGAACCACCAGGCATGGGCTCACATTCCTTGTCTCTTGGTCCAGACTCAGGGGAGGACCAAGAACAGAGCCCAACCCCAACAGACACACCAGCCACGACCCCCGAGCCGCCCACCACGCCGCGCCTGGGGGAGCTCACCGTGACCGATGCCACCCCCGACTCCCTGAGCCTCTCCTGGACGGTCCCCGAGGGCCACTTTGACCACTTCCTGGTCCAGTACAAGAACGGGGACGGGCAGCCCAAGGCGGTGCGGGTGCCGGGACATGAGGACGGGGTCACCGTCTCGGGCCTGTGGCCGGACCACAAGTACAAGATGCACCTGTACGGCTTCCACGCCGGCCAGCGCCAGGGCCCCGTCTCTGCCATCGGGGTGACGGGTGAGTGGGCGGTGGGGCCCGGGTGGGAGCCTGCAGGGGGGTCACACCCTGTGAGGGGTGCGGGGGGAGCAGGGGCCCCTCTGCTCAAGGCTGACCGTGGTGGCCACCCCGAGGACCAGCAGGACCCTGGGCAGAGAAGGGCTTCTGTGGGCTGTGTGGGTGACCCCCCTGAGCGCCCACAGCCGACCCCGAGGCTCCGGGCATGTCTGTGAGGTTGGACTGAGTGGGACTTCCCGGCCCCCAGGAGGGCCTTCTCTGGAGTGACCTCAGGCCCAGCCGTGACCAGGGCCTGTGGGAAGACCGAGGACACCCCCACGGTCCCTGCTCACCTCCCCGTGTCTGTCCCTCCCAGCTGTAGAGGAAGAGATCCCCAGCCCCACAGAGCCCAGCACGGAGGCCCCGGGACCCCCTGAGGAGCCCCTGCTGGGGGAGCTGACGCTGACCGGCTCCTCCCCGGACTCACTGAGCCTCTCCTGGACCGTCCCCCGGGGCCACTTCGACTCCTTCTCCGTCCAGTACAAGGACGGGGACGGGCGGCCCCAGGCGTTGCGTGTCGGGGGCGAGGAGCGTGAGGTCATCGTGCAGGGCCTGGAGCCGGGGCGCAAGTACAAGATGCACCTGTACGGCCTGCACGGGGGCCGGCGCGTGGGCCCCGTGTCCACCGTGGGCCTCACCGGTGAGTGGGGGCGGGGCCTGGGAGGTCTCAGGGGATCTAGATAGCTTGCTTTGGCTCTTTCACCAGCCCCTGAGGGTCCACACCTGTCTCCCCTCTCATGTCCCCCGCTCGGTGGCCCGCGGCCGTGGCCCGTGCCTCATGTGTGATCTTTGCCAACATCCAGCCTCATCATACACCCTAGTGAGGCCTCTGATGGTCAGCCACTGGTCCACTCCAAAGCTGACACGTGCCAGGCACCGGCCAAGCCTGATGTTTCCAGAATTTTCTCTATTTTTCCAACTTAATTACAGCATGGTTTGTTATAACAGACCTGACAGACCAAAAAGAAAAAAAGGAAGGAAAGAAAGAACCCAACATCTAGCACACGGGGTTGGTAAAATAACTAGACAACATCTGTAAGATGAGTTCTTATGCCATCGTACGATTACTTTAAAATATGCGTTGGAGTCCTGGCCAGCTGGCTCAGTGGTAGAGCGTGCTGGCCTATGGAAGTCCTGGGTTAGATTCCCGGCCAGGGCACACAGGAGAAGCACCCATCTGCTTCTCCACCCTTCCCCCTCTCCTTTCTCTCTCTCTCTCTATCTCTCTCTTCCCCTCCCGCAGCCAAGGCTCCATTGGAGCAAAGTTGGCCCCGGGCACTGAGGACGGCTCCATGGCCTCCACCTCAGGTGCTAGAATGGCTCCGGTTGCAAAGGAGCAACACCCCAGATGGGCAGAGCATCGCCCCCTGGTGGGCATGCCGGGTGGATCCGGGTCTGGCACATGCGGGAGTCTGTCTCTCTGCCTCTCCACTTCTCATTTTGGAAAAATACAACAACAACAAAAAGAAATATTGTGTTGGAAAAAGAGGCCACGGTTTTTGTAAAAATGCTGTCGACCACTTGGAAGTAACGTGCACGGAGCAAAGTGCACCCCACAGGATGTGTGTGTGTGGGACAGACGAGAACGCTCCCTCACTATTTCTTTCTTCTGTTCTATTCTGTGTTGTCCACGTTTCCTTAAATGACATCCATTTCTTTTTATAACTGGGGAGCCTTTTTTAAAAAAAACATAATGTCTTCTTTCTTGTTCTGTTTATCTTTTACCCCAAGCGCTCTCTTGCAACATACTTTATTGCTTGCTAATTATGGAAAAGAACACTTTCTAGTCCCTCCGAAGCGGGGTGGTGGGGTGGGGGGTCACACAGGTGAACTCACACAAGCGGACTCCCTTGCAACCGCGCCGCCCAACTGACTTCTCTGACTCGCTGTCAGCCGGATTCCCATGCCTGGGGAGAGCATGTCCCGCGAGTCCCGCTGGGTGTGAAGGAACCTAGCCCTTCCTCTGAGGGGGACCCGTCCTTCTGGGCGCAGGTTCCTGACTCGGTGGCACCGGGGGCTGGGGGGCAGTGTGTGACACTCCCTCGCCACTCCTGATCGGCCTGTGCACAGAGGAGCCGGGTCCCTCGGCCCTCCCGACTCCGGGGCGGTGAGCCTCATCGACACGTGTGTTCACAGCTGTGTTGGGGGGAACAGAATAAGGAATTCAATCGAAAGTGGACGTTAGAACAAGTCCCACCCCGAAGGAAAGCTGTTCATTCTCACTCACGGCTGAGGTTTTTTATACCCTCTATCAAAGGCGAATTCCCGACATGGACAAAGTGGACGGAATCTGTGTCCCCTCCCCGCAGCTACCCCTTCCACCAGATTATTAATTTCATGACCCAGGATTCTGTATTTTTTTCTTTTCAGTTTTTTATTCAGTGAGAGCAGGGGAGGTAGACTTCTGCATGACTCCTGACCAGGATCCACCTGGAAAGCCCACTAGGGGGCGATGCTCTGCCCATCTGGGCTGTTGCTCTTGTTTCTCAGCAACTGAGCTCTTCTTAGTGCCTGAGGTGGAGGCCACAAAGCCATCCTCAGTGCCCCGGGCCAACTCAGCCCAATCAAGTCATGCCTGCAGGAGGGGAAAAGAGAGAGAGAGAGAGAAAAGGGAGAGAGGGAGCAGTGGATAAGCAGATGGTCACTTCTCCTGTGTGCCTTGACCGGGAATTGAACCCAGAACATCAAGACACCGGGCTGACACTCTACCGCCGAGCCAACAGGCCAGGGAGGGCCTGTATTTTTCTAGTGAAAAGAATATAGCAACGTGATGGAAAGTTTGGGAACAAGGAAAACATCTCTCATTGGACCACCTTTTCACCCAATTACCGCCCATCGTAACAACGCGCCTAACATCCTCTGTGCGTTCTCGAAAGCTGCAGAGTGCTGATCTAATTCTTGGCTCTCCTCCTCTCTGTCCCTGGGTTACATGTGAGCATTTACCCTGTGGTTACAGAGCCACCATCAATCATCACATTAATGGTTATTTGATGCTTCACGGTCAAAGCGCCAAACGTAATTAATCACCTTCTACGGGGTTACTTGGTCCCTGACAAACTTGGCTGTCATGAGCAATCCCATACCGAACCCCTCTGATACAACCTCTTCCTGCTCTTTAATAATTTTCTTAGGATAGCTGCCCAGAAATGAGATTATTGGGTCAAAGGAAATTAGCATTATTTTGGCTTCTGACACATGGTCCACATCTCCTTCTGGAGGTTTGTGCCAGCAAGTCCGTGACCAGGTTTGGAAGTCTATGTGAGCATTTTCCACACAGAGGTTAACCATGTGGCCAAGCCAAAGGCCATGCAGCGTCCAATCCTGCAGCTCGGGGGGTGTTTTGGCAGGATAGACTGTTGTCACTGTAGACATCACCGGAAAATTAAGTCACCATCTAAGTCTCTATCCCCAATCTCTTCTCAGCCCCCAGCCCCACAGAGCCGAGCAGGGAGGACTGGAAGCCCCCCGGGGAGCCCCGCCTGGGGGAGCTCACCGTGACAGGATCCTCCCCCGACTCCCTGAGCCTCTCCTGGACGGTCCCCGAGGGCCACTTTGACCACTTCCTGGTCCAGTACAAGAATGGGGATGGGCAGCCCAAGGCGGTGCGGGTGCCGGGACATGAGGACGGGGTCACCGTCTCGGGCCTGGAGCCGGACCACAAGTACAAGATGCACCTGTACGGCTTCCACGCCGGCCAGCGCCAGGGCCCCGTCTCTGCCATCGGGGTGACGGGTGAGTGGGCGGTGGGGCCCGGGTGGGAGCCTGCAGGGGGGTCACACCCTGTGAGGGGTGCGGGTGGAGCAGGGGCCCCTCTGCTGGAGGCTGACCGTGGTGTCCACCCCAAAGACCAGCAGGACCCTGGGCAGAGAAGGGCCTCTGCGGGCTGTGCGGGTGACCCCCCTGGGTGCCCTCAGCCGACCCCGAGGCTCCAGGCATGTCTGTGAGGTTGGACTGAGCAGGACTGCCCAGCCCCCAGGAGGGCCTTCTCTGGAGTGACCTCAGGCCCAGCTGTGACTGCAGGCTGGGGGAAGACCGAGGACACCCCCACGGCCCCTGCTCACCTCCCCGTGTCTGTCCCTCCCAGCTGCAGAGGAAGAGACCCCCAGCCCCTCAGAGCCCGGCACGGAGGCCCCGGGACCCCCTGAGGAGCCCCTGCTGGGGGAGCTGACGCTGACCGGCTCCTCCCCGGACTCACTGAGCCTTTCCTGGACCGTCCCCCGCGGCCACTTCGACTCCTTCGCCGTCCAGTACAAGGACGGGGACGGGCGGCCCCAGGCGGTGCGTGTCGGGGGCGAGGAGCGTGAGGTCATCGTGCAGGGCCTGGAGCCGGGGCGCAAGTACAAGATGCACCTGTACGGCCTGCGCGGGGGCCGGCGCGTGGGCCCCGTGTCCACCGTGGGCCTCACCGGTGAGTGGGTGTGGGACAGGTTTCCCTCTGCCCCTCTGCTGTCAGCTGTGGGTGTTGCACCCCTCACACCTAGGCTAGGGCCTCTCTCTTCTCACAAGGAAGCCATATCCCCAACTGGCCCTCAGAGGAGTGAGGGCTGGGGTCCTAGTGGGTGTGGAACTCATGCCTCATATACCTTAGCTCTTCCTTGCTCGTGATCCGGGACCTCTGACCTGCTGATTTGTTCGGATGTGGCTTCCTCAGGCTCCCTGACCAGGCACTTGGGTAGCTCAGAATTGGGTGTGGAACCAGGTCCTCTGGGTTTGAGTTCTGCTCTGAATGGTCTGATTGTTTTTGTGTTTTTTTAGTATGTTATTTGCTTTCTCTCTCTTTTATTTAAATTCAGTGAGAGGAGGGGAGGCAGAGAGACAGACTCCTGCATGCGCTCAACTGGGATTCACCCAGCATGCCCACTAGGGGGCGATACTCTGCCCATCTGGGGCCCTTGCTCCGTTGCTCAGCAATCGGGTTCTTCTTAGCGCCTGAGTCAGAGGCCATGGAGCCATCCTCAGCTCCTGGGGCCAACTTGCTCCATTCAAGCCATGGCTGCAGGATAGGGAGAGAGAGAGAAGCAAGAGGGTGGGGGTGGAGAAGCAGATGAGCGCTTCTCCTGTGTGTCCTGACTGGGAATCAAACCAGGGACTTCCACACACTGGGCTGATGCTCTACCACTGAGCGAACCAGCCAGGTGGTCTGACGGTTTATTGTGCAAGTGCTTCTTGCCGACTGTAGCCACTGATCTCTGCACAAGCGGGGATGGTTAACGGCACCTACCACACTTGTGTGAACGCTCCCCAGTGTCTGGGTCCCCCGTCATCACCTTAGAACACTCTGCTGGGATGTTCGCTCATAGCGGGGAAGCGTTACCTCTCTGGGACGGCCAGAGAGCCCTGGGATTCTTTTCTCTGTTCCAGCCTCTCTGCCCACGGAGCCGCCGGTGGCACCTCTCCTGCAGGAGCTGGCCGTGGGGTCCATGACCTCAGACACCGTGCACCTGTCCTGGGTGGTGGCCCAGGGCCCCTTTGATTCCTTCCTGATCCAGTACAGGGACGGGCAGGGGCAGCCCCAGACCATGCCTGTGGACGGAGAGCTCCATGAGGCCACCATCTCCGGCCTGGCCCCTGCCCGCAAGTACAAGTTTCTGCTCTTCGGAATGCGGGACGGCAAAAGGCATGGCCCGCTCTCTGCAGATGCCAAGACCCGTGAGTGAGGGCCAGAGGCCACCACTGCCCCTGGAGCCTTTTGACCGTCCCTCGCTCCCTGCGGCAGCAGTGGGGATGTCACCTTCTGTGTTCCACACACCAGACCTCAGGGGCTCCAGACCCGTGTATTTACTGGGCTCCGTGACATCCAGTCCCGCACCCCCCCTGACCTCTTACCCCACCCTCCCCCTGCTCCTCATTTCTGTGAGCGACACCTGCTTTCTTCGCCGTCTCCTCCTCCTGTCCCTGTGCCTGAGCTTCCCCTTTCCTGATGTGGCCCCGAGGAAGCTCTGCCTGTCACCGTTTCTGTCTGTCCTTCTCCATGTACTTGTCCCTGTCTTTCCAGTCCCAGACACAAAGCCTTCTCCTCGCCTGGGAGAGCTGACAGTGACCGAGGTGACCCCAGACTCTGTGGGCCTCGCGTGGACGGTCCCCCAGGGCGAATTTGACTCCTTTGTGGTGCGGTACAAGGACAGGCACGGGCAGCCCCAGGTGGTGCCAGTGACCGCAGGCCAGCTAGCGGTCACCGTCTCCGGCCTGGAGCCCAACAGGAAGTACAAGTTCCAGCTCTACGGACTGGCAGGCAGAAGGCAGCTGGGCCCCGTCTCTGCTGAGGGCACCACGGGTGAGCCCCCCGCCTTGCACCCCACCACTCCGAGAGCACCCCCTTATCAGAGGCCCAGAGCTGGCCCAGTGGCCCTCCTGCGAAGCTTGTTCCTCTCCTTCAGCCTTGGCGTGACAATCAGCAGCAAACGCACAGTGGAAAAACCTGGTATCCTGTGCCCATGACTCAGCCCCCCACCCCCGCCAGGGAGGGGTGAGGGGGGGGGTCACTGACCCTCACCTCGCTCCCAGGACCATGAATCACCTTGGCCAGACAGGGATGGGGCACACGGCCATAGTCCTCGTCCCTGAACCCTCATTAGGGGGCTGGATACAGGTGTCCCTCCTGTCCCTGTCAGTCAGCTGGTCTTTCCCAGCTCTGCCCCTGGCTCTTCCCCCAGCCCCCGCCCTCCTCACCCAGCTGCATGGCCCAGGGGTTACTGTGGGGCTGGGGGTGGTGGAAGGAAGGCCCAGGCTGATAAGAGAGTGAGCAGGTGGTCGTGCCGGGCAACGGCAGTCCGTGAGTTTGACCAGCTGCCCACCCTGTCTCTTACTGTCAACCTGACAACCCAGATGCCCTCTGGGAACTTCTCTCAGCTCTAGCCATCTCTCTTCCCAGGGGTCCGGGGGTCCGGGGGGAAACTGAGGCCCTTCTCAGCAGCCCCAGTCACCCGTCTCCCATTCGGTGACCTTCTATGCATTGCCTGCACCCTGCTCCCAGCAAGGAGGGGGTGGGGTACAGAGGAGTCTGGGTAGTGGCCTCTGGAGGAGGGGACCAGGCTACCCACCCTGCTTTCTATAGGACAGGACTGGCCCTGGCTAGTTGGCTCAGTGGTAGAGCGTCCACCTGGCATGTGGATTGTCCAGGATTCCATTCCCAGTCAGAGCACACAGGAGAAGTGCCCATCTCTCTCTCTCTCTCTTTCTTTTCCTCCTTCAGCCAAGGCTCAATTGGAGCGAGTTGGCCCCCTGGCACTGAGGATGGCTCCATGGCCTCTGCCTTAGGCACTAAGAAGAGCTCAGTTGCTGAGCAACGGAGCAAGGGCCCCAGATGGGCAAAGCATCGCCCCCTAGTGGGCATGCCGGGTGGATCCCAGTCGGGCACATGCAGGAGTCTTTCTCTGCCTCCTCTCCTCTTACTGAAAAATAATAATAAAAAAAAGTGACAGGACTGGAACAGGTTTGTCTCCTGAGTGGCTGTCCTTGAAGCCACGTTTCAGGGACCCTTTCCCAGACCCCCACACCTCCTGGAAGTCACCAGGGCTGAGGTGAAGGAATCTCTAAGAGTGGCTACCCTCCTCTCCCCACAGCTCCCCTGGAGGAGTGGCAGCCCTCACCCCGCCTGGGGGAGCTGACGGTGACAGATGAGACCCCAGACTCCCTGCGCCTTGCGTGGACGGTGGCCCAAGGCCCCTTCGACTCCTTCGTGGTCCAGTACAGGGACACAAACGGGCAGCCCCAGGCAGTGCCCATGGCCGCAGACCAGCGGGAGGCCACCATAGATGGCTTGGAGCCTGGCAGGAAGTACAAGTTCCTGCTCTACGGGCTCCTAGGAGGACAGCGCCTGGGCCCCGTCTCTGTCCTGGGAGTGACAGGTACGTGGCAGACTGCCCTGCGCAGCCCTAGTGACCCCACCTGCGTGGGTCTGGGCTGAAGAGGCAGGGACTGGCAGGGGTGGGCAGGGGTGTGGGGGAGCCCTGCCCAGTCTCAGAGGAACGTGCTGAGGACCGGCTCTGACAGCGACCAGGGGTCGGTGGTCAGCCAGGGCCAGGTGGCCAGGAGCAGCCCAGGCAATGGATCTCCATCTCCCGACACCACTCCCCCTGCCCCAGTGCTAGGCTGCTCCCCACGTCCGGGCAGGGTGGCCTTGTCCAGATAGGGGTACCTCCCCCCGCCCCGGGAATGAGTCAGGAGCCTTTTCTCAAATGAAAAATCACTGGAAAGCAAACCCGCAAAGGGCAAAGAAACCAGCAGGGGCTGTGGGGGCTATGGGGGCGTGGGGGGGCGTGGGGGGGGCGGACTCTTCCCCATGCCGGCCCTACGGGCAGGTTTGCCCCTCTTTCACCGGCCTCCTCCATCCACAGCTCTCCCTAGTTCTGGTCACTTAGTCCTGCCTCAGGCCGTCAGCATGGGAGTGCTCAGACACTGGGGGAGGTTGAGACACAGCGGTGGGGCGAGGACCCCCCCAGGAACTCCCGCCAGGAGGCCGCACGGGTTCAGACCCAGCAAGGGCCCCCACAGAGGCGTCACGGGACCACCCAAGCAAGCCCGGGCATAGCCTCAGCACCAGAGCAGGGAGGTGACAGGAGAGCTTGGTCCTTCTCTTCTCCTGGCTTCTACAGCTGGGGCCGTACATTCCCCACCTCAGTCCCGGGACACCCGGAACCCCCTCTTTGTAAGGTGCAAGGGAGTTGGGATGGCCCTCTGCGTGCACACGCATGCACACGCGTGCACACGCGTGCACACGCGTGCACACACACACCCTCCTCCCCTGGGCCTCTCCCACAGCTCCAGAAGAGGACACCCCCGCCCCCTGGCACCCCGCCACAGAGGCCCCTGAGCCCCCCGAAGGGCCGCACCTGGGGGTGCTGGCAGTGACAGACAGGACCCCAGACTCCCTGCACCTTGAGTGGACAGTGGCCCAGGGCCCCTTCGACTCCTTCGTGGTGCAGTACTGGGACCCAGACGGACAGCCCCAGGCCTTGCTCGTGGGAGGTGACCAGAACAAGGTGCTGGTGTCAGGCCTGGAGCCCAGCACGCTCTACAGATTCTTCCTCTACGGCCTCCAGAACGGGAAGCGCCTGGGACCCATCTCGGCTGAGGGCTCCACAGGTAGCGGGCAAGGGGCTGCTCGGGTCTGGGCCTGGGGGTGCCAAAGGGGTGCCCAGGGGATGAGTGTGAGGAGGGGGCCACGCAGGGAGCAGCCCTGGCTCTCTGCACATGTCGTCCCTGTGGGTCCCCTGGGGGGTGCCAGCCCCTGGTTAGCTCCACTTGACAGATGAGGAATGAGGGGCCAGGGTGGGGTGGCGGGCCGGCCCTGCCCCCAGGTCACCAACTGCTTTGCTTCTGTTTCCAAACCCTTTTCCCTCTCACACGCTCTGCTCTGTGCAGGGGCAGCTCCCGCCGGCCAGACCCCCGGGGAGCCCGGGCCCCGGCTGTCCCAGCTTTCCGTGACAGATGTGACCACCAGCTCCCTGCGGCTTAACTGGGAGGCGCCCCCTGGGGCCTTCGACTCTTTCCTGCTCCGCTACGGGGTCCCCTCCGAGAGCACTCTGGAGCCTTACCCGCGTCCCCTGCTGCAGCGGGAGGTGACCGTGCCGGGCACGCGGCACTCGGCTGTGCTGCGGGACCTGCGTCCTGGGACCCTGTACAGCCTCACGCTGTACGGGCTGCGCGGGCCCCACAAGGCCGACAGCGTGCAGGGCACTGCCCGGACGCTCAGCCCAGGTGAGCCCCGCCCCCGCAGACAGGTGGCCCCTCAGCCAGAGGGAGGCTGCTGAGTGGTGCAGGGCATGAGGCCACGAGGCCACGAGGGGGCGGGGGAGTCCCGGGGAGGAGCCCCGTGCCCCGTGCCCCGTGCCCTCACCACTACCCCTTGGCACACCTCTGCCCTCAGTTCTGGAGAGCCCCCGGGACCTCCAGTTCAGTGAAATTGGGGAGACCTCAGCCACGGTCAGCTGGACGCCCCCGCCGTCGCTTGTGGACAGCTTCAAAGTCTCCTACCAGCTGGCGGATGGAGGTGATGCGCCCTTTGTCCGTGTCCTCATTGGCTCCCATCTCCCCTGCGCCCTCCACTCCGCCCACCCACTCCGCCCACCCCGCAGCCTCTGCTGGCTTCCCTGGGCAATCCCCTCAAGTCCCCCAACCCCACCCGGGTGTTTGCAGGGGAGCCCCAGAGCGTGAAAGTGGACGGCCGAACCGGGACCCAGAAACTCAAGGGGCTGATCCCAGGTGCTCACTACGAGGTGACGGTGGTCTCTGTCCGTGGCTTCGAGGAGAGTGAGCCTCTCACGGGCTTCTTCACCACGGGTGAGCCGGGCAGGTGCGGTGGGGCAGGGGAGACCACGAGGCCACTGGGGCAGTGGTGATGGAGGGCCCAGATTTGGGGAGCAGGGGTGCGGTGGAGAAAACAGCGAGGGGGGGAGGGGTCTTCTCTGAGCCCCACGCTTCCCGCCCCCCAGTCCCCGACGGCCCCACCCAACTGCGAGCCCTGAACCTGACGGAGGGAGCGGCTCTGTTGCACTGGAAGCCCCCTCGGGCTCCCGTGGACAGCTACGACGTCCAGGTCACTGGCCCAGGCGGTGAGTGGTGCTCAGGCTTCCGCGGGGCGCTTGTTCAGGGTGGGAGAGCAGGGGCCCGCTGGGCCCTGCCAGGGAAGATGGGCAGCCGCTGATGCCCCCCGCCCCATGCCCAGCCCCCGCTCTGCAGGCCTCAGCCCCGGGCAGCGCCGTGGACTACCCCGTGGACGGCCTCACGCTCCACATCAACTACACAGCCACCGTGCACGGCTTGCGGGGCCCCAACCTCACCTCTCCAGCCAGCGTCACCTTCACCACCGGTACCTTCTGTGAGGTGGGGCGGCCGGGGTGGGGAACGTGGGTGCAAGGAAGGGCCTCATCTCCCTCTTCTCTCCGGCCTTCTCTTTTCCCAGGACTGGAGGGCCCCCGGGACTTGCAGGCCAAGGAAGTGACCCCCCGCACAGCCCTGCTTACGTGGACTAAGCCCCAAGTGCCACCAACTGGCTACCTGCTCACCTATGACACACCTGGTGGACAGATCCAGGTGGCCCCCACCCCGGCCGGCGGCACTGACCAACTCCTCACCCAGGGCTCCCTTCTGGGGGAGGGGAGGGGAGGGGAGGGGCTGCCTCTGCATCCACCTGTCCCCAGTGGGGCTTCGTCTCTCTGTCCCTGAGTCCCTGACCCGCTCCTTCTGCACCCACAGGAGATCCTGCTCCGTGGAGACGCCCCCTCGCACCAGCTCCTAGGCCTCTTCCCCTCCACCACCTACAGCGCATGGCTCCGGGCCGCGTGGGGGGAGAGCTTCTCACCCCCCATCGCCACCTCCTTCACCACCGGTACTGGGGGGCGGGACTGGCCCGGACCTGAGCTCCAGGCTGAGTGGGCGGGTGGTGGCGGCGGCGGAGGAGGAGGTCTGGGCTTGGGAATCAATGACCGCCCCCCCCCATCCCGCCCTCTCCCCCAGGTGGATTGCGGGTCCCCTTCCCCCGGGACTGTGGGGAGGAGACGCAGAACCAGGCTGGCACCTCGAGGACCACCACCATCTTCCTCAATGGCAACCGCGAGCGGCCCCTGAATGTGTTTTGTGACATGGAGACTGACGGTGGTGGCTGGCTGGTGGGTGGCAGCCGGAAGCCCAGGGGGGGGGCTGCCTGGGTGGGGGCGGTGAGGGGGGCTGCTGCTTCCCAGGAGCCACAAGCTGATGGTGACCCACCTGCCTCCCAGGTGTTCCAGCGTCGCGTGGACGGGCACACGGACTTCTGGAGGGACTGGGAGGATTATGCCCAAGGTTTTGGGAACATCTCCGGGGAGTTCTGGCTGGGTCAGTGCCTCACGGGGATGGCAAGACGGGGGAGGGAGGGGGAGGGGGAGGGAGAGGGGAGGGGAAGGGCCCGCCCGCCCCACCAGGGCCACAGTGAGAGCACGTTGCCCACCCCCAGGCAACGAGGCCCTGCACAGCCTGACCAGCGCCGGTGACTACTCCATGCGTGTGGACCTGCGGGCAGGGGGCGAGGCCGTGTTTGCCCAGTACGACTCCTTCAGGGTAGACTCGGCTGCCGACTACTACCGCCTGCACCTGGAAGGCTACCGTGGCACGGCGGGTACGGGCTGGCTGGGCCTGGGGGCCGGGTGCGGGTGGGGCATGGGCGCCCCTCACTCCTCGTTGCACCCACCCACCCACCCACCAGGGGACTCCATGAGCTACCACAGCGGCAGCGTCTTCTCTGCCCGAGACAGAGACCCCAACAACCTGCTCATCTCCTGCGCCGTCTCCTACCGCGGGGCCTGGTGGTACAGAAACTGCCACTATGCCAACCTCAACGGGCTCTACGGGAGCACCGTGGACCACCAGGTGAGGGGCCTGGGGGAGACGCAGCCGAGGTGGCGGAGGGGGGGGCTGCCTCTGGGACAGGAACAGCAATGCCATCTCACCACAGCGTTTTGGGGAAGGAGACAATTTATTGGAGGGGAAGAGCCAGCTCAGAATTAAGCCTCGGTCCTCCGCGGCAGAGAGTTACAAAGGTGGCAGGGAGGGAAGAAGATGGGCTGATTTCTGGGGAGCAGCTCCCCAAAGGGGGCAGGGTTGGGACGTCTGCTTTGACTCTCCGTCCACAACCTCCCTTCCAGGGAGTGAGCTGGTACCACTGGAAGGGCTTCGACTTCTCTGTGCCCTTCACGGAAATGAAACTGCGACCCAGAGGCTACCGGGCCCCTACCTGACGAGGCGGTACAACCGCCTGCTGAACACTGAGGGACCCTGAGCAGGGAGGACCCAGCGCCCGCCTCACCACCTGGCCGCCAGAAGCCGCCTTCTCTGCCGCCTTCTCACGGCACTATGTTTACAGGGGGGGAGGGCAGGGGGCTGGACGGGAGCAATAAAAGGAGAAACTGAGGCACGAGAGCGGCCTGCGTCCGTCCGTCCGTCCTGCTCGTGGTCACTGGCACTCTCCCGGGACCAGGGCGTCGCCCCTCCGGGGCTGCAGCCGCACCTGGAAGGGCTGCACTATGAGGTTGACGCCGGAGCGCGGGTGGGGCTGTAGCGGGGGCAGGGTGCCCGCAGTGGCGGGCAGCAGCGTGAAGGCCTGCAGCAGGCGCGCCAGCACCACGAACAGCTCCAGGCGCGCCAGCGGCTCGCCCAGGCACACGCGCGCCCCGCAGCCGAAGGCCAGCGCGCTGGGGCTCGTGCCCGGCGACAGGAAGCGGTCTGCGGGGTCGAGGCAGGGGGGGGGGGGAGAAACAGACTGGGTCAGCGGCCGTTGGGGACCTGGCCGGCACTGCTCCTACCCGTGGTCACCCGACCCCACCCCCCACCCCCCACCCCCGCGCGCACCGGGCCAGAACTCCTGTGGTCGCTCCCAGACCGTCTTGTCCAGGTGGGCGCCTTGGAGGTTGGGGATGACCACAGTGCCCTCAGGGATGTCGTAGCCGGAGATGCTGAGGGCGGGGTGGAGTTAGAGGAGCCTGCTGGGGCCCCCCACCTGGGCCCCGCTCACGCCAGCCTCGAGAACTCACCTGCTGGGCCGCGTGGTGCGGTGAGGCAGCGCCAAGGGCACTACCGGCCGCAGGCGCAGCACCTCCGCTATGGTGGCGTTGAGCAGGGGCAGCCTTGCGCGGTCCTTGTACGGGACCCCCGTGCTCCAGGTCCGGGTGCCCAGCTCACGGTCCAGCTCCTCCTGCAGGCGCTGCTGGACCTGGGGAATCGGGGAAGCCTGGTGCGAGGCCCAGCCCTGCAGCTCAGTGGCCTCCAGCCACCGCGGGGAGTGCTCTCGGGAAGGCCTCTGTGCCAATCAGGAGAAGGCCCCCTCACCCGGGCCACACAGTCTGCACCAGGTGGAGCCTCGGGAGGCCAGGACCTGCCCCCCACCCCCCCAGGGCTCACCTCGGGATGGTGAAGCAGGAACACGACAGCCCAGGAGAGGGTGGTGGACGTGGTCTCCGTGCCACCGATGAAAAGGTCCACCACGGACATGTGCACGTGCCCTTCCAAGAGCTGTCCGGGGCCCCCCTCCACTCTCTGCTTCCCCACGCCCTGGAGCATATAGTCCGTCATGTCCCTCCAACGGCCGGCCACCATGCTCTCCTGAGGACGGAAGGGGCCCTGAGTGGGAGCAGGGGCTGGGGCGGGGTGGGGCGCCCAAGAACTAGCCTATCTCTGGACAGGCGACTGCGGGCTGTGGGTCGGAGGCGTGGGCAGGGGGCTGGGGGCTGAGGGCGTGGGCGGGGGGCCCGGGGGCTGAGGGCGGGGGCGGGGGGCGGGGGCTGAGGGCGGGGGCGGGGGGCGGGGGCCGTGGGCTGAGGGCCTGGTCCCCCGCGCAGTGCCCACCTTGTGCCGCCTCAGCTGCTCCTCCACAATGTGGTCCCTGTTGGCCATGGCCTGCTTCAGCCTCCGGAGGCCGGGACTAGGGAAGAACTGTTGGAGGAGGAGAGAGGAGGAGAAGGAGGAGGAGAAGGAGGAGGAGGAGGAGGAGGAGGAGGAGAAGGAGGAGGAGGAGGAGGAGGAGGAGAAGGAGGAGGAGGAGGAGGAGGAGGAGGAGGAGGAGGAGGAGGAGGAGGAGGAGGAGGAGGAGGAGGGAGAGCACAGCTGCCCGGAAGGAGGCCTGGCCCCACCCACTCCCGGGGGGCGGGGAGTCGGGGATGGGCCTCTCACCCTGAGGACAGGAACCACGTCCAAAATCTGGATGGACCAGTGGTCCCAGGTTTCCATCAAGTCCTGGACACAGTCGTGGATGACACGCACTAGGGTGTCCTCCTGCTGGGGGGCGGGGGTGGGGATCCTCTCAGTTCCCGACAAGGAGGGGAGCAGGGGCGGGGAGGGGTGCAGAGGGCTGGGCCCCAGCCTAGGTGAGTGTGAGGGGCCCCGACCTGGTCTCCAAAGGTGAGGCAACAGATGATGCTGCAGGTAAGGAAGGAGAACTCCTTCTGGATGGCCACGGGGGCGCCCGCCTGGGCTCTCATGCGCTGGGGAGGGAGAGAGAGAGCTGAGGGGGGAGTGTGAGGACCGGAGGGGGGGGGCGCGAGAACCGAGCGAGCCAGGGCTGCTGGGCACCCGGGAGGCCGGCCCGGGGTGACCGCAGGGCCCAGCCTGACCTCACAGAACTTCTGGGTCAGCTGCTGCACCAGGGATTCCATGGAGCCGCGCACGCCCAGCAGCAGAGCGGAGCGCGTGAGTCTCTTGTGGGCCTTCCAGAGCAGGGTGTAGTCCCCCAGCGACAGGTCCTGGTTGTGCGGGGACACCAGATTGTCTGCACGCAGGGGGTGGGGTGCGGAGGTTCGAGCTGACCACGGGGGGAACCGGGAACCGAGACCTGGCCTTCCTTCCCCGCCTCCCTCTGGCCCCGGCCCTGCCCCGCCCTGCCCCTTACAGGATGGTATGTGGGGTCTGCCGGCAAAGTCCACCCACTTCTTGACCATGGCCTCCTCGATGGTCCTCTTGGAGTTCAGCACCACCACCTCTGGGGGAGGAGGGGGAGCAGGGTGTTAGCGGGGAGCACCCCCCCCCCGCCCATCCCACCGAGGGCAGGCAGGGGCGGCAGGGCCCCGGATCGGGTCGACACTCACCTCGCAGCCCTAGACGCAGCCTGTAGACGGGACCGTGCTGGTCAGCCAGGCCGAGGAGGTGGACAGGGAGGTTGGACCGCCGCAGGTGCAGGAAGCCAGGCACCAGGGGCGGCAGGTGGAGGCTCCGGAGCTTCCACTGGCCCCACAGCAGGCGCGCACCGGCCAGCGCGGTCAGCAGCAGCAGCAGGCCAAGGAGCAGCATGGCCGGAGACCCGTGCGAAGGCCCCGTCCTGGTCACTTTATAGCCCTGGACGTCCCGCCATCCATTGGGCCGTTTTGGGGGCCCCTGCCCACTGCCCCGCCCACTCCTGGAACGGCCTCAGGCCCATCGGCCTTGGGGAGTCCGTATTTCAAACAACAGGCCTTTCTCCTTTCATCCATCAAGAAGAAAGAGAGGAGAGTAAGGACCCTGACCTTCCTCCCCCCCCTCCCCCCCCACCCCCCCACCCCCCCCCCCCGACACCAGCCATGCAGAAGGACGTGCCCACGCTCTGGCCTAAACCGCCTCCCTCTACCACCACCCCCACCCAACCCCGCCACCTGCCGCCCCTGCGACAGTTTGTCCCCCAGAACACAGTAGCCCCGCCCTCATGTGCCCCCCCCAGGGGGCTGTCGGAAGACCCAAACGAGATACAAAGGATCTGTGTGTTCTTTCCACTCACGGTCAGGCGACTCCCCCCCTCCCCCCCCCCCTCCCCCGGCCCAGGCGGCCCGAGTGTCCCCTCTCTATACCCGTAGCCCCGTGGAACTGCCAGTGTCCCACTTCCTCAAACGTTGACGATGAAGAATAATAATATGGCCCCCACGTTGGGGCTCTTACCATGTGCCTCGTGCTTTTAGGTTGCAAGGAATAGAGCAATTTGGAGGGACTTGAGCTGAGAATAAGAACTGTTCCATGAATACAGGGGTGTCTCGCAGGACCCAGGAGTTGGGGGGGGGGAGCCCCAGGGACAGACTGTGTCCCCACACTCTGTTCCTCCCTCCTGTGCCTGCGGCCCAGCGGTGCCAAGCCCAGGGAGAAGCAGGACTGTCTTTGGGGTCAGAGTCCACAGGTTACAGGTCCAGCCCAGGGATAAGCCGGGCTTCCCAGAACAACTCAGAGCGCCCCCCATGACTCCAAAGTCCCCAGGCAAGGGGTCAGGGGTGCAGCCCTATCCTGAGAACTGTAAGGCGGGGTCCCACTGGACCAAGTAGGACCATCAGGGACCGATGGTATTTATTTTATTTTCTACTGAATTTATTGAGGGTGACATTGGTTAAAAAAAAAAAAAAAAGTATATAGATTTCCACAGCGTATAATCTGTACACTGCACTGTGTGGTCACCACCCTGAGTAGGGGCCACTTTTATGGGTGAGGTGGCCATTAAGGGGCTCAGAGGAAGGTCGTGGGGAGAGACCCTGCCGAAGGAGGGGAGGCATGGCTGTGAGAGGTTGGGGCTTCCTGGGGGGATTGAGGGCCTGGAGGTGACCTGAGGGCCATGCGTTTCCCGTTGCTCACCCCCGACTCTGAGAACTGACCCCCACCCCCGCAGCGGAGGCTCCTCCCCTCAGGGCTTTGCCCCAAGCACAGGCTGTACCCCCAGAAAGCCGACCGGAGGCCTCAGCTGTCCCACCCACCCGCTAGCTTGGAGAGGAACGGCAGGGTCCCTGGTGGGAGAGTTTGGACTCGGCCTGGACCCACGCCCAGAACTGGGACAGAACTCGGCTGGGGTTTCTGGGGCCAGGCAGCAGGGGCTGCCTTGCCCAGGACCAGGCCAGGTCTTGCCACAGCTTCCGCTGTGTCCCTGGCTCTCACAAATGGGTTGATGCCACCAGTGTGGTGACCGGCCACGTACACACACCACAGCCCCAGGAACCCTCTGAATTACGGGGAAGGTCCGAGCTTGTCCAGGCCTCACGGAACAGGAGGGGACTCCCATCGAAAGGGGGGTGACTTGGAACGCTGACGTGCTTGTGGACATACATCCCTCATAGACTGACTCCAGTCCCGTCTCGTCCACACCTCCGTCCCCCGCAAACCCAAATTCCCACCTGATGAGTCAGGTGCACACCCCTCATGTGCTCTGTCCTGTCTGCGCCTCTTTTCTCCTGCCTCCGACGCCCTCATCGACCCTACTCCCTTTTGCCTGAATCCTCAGCCTTCAGAACCCAACTTAGATATCACCTCCCCCAGGAAGCCTTCCCGGCATGCTCCTCCCATTCCCCCAAGCGGGGTCAGATGCCCCAACTCTGTGCCCCCACGGGACCACACAGTTCCCCAACGTCACTCCTCTCAAAGGATGGGGCCCCGCATATAGGGCATGGGGCCCCACGGGTTTCTGTTGGATGACTGAACGGCAGGCTGCTGGACTGTTTCAGCAAACTCCTCGAGATGGATTTCCGGGTCAGCCCTGAAGACCCAAGGGGTGCCTGCCACCAAACAGTGGGGGGAGGGGGGGCTAGGCCAGCAGGAGGGGAGGGCTGACCCCAGTGACACAGCTTGTTCAGAGTATTAACAAACACGCCACAGGCAGCCTCCCCGCTCGTGTCAAGTCAGGACCTGGGAGGAGACAGCATGGAACCCGGGATTGTGCAACTCGGGGGTTTCCTAATGCCGCTGATAACAAGATCAAGCGTCAGCAGGCCTTCGACTGCTCCCAGAACTGCCAGCAGTGCCAGTGGAATGGGGGGCGCGGGCGGGCAGCCGCTCCTGAGGCGTAAGCGCCGGGTGTGAGCTGAGCACAGCCCGCCTGAGGCCGCAGAGCCCGGGGACATGGGGGACATGGGGTGCTCCAGCAGGCTGTGGCCTGCCCTGCAGGCACCGAGGAAGGTGGGCCCTGGTGTGGACGCCGCGTCCTCAGGGCACGGGCTGTTGGGTCACGGGCCCGCTCACTCAAGTGGTCCTGTGATGAACTGAGTCATCGGGAAGGGGACGGCCTAGGATTATGCAAACCCTGGCCCAGGCCCGATGGGGACACGGCCCTCTGTCCGGGAGACACACTCCAACACTTGGCTGTTCCAGGTCTTTATTGAGTCTCTGGCCCCGCCCCCAGGTCTGGGCCCCCCCCGGGCGGGCGAGTAGCCCTCACACCTGGCACCCCCGCATGCTGTACTCCTGCAGGAAGGCGTGGAGCTGGGCGCAGGCCGCCCGCTGGCGCGTGGTCCGGCACAGGCGCTCTGAGGGCATCTCCTCGATCCAGCTGTTTGAGTCCAGCAGGTACTGGGGGCTGCGGGGGCAAAGGGAAGTCAGCAGGGGTCCGGAGGAGGGACGGGCAGGCGGGCAGGGAGAGGAGAGCACGGGACCCCCGTCTGTGGAGGAGTCAGATCAGGGCCCCGGGCGCCGAGGACCATTCATTCCCTCGTGGCGTGAGACCAGCAGGAGACCCAGGGTCGGGCACTCACTGTCCCTGGAGATCCTGGGTGGCCCCGTCCAGGCCCATGATCAGGTATTCCTTCCCGGGCTCCAAGTGGAGACGGCAGGAGGCCCGAACCAGGAAGTTGCGGGTCTGACCGGCGGCGGCCTGGGCATCCTTGGCTGAGGGGTGATGGGCACGGGGCTGTCAGAGGGGAGGGGCAGGGGCCAGGTGCTCTGCAGCCCTCCCCCCAGTGAGCCGGCCTGTCCCAGCGGGGCACTGCTCCCCCAGTTAGGACAAGGCCAGAACTCCTAAGGGGCCGAGGGAACGCCAGCTCAGAACCCAGACATTTTACGATTCCAGGCCTGAGACTCAGACCTCAGCTCCCCTCTGCACCCCTAACCCTGCCAGCCCGGCCCGGCCCGGCCCCTTCATACAGAAGTGCAGGACTTCGGTGATGCTGGTCTCAAAGAGACGGAAAGCGGCTCTGGAATCTTCTCGGAGAACCTTCACCTGGAAGCCTGTGAGGGACGCAGGGGGAAGAAAGGCAGGTGTGTTGCCCGCGGGCCCACGGGAGGAGCGGCCAGGCAGAGGCCCCGAGGGCGGGCAGGAGACTGACCGTAATCCACGCGGGGGTGGTAGCAGGCATACTTCATCCGGTAGCCCTCCTCCTCCATCAGCCCCCGCTCCAGGGCACGCCGCTGCCGGGGGCACTTCCCTGAAGTCGGTGGGGGCGGGCAGGGTGAGACGGGACCCTGCCTAGCAGGCCACTGTCCCCGCCAGCCCCCCCCCGCCCCCCGCTTGGGCCCTGGGTCTCACCCTCGGCACACTGGCAGACGTCAGCGGAGCACAGCGTGGACAAGAGCTTGCTCTTGGTGGGTGCGCCATAGAACACGGAGCACCTCTGCTCTGGAGGGAGGCAGAGAGGGGTGTCGGCATGTGGCCCCCTCAGGGCCACCCAGGCCTCAGGGGCCACAGGACCTCCTTGCCGCCCTCCCCTGCCCAGCCCCTGACGTCCCACATGGGGGCCCCTGTCTCCCACCCCCACTGTGTCTCCCTGCATTCTCACCGGGGTTGTAGTAGTCATACAGGGTCGCGCTGGCCGGCTGCACCAGACCCACGGCCACTTCCTGCACGGCGCCAAAGCCCACGCACTCCCGGGATGTGGGGACCTGGCGCGGGGCGGGGGGTGGGGAGAGGTCAGGTCGCTGGGCTGCATTTCCCCGGGGCCTGTCTACCCGCTGGTCCCATCTTTCTTGTCCTTCACATTTTGTTATCTCCTGGCCGTCAGAGCTCTAAAAACTGCTCCCAAGGTCTCTGCTGACCTCACTGCCCAGATGGTGACCTCATCCCGGCCTCTGGTCCCCGGGCATCTCTGCAGACTTTCCCATCATGGCCACGTTCTCCGTGACGCTCTCCCTAGGCGCAGGGTTGGCTTCCTGGCCGTCCCCGCTTCCGACCTGGTAGTTGCTGACGTCCCCTATGTTCCTTCCTGCCGCACCCTGGTGTTCCCCACACCCTTCCAGGCTGATTCCCACAGGGCAACCATCCTCATTCCCACATCAGAACGTGTAAGTTCTGAAAATCCCGCTGCCTGCCCCCAAACACACTCACCCTGCCCCCCGCTGACAGCCCTGCTTCCTCATGGGTACAGCAGGGGGTGGGGTGGGGGGGCCCCCTTCTCTGCCACAGCTTAAAGGCAGGTGCCGTCACCCGCTGGTCCTCTGGCACCCTGCCCCTCACGCCCACACTGCCCCCAGCACAGTTCAGCCCTTGCCTGGGGATCTTCCTGGCTCCGAGATCGTCACTGTTGAGGCAGAATCCCCCGCCCGGCTGCCCGGGCCAGCGGGATCGGGCCCCTCCGCGCGCGCCAGACGGGGGTCTTCCCTGACTGACCCACAAACACCGGGCTGATGGTGTTACTACATGAACTTGTCTTTGTCACATTTTCTCCAAGAGGTTAGATAGTCAACGTTCCAAAAAGTTCTAAGAGCCACCAAAGTCGATAACTTTTTGTTTTAGCCAAAGATGACTCATCGATGACTGACCTCACTTCGTGAAAACACACTTGAGTATATATAATATATAATATATAATATATAACTGGGAAGGTCGATAAAATGAAAAACAAAAGCAAACCCCCGAGTTGAATACATTCAGCCGTGTGACGGGCTTGCTCTCAAGCCTGCTGACTGGACAGGAGCTTGCCCTTGGTGGGGTCCCGGCGGCCCCCGTGACCAGCACTGGCCGCGCCACTGCCTCCTGGGAGACCTCACAGCGCCCACGCCCCCACGTGGCCCCCCGCCACTCACCGAGTCGAAGTACAGCAGGACGTGGGGGCCCTCGGTCTCAAAGTGACTCACGTAACGGTCAGAGAGGGAGCTCAGCTGTAAGGCAGAAGGGGGTCAGAGGTCACAGGGAGGGGGCTCAAGAGCTCGGAGGGGGGCTCCCGAGGGCCCGAGCCACACCTTCTCCAGGTCGGCCCGCAGGGCGTGGAAGCCACTCAGGAGCGTGATGTCCGCGATGGCCATGCCCGACGGCCCCACCTGGCCATTCCGCCTGCAGAGACACATGGGTGGTGATGCGGGTCCCCCCTGCGCCCACCGGCTGACCGACCAGCAGACCGGGAGAGGCCGCCCAGCCCCGCCCCGGGCTCACCAGATGCACACGGTGTACTGCACTCGGGACTCCTGCTCGTCCGCCACCTTGGGCGCCTCCCTTCTGCGGCGGCTGCGCCGGCCCTCGAACAGCTGCAGGGGCGTCACTGGCGGGGCAAGGGCCTCCGGGTCGTCTCCAGCCATGTCCATGTCATAGTCCTCGTCCTCGTAGTCCTCATTGGCTTCCACTGCACGGGGGAGGCGCTGAGACCCGGCCCCCTGGCACCAGCTCCCCGGGGGACCCGTGGCCGCCAACCCCGACACCCACTTGTGTACTCGACGTGGCCCATGACCGTGACCTCGATCTTCAGGTCCTGGCAGGTCGTGTTCTTCATGTCCAGGACATTGTAGGAACGAAGGACCTGGCTCAGCAAGAGGCCCGGAGAGAGCAGGGGACATTGGGGACCACAGACCTCACTCCAGAGCCACCCCGGAGGGCATCTCCCTGAGCGAAGGACTTGAGGCCGCTTTCTTTCTGACCAGTCCACCACTATGGATGGCTTGCTGTGGGGGTGGCCAGTGAGACCAGGGGGGCAGCTGGGGCCTGCCCTCAGGGACGGCCTTGCAGCCCGTGCAGAGGGGGCCCGGGCAGAGGCAGCTGCTCTGCCCTCTGGCTGAGGCTGGAAGAGAATGGGACAAGCAGCAGCAGGAGGAAACTCAAGGCAAGGAGGCCTGCGTGGGGGGCGGGTACACCTGTCTGGCCAGGGAGGCAGGGAAGAATCTGAAGGGTAAGCTGACCAGTGTCCTCAGAGGGTCACTCTCACCACACCATGGACAAAGCCCAAGGACATGGGGGTGGGAGAGGTTCTGAGACTGTCTTCGGCCCGGGCATCAGGGCACAGGGGAGCGGTTCCTGGGGCCATGAGAGGACTGGGGAGGGAGACACCCCCGGAGGGCAGCAGGGGAAAGAGGCCCCATCCGGGACACAAGGGAACACAGGCAGGGCCCGGGCTGGAGCACTGGTGTGGACGCAGCTCGGCACTGAGGGGGAAGGGGAGGGCAGGCACCCCCAGAGCGCGGAGACCACACCAAGAGCAGAGTTTCCCAACCTCAGGGCCGACCCCGGGGAAACACCAGGTGGGGGTTGCTTCCTCCTTCTGACCCTGAGCTCCGCCCACAGGTCTCCCAGGCAAGGACCCCAGCTCCTGCCTGCAGCCTGGGTGTGTGTGTGGGGGGGGGGTTCTCACCTTCAAGGTTCCTTTGCTGTTTCCTCCCACCATCACCTGAATCTTGCTGCCCAAGAAAAACTTCCAGGAACAGAGGAGGGAGAGGTGTCAGAGGGCAGGCTTCCTGTTCCGACTCACCTCCTCCCGGGAAAACGGCCCCCCTCTCCCACCTCCCGCTGAGCGACAGACTCGACACCTTCGCCAGCACGGTGGGTGTCCCTTCAGCCTCCCACAACCCCGCTGGGCAGGCCCCGCGTTCACTGCTTACAGAGGAGGGAAACGGGGTTCAGACGCTAGGGGGCTCTCCAGATCACACAGCCTGACCGTCTGCCCACGAGAGACTACCAGGAGGAGCTACTCCCGCAGGGGTGAGGGGCCGGGGAGTCCCAGGCCTGGGGAGTAAGCCCAGGCGTCCTGGCAACCTGGGCGAGGGCGCTGCTCACCTGCAGCTCCTCCTCCAGCCCGTGGCTCTGCTGGCTGCTCAGCTGCAGTAGGTAGGACTTGAACCCACTGCGTCCCACGGAGCTGAGGTTCAGATTGAGCTCCCAGCTCTCAGGGGTGTGGGAAGCGATCCAGTAGGCAGACAGCGCGTCCAGGGCGACCACTGTGTCCTGGGGAGGTGGGACCGGGACTTGGGCACTTGGTCTCAGGACTGCCCCCCCCCGGAGCCCCCCCACCTCCGGGCAGCCCCTACCTGGGTGCTGCGGAAGCCCCCCTGGAAGCCGCCCTGGTGGGACAGCCAGGCCGCCACCTGGTCGGCCATCTCCTCCTTGCCCTCCCGAAGCAGCAGGTGCAGCAGGCCGTAGGCTGTGGTTTCGACCCACACAGCGGGGGCTTGGGGCACAGGGTCTGCCGGGCCGCGAGGGGCCGGAGTGGACGATACCGCGTTGCTCTGAGACCCGATGACCGAGCCCCAGTACATGTCATCTGGGAAGGAGGAGGGGAGGCCCGCCGGTGAACAGAGAGGATGCCAGTCACCCGGGCCCTGGCCGCTCACGTCAGGCTCCCGGGACCCTAACCCTCGCCACCCCGGCTGTTCTCCCATTCCATCTCGGATTCCTGGCTGTTTCCCTTCGGCAAAGGTCTGTCACGCCCCAGGCCCAGTGCCGGGACCCCCTGACTCTCACCGCCTATCTCCTGGGCCATGGCCATGAGGTTGTTATGGGCCGTGTCCTGCAGGTTGTCCGGGGCCCGGGTCAGCGTCAGCGCATAGGCTGTGATGGCGGCGGCGTGGGCACCCAGGAGCCCCGTGCTTGCTTTCGCCCCCAAAAACGAGTTTGCGTTTGAGATGGAAGTTTCCTAGGAGAACGTGGGGAGGAAGCCTGGTGGGCTGGACGCCCGGGTTCCCGGGGAGCAAGGGGGCGAGTTGGGGGCCGGGGAAGGGCCGACCAGGTGCCCGGTGCCTGTACCACTCTCTGTCTCAGCTCCTCCGCAATCCCGTCCGGGAAGACAGCCAGCCCGTGATGAAGGGCGATGACCACAAAGGCCGTCAGCGCCACGGTCTCATCGTTTCCTACCAAGCCCCCCTGGCCAGCGGAGAGAGGACAGGAGGTCAGCCAGGAGCGGGGAAAGGCCGGGAGAGCCCCCACCCGCACGCCTCTGCCCAGGCCCCCAGCCCTGCACCTGCATGCCCCTATGGATGACCGGACAGGGGTCCTGAAACGAGCCATCGGCCTGCTGCTGGGTCAGCAGCCATGCAGCCGTCTCCTGCAGCTTCTCAGGGGTGTCGGCCACCTGTTCTTGGGCCAGACTCAGTACCTTCAGCACAAAGGCCGTGAGCCTAGAGAGAGGACAAGTGAGTTGAGGACGGGGGCCGGTCCCTAGGCAACCCCACACCCCGGGCACCTGGTCAGTCAGCTGCCTTCCCTCTGCAAGGCTCTGCCCTCGGCAGCCCTGTGCCTCTCAGGGGCCCGGACACCCCCTCACCAGGTGCTGCTCTCCCGATGCAGCCAGGCCCCGTAGGAACCGTCTTTTTTCCGAAACTGCTGGATCCGCATGTAGCCTGGGGGAGAGGGGCTGCTGCTTCTACCTGGCACCACGTCCCCCCTGCCCCCCCCATCAGGAGGCCGTCCGTCTTTCCCACCAGCTTCCTGGGCTGCCCAGCCTCCACTAACTGCCCTGCACCCAGACCTCTCTGGATCAGATCCACAGCGCGGTCCTTGGTCTCGGGGGGCAGCTGACTCCACTGCTCCGTCTTGTCCAGGTAGCGGGAAGCGGCCAGTGTCGGGGCCAAGAGGATCATGGTTTGCTCCCCACAGCCAGTCGGAACCCTCAGGAGGGAGGCCAGGCCCCCTGGTGACAAGGCCCCCTCAGAGCCCAAAGTGTCCAGTGGGTCTGAGGCTACAGAGGAAAGAGAGGGCGTAGGGTGAAGGGCAGGTCTGGGGACCCTAGGTCAGAGGCCAAGGGGTCAAGTAGGTTGCAGGTAAATCCGAGGGTGGTCGCTGGGAAGGGACCAGAGGACACTCGCACCTGTGACCCTGACATGGCTGCTAAAGTCTCCATCGGGGATAATATTGGGATCAGAGTTGCCAGGAATTTCCAAGGTCCGGCCTCGGTGGTCTGGAGAGAAGGGGGTAAATTGTCAGTGTCAGCCTGGCCTGATGTCCACGTCTCCCTCCGCCTACAACCCCCCCCCCCCCCCGCACCCCACGCCAGGGACAGTGGTGGCAGGGGCGGTGGGCCACTCACCCAGGGGGTTGAGCTGGTAGACCAGCTCCTCCATGCGAATGGCCCCTTCCTTCTGTCTCGGGGAAAAGAGAGGTCTGAGCGATCACCGACCTCCCAGGCCGTGGCTGCCCTCCCAGGGCAGACCCCCCCAGCACTGGCAGGGGGAGCTTCAGAGACAGTTGGATCAGAACGGAGGGGGGAGGTACACTGACCAAGGTGCTGGGTCTGGCTACGGCACCTGGACCAGCCAGCAGCGAGAGAGAGAGAGAGAGAGAGAGAGAGAGGGGGCCAGGGGATGGCGGGTAAACCCAGGAGCCGGGGACACGGCTTCACGGCTGTTGCAATCACCTCAATTTTTAGAACTTTAGACACTGCGTCCCCCACAGGGAACTCCAAGGACCCTCGAGCCACCACCTTCAGAGACACATCAGCGGCGGCCGTGGGCACCACAGAGAAGCCGACGGGCCGGGCAGAGTGTGCCGGGACCAGCACCTGCTGGGCCAGCCCTCCGCCCCCGGCCAGGCACAGCCCGTCCACGGGGGACACGTGGACGCTCACCTGGGGGCAGAAAGACGGGCATGGCTGGAGCCCCGCGCCCGCCCCGCGCCCGCCCTGCCCACCGACCCCTGTGCGGCCTCACGGTCAGGTTCTTATCCTGGTAGTTGTAGAGCACGGGCCGCAGCTCCAGCTGCTCGAAGCGGCGGACGGAGATGGGCAGGCGGAGGTGCAGGTGAAAGTCGCGGAACACTCGGACCCGGAGGGGCGTGGCCACGCACAGGCCTGCGGATGGACAAACCCACACGGACAAGGGGCAGAAATCAGAGGCCTGGGGCATCACAGCTGCAGGGTCCCACCAGGGAGGGCCCGGCGGGGTGCCCCTCTCTGCCCTGCTTTCGCCTCCCCGCCCCAGGGCAGGCCGTGTAGACCCCTGCGGGTCTGCACCCGCTCCTTGCAGGGAGAGACGACGGGGTGGGGGTGGGGGGTGCGCAGGCGCCTCGAGCTCACCTGTCGTTTTGGACAGGCTCACACCGTGGATCTCCCACGTGGTCAGGGAGTCTGGCAGCACCTGCGGGAGGCTGGCGGGGATGGGAGAAGCAGCCCGTCACTGCCTCGGCAGCCCCCCCCCCCCACCGGGACACCCGCGGAGCCCAGGCCACGCCCACCGCCCCCCCTCACTGGAGGACGGAGTCCACGGACGCCACTCTCCAGAGCCAGTTCTCGGGGAAGAAGCTGCGCACAGGGATGTCGTCTTCCTCCAACAGGTCCTCCTCCTGCAGGATCTCCATCGCTGCGGGCCCAGAGTGGGGGGGGGCATGAGGGGCCCGCAGCCTGGCCCGCGGCCCCGCCCCCGCCCCGCCCCGCCCCGCCCCGCCCCGCGGCTCCGCTCACCTCGGGCCAGGCCGCCCTGGCCCCTGACCCGCATCTTCTTGCGCAGCTCTTCTGCAAAGTGGCAGCAGGACAGCAGGGGCTCCCGGCAGGCCGGCAGCTGCACGCGGGACGCCCGCTGCTCACAGGTGCGGGCCATGGGCAGCCGTGTCATCCCGTCCTGGCAGCAGCGCCTGGAGACTGGGGAAGTGTACTGGCCCACTGCCGGGCCCGCAGGGTGAGCATGGGACAGGGCCCAGGGCAGGGCTCGGGGAGGGTGAGCATGGGGCAGGGGACAGGGCCCAGGGCAGGGCTCGGGGAGGGTGAGCATGGGGCAGGGGACAGGGCAGGGCTCGGGGAGGGTGAGCATGGGACAGGGGACAGGGCAGGGCTCGGGGAGGGTGAGCATGGGGCAGGGCCCAGGGCAGGGCTGGGGGAGGGTGAGCATGGGGCAGGGGACAGGGCAGGGCTCGGGGAGGGTGAGCATGGGGCAGGGCCCACGGCAGGGCTCGGGGAGGGTGAGCATGGGGCAGGGCCCACGGCAGGGCTCGGGGAGGGTGAGCATGGGACAGGGGACAGGGCAGGGCCTGCACAGGGTAAGTACGGCCTTGGGCCTCCCGGCCCTGACCTCCAGGTACACAAGGCTCACCCTGGGAGACCAGGAACTCAAGAGAGGCCTGTGGAGAGAGCCTCTGTCCCCCATCAGCACCTCCAGAACTTGGGTCCCTGGCCCCAAATACTGCTTCTCTCCGGAGCAGAGGAGCCAAGGGATCAGACCCGTCCTCCGGCCCACTGAGCCCGAGTGGAGGGCTTCGTAAGCAACCACAACTCACACTTTTCATTAATTGCCTTCTGGAAGTTCACGTCTCTCTTTCTCCGGGCCTTCCTCTCCTTGGGACAGCTCAGACCTGGGAGAGAGCAGGGCTGCAGGAGCCAGGCCTAGGGGACCTGGGGGAGGGGCTCCCACTCCCCTCCCACGCCCCTCCTCTCCCCTATCCCCCCACCCACCCCTCTCCTCCTCCACTCTCACTCTTTCTGGCAGAGGTCAGTTGCTTTCCATCAGAAAAGGACAGGCCAGCGGCCTCGAACACCTGCAGGGCATTGTCGCCACCCCCCGCACCACAGCCGAGGTCATAGCTGTTCATGACTTCGAAGACCTGGCCAGAGAAGGCAGGGATGTCCCAGAGACGGCGTGGCCGAGGGGTGGGACTGATGGGTGAGAGAGCAGGGAGGGGGGGGGACAGGAGAGACAGACCGTGTGGGGGGGGGGACACACAGACCCCAGGGCTCACAGTGTGAGCGGGGTCCAGGGGCCGGGCCCCAGGCTCGGGGCAGCAGAACACAGCATCAGTGAGGAGGAGGGCTAGGGAGGGGGGTCTTCACAAACCTTGCCCATGTCGAGGGGCTTGTGGGACCTGCCTCCCACAGCGTACAGGGCCGTATCCACAGCACCCAGGGCCACCAGGGCTGGAGAGTCCGTGTGCAGGCTGAGCTTTATACTGTCCCCGGGAAGGTAGTCCCTGGGGCTGCCCGCACTCAGCTCCAGCTGCCAGAGGCGAGAGTGGGGAGGCAGTCAGAGCGGGGACAGTTTTTTTTTCTTCTTCTTCCCCCCCCCACACCCCCATCTCTCCCGGGGCCAGTTACCTTGCCCTCACAGGGCGCGGCCTGGATGTCCACTCGCAGGGAGTTGGCCACTGGAAGGCCCGCGTGATAGTAGAAGGCCACGAAGTAGAAGGAAGGCGCCAGGTGGTGGTCCACAAACACGGAGACTGAGGTCAGGGTCCCCCGGGGCTCTCGCCCCACAGACATGATCTGGCCCCGGGACACAACCTGGGGGCCACAGTGGTTCCGTTCAGTGTGTGCACCCAGCCCAGCGGAGGGCTCTCTGCCGCCACCCCCCGCCCCCACCCCTTTTCAGTCAGCTCCTGCACACGCACCATGTAATAGTAATGAGAGAAGCTGGCCCCGTGGACGCCCACGGCACGCAGGTTTAGCTTGAAGGTGTCCCCCACTCGAGGGGGTTGATAATCTAGCCGTTCAATGGACAGAAAGCCAGAGCTTCCCGAGGGTGGGGCTCTCACGGAGAGCTTGGCCATGGCGGGATGGGGGGAGCCTGCAGACACCTGGAGGGGGTGGGGGGGGTCAGTGACAAGGGTTGCCCCCTCCCCCCCCCGCTCCTCCCTGCACCTGGGCCGTGGGTCCCTTAGGAGCCCAGCCTGCCTACGCCCCCCGCCCTGCTCCCCACGGGGCGGAGTCCCACCGAGAGCTGCACTTCTGAGGTGCTCTGGGGGACCAGGATGAGCACAGCGACCCGGCCGCTCCCGTCAGAGTTCTGCTGGAAGTACTGTATTCCAGAAGCAGATGCTGGCGAGAACGTGGCGGAAACTTTGACAGGAATGCCAGAGGCTGGGGAGCCGGCCATGTCCCGGACCAGGGCCTAGGTGGGCGGGGAGGGGCAGGCCAGCGAGTGTCAGAGAGGCCTTGGGCCCCCCTGATGACACCTGCCTCCCACGACCCTGGCCCGGGCGGAGACACCTGCAGCACAAAGGGGGCCCCGGGCACGAGGTGTTGCTTGGTGTGGCTCAGATCCAAGGTGAAGGGAGAGGACACGAAAGGCCAGGATGTGAGCTCGGCTTCCTCCAGCTCTCCTCCTGCAAGACACGGGCAGAGAGGGCTGGGGGGCGCGGCTCCAGCGTGTCCTGCCCACGGGACCCTGAGCCCCTCGGGGACTCGGTGTTTGTGGAGCAGAGCAGGGCCAGCACCCAGAGGGTGTGCCATGCACATCTGCGGGATGAAGGGGTGGAAGAGTGGATGGACGGACGGACAGACGGATGGGTGAAAAAAATAAACTGAGGTAGGGATGATGCTGCTTCCCCAGAAACTATCCAGAAGCACAGCTAGGGGGCTGGTCTCCTGGGTCCTTCCTGGCTCTGGGTCCCAGATGAGGGTAAAGGAGAGAGGACTGGGGGTGTTGGTGCTGGAGAACAGAGGGCGGCTCAGGGGTCAGAGCCCAGGGCCTGGGGTCACGTCAGGCGAGGCCACGCACCTGGAGACTCAATGACAGCTGCTGCCACATAGAGCCGCAGCCCCGGGAGCTCCGCCAGGGGGACATTAAGCTTCTCCAGGGCAGCCTGGACCTCAGCCTCCGAGAGGGACAGGTGGCACTGGCCCTGTACCAGCTGTGGTGAAGAGGACAACAGGGGTGACAGCTGAGTCTCCCACCTCACCTCCTCTTCCCTTATCTCCCCTCCCTTCCCTCCTCACCTCCTCTCCCCCTCCACACCTCACCCCCTCTCTCCCTCATCTCCCCTCCCCTCCCTCACCTCCTCTCCCCCTCCACACCTCATCCCCTCTCCCCCTCCACACCTCACCTCCTCTCCCTCTCCACACCTCACCTTCTCTTCCCTCCCCTCCCCTCCCCTCCTCATCTCCTCTCCCCCTCCACACCTCCCCTCCTCTCCCCCCCACACCTCACCTTCTCTTCCCTCCCCTCCCCTCCCCTCCTCATCTCCTCTTCCCTTATCTCCCCTCCTCTCCCTCCTCACCCCCTCCACACCTCATCCCCTCCACACCTCATCCCCTCTCCCCCTCCACACCTCACCTTCTCTTCCCTCCCCTCCCTTCCTCATCTCCTCTCCCCCTCCACACCTCACCTCCTCTCCCCCTCCACACCTCACCTCCTCTCCCCCTCCACACCTCACCTCCTCTCCCCCTCCACACCTCACCTCCTCTCCCCCTCCACACCTCACCTCCTCCTATCCTTCTTACCTTGGTCTGACTCTCCAGCCCCCGAAGGAACGTCCGTTCCCCGTTCTCATCCAGGAGCCCAAAGCGCACGTAGGCCACGCCCTGCACCGGCTTCCCGTAGATGTATCTGTGGTCATAGAGAAACGGGGAGGGGCTGGGCCAAGGGCCGGAGACCCCCGTGGGGATGGTCTGGAGGTGGGGGACTTGGCTGAAGGAAGGGGTCTGGGAGCTGGACCCGTTACCTGGCCTGGACGTCTAACTGGATTTCAGGAGGAATGCCAGGTGCTGTCAGGATGTAGGGCTTCCCAGGGATGATCCTCACCTCAAAGTTGGGAAGGACTGAACAGAGCAAAGGGGGTGGTGGGTCAAACTCTAGAGGAAGGGCTCTTTAAAGACTCCCTGCCACCTGACCTGCGGTGGCACCGTGGACAGAGTACTGACTAGGAGGGCTAAGGTCCCCGGTTCAGAACCCGGAGTTGGACTGGTCAAGACACATGTGAGAAGCAACTACTACGAACTGATGCTTCCTGCTCCTCCCCGACCCTCTCTCTCAAATCAATAAATAAAGTATTTGATAAGTAAATAGAAAACAAAGACTGCTCCCATCCCCCGCCCTGCTCCCCCCCACCCCCACGCCCTCAGGGGTCAGCCCCCTCCCTGCTTCCCCCCCCCTCCCTGCTCCCCCCCACCCCCCACCCCCACACCCTCAGGGGACAGCCCCCCCCCGCCCTGCTCCCCCCCCCCCCGCCCCCCCCTGTGACCCTCACCCCCACGCCCTCAGGGGGCAGCCCCCTCCCTGCTCCCCCCCAGCCCCACGCCCTCAGGGGGCAGCCCCCTCCCTGCTCCCCCCCAGCCCCACGCCCTCAGGGGGCAGCCCCCGCCCCCTGCAGCTCAGCGCTGGCTCTTACCATACTTCTTCACCTCAAACTGGGTGCTCCTGTTGGAGTCCGGGCTATCTGAGAACCGGGCCGAGATCTTCCACGTCCCGGGCCTGCGGACAGACAAGGGGGCCCACTTGTGCCAGAGGCTCCCTCGGGGAGGACTGTGGGGTGAAGGGCGGGGAGCAGAAACCGGGCGCCGTGCTGGGGGCGGGGGCGGGGTGGGGGGCTCACTCTGAGATGTCTGGAATCATGAAGTCGTCCTGAAAGATGGGTGAGGATACGAACACCTCCTTCTTCCGCACGCGGAGACCAACCGAGTTCTGCAGCGGGAGGAAGAGGGGTCACGGGTGGGGGGGTCGGGTCCGGGGCTCCGGCTGATGGGGAAGGTCAGAGGTCACTGACTCACCTCCACAGTGACCGTGAGGGTGTCCGTGGACGGGCGCATCTTTTGATCCAGGGAAAAGACCCGGTACCGGACTGGGAGGGGAGGGTGAGAGGTGAGCAGCAGTCCCTCCGCACAGGGCCCCACGCCCCCACCCGCGCCCACGCACTTTCAGGGTCAGTGAGACGTCTCACTAAGGGGGAGGGCGGGGTCAAGGCGGGGGCCCGGGCGCTGCGACTCACCCCGTTGGCCAGGGTTATAAACCGGCTGGTCGGTCTGCAGAAAAAGGTGCCCCCGGCGAGAGGAGAAGAGCAGGTTGATGCCCTGAATGTCCACCCCTTGGGACAGAGAGCTCTTCAGCCACGGTGCCTGGGCCACCAGCTGGACCTGGGAGCTCCCGCGGAGGCTTTTGAGGCCACAGCTCTCGGCCCCCAGCGGGAGCACCTGCCAGGAGGGCGGAGGGCAGGTGAGCGGGTCAGAGAGGAGCAGAGGGAGGAAGCCAGAGGCCCGGGCAGGACGGGCAGGGGCAGGAGCCGTCTGGGCTGAGGAGGGTGAGAAGGGGGGGTGCGGAGCCCGCCCTGGCTACCTGGAGGTTGAGGAGAGCGAAGTCGTTCTGGGAGCTGAGGACGAAGTCCACCTTCGTGGAGCAGGGGACACGCAGGTTGGACGGGTTTCTCAGGAACACCGACCCTCTCATTTCCTGCCCCGAGGGGGCGTCCTGGAGCTGCAGCCCCACCGACAGAGGGGCTCCCAGGTGAACCACGGAAGGAGAGAACAGGAGCAACCTGGGGGAGACAGGCAGTGGGTGGTGGGCCCCCCTCGGCCCCTCCACCCTGTTCCCCCACCTCCACTGCAGCACCCTGCCCCCAGTACCTGGGCTTCTGCACGGACAGGGCCAAGAAGCTGGATGCCCAGAGCAGCCCCCACAGGAGCCTCATGGTTGCAAGACCCAAGAGGGATCAGACCCGTGGGTCTGCCTGCTCCCGTCTGGTCACTCTGGGGCGCGGGGCAGAGTTTACTCTAGGCCTTGCTCCTCCCCTGGCCCAACTAAGCCGGGAAACCACGTGACAGCCAAGAATTGCAACTGGCCCCGGGCCCAGTATTGGCAGTGGGGGGGGGGGGCTCCCCGGACACCAGGTCTCTGAGGAAACCTGAGGATGTCGTGGCCCATTTATTCTGCCCCTCTGTTAACCCCTCTCGTCCGGGGGGTCTGGGCACGTCCCCTACCGGCCATATCTGGGTGTGGACTGTGTGCGCATGTACATGGTCAGCATCCCTGGGTGGAGCACATGGTTGGAGGAGTACGGCCCCTTCTGCAAGGCCCCCCAACAGGACCCGCTACGGCCACCCTGGTCTCGTACTCAGTCCCACGAAGCCCAAACCACGGTGGGCCTCTGCTCTTCGCAGGCCCGGCCCGGCCCGGACCGCACTTCCCGGGGTTCAGAAGACCAGGCACGCCCTCACCACCCCCAGGGCAGCCTGACTTCGGCATTTCTCTTCCTCTCTGAGCAACGAAGGAGGTGAAGTTCAGGCCCAATTGTTGCTTTATCCCCGATGGGGAGCCACTCATCCCATTCACCAGGACCCCGGGAAATAGCACCAGCAGAAGCGCTTTATTTGGCAGTTTTAACCTCACGCGTGTAAGGAGAACCCTGACCGCCCCTGCAGTCTCCTGAGACACCCCTTCCTCTCCCGGGACAGCACCGAGCCCTGGCTGCGGGGAGGGCGGTGGCCGGTGCTCTGGCACAGCTTCTGGCTCCACTTCAGGAAAGGGCAGAGAAGCGCTGCCCAAAGTCCACCACCAGGCGGGGCCGGGAAGCAGCAGCAGCCCTGCCCGACACGGTGCGCCCGGCCCCCAGCTCCCCCGCGCTGAGGAGTCTGCCCGGTGAGTAGGATCCTCACGTCTCCGGCAGGCGCAGGACAGTCCCGGACGTGGTGGAGATGCTGTGACAGAGACAGACACAGCTGGACCCAGAGGCCCAAGGTCTGGGTGGGGGTGGGGCTGGGGGGTTGGGGGGGTGGGGACTCAGGACTTAGGGATGTTCCCGGGTTCCAGGGGACAGGGGAGCAGGGCCTTCCCTAACAGAGGAAGCAAGAGTGGGGAGAAAACCCAACTTTGCTTTGGGCCACCACTCTGTCCAGTCCAGAGGCTGGGGACAAGCCTTACCAGTCCACCAGCTGGGCCCCGATGAGGTCGTGCACATGGTAGGCAAGGCCCAGCCGCACAGAGGTGGGCGCCCGCCGGCCCAGTAGCTCTGAGAGGAGGAGCTCCCGGTACTTGGCCTTCCGAATCATGCCAAGGACCGCCTGGCGCCCTGGAGGAGAGGTGGGGTGCGGGAGCAGGGCAAGGTGAGGAAGGTCTGCAGGCCGAGGAGCCACTGAAAGGCACTCCCGGGGGGCTTACCCCGCAGACAGGATACCTTTGACAAAACACTTAATGAATCTCCCGGCTCCGGGTACAGCTAGCCACCAGCTCCCAGCATCCCGGACAGTGAGGACTCCAGCGTTCACCAGCTGCCTAAGCAGGGTGCGAGGCCAGGAGGTGAGGCCTTGGCCCCGAGGACCCTGTCTCCTCTCTTCCTGGCTGATGTATGGACACTGTCTCCAGAAACATAGGCAGCCAGGCAAAGGGGGCCAGGTGACGGACACCCCCTCCTCCGCCCCCTGCCTAGCCATTCTCTGGTCCTACGTGCCTACCCCACCACCCTCCCCCGACACTTTCCTGCTGCTCCCTGCGCCCTAAAACTACTCTCAGAAGACCTCCCTGACCACACTCTGTCCCGCTCCCCGGGGGAGAAATGCGGGTCCTTTTCTCTGGGACCATGCCACGGCCCCTCCCATCCCCCCTGAAAAGTGCAGACCACGCCTTCACATTCAGCAGGGATTAAAGGCAAGGGGCCTGAGCCAGGAGCAGCCCCTGCACTGATACATTTATCGTGTCCGTGCCTGGGTGCTGCTCTTTCCAATGGCATTTATGGTCCCTGCCCGGCCTCCAGGCGTCTCTGCTTGGCCGCCCAGATGGCCTGAGTTTTAGTCTAGGCCCCAGGTAAGACAGGTCTCCTCTCTTGGGGGGAATAACACAAATTCAGAACGTTTTACTGGGAGAAAAGAAAAAGAATTAAGTCAGCTTTTGGGGGCAGGTTCAGGGAAAGAGAAAGGAAAAGGGCAAGGCTGGAAGGAAGGGGACACAGGGAGGTGCCAGAGGCCTGATCTGATTGCTCCCCAAGTCTCACGTGATCTCTGTGTCCCTGAAGCCAAAGGTCTGTGTCATTTGGTCCTGCTGGAAGCTAAGGTCCCCACAGGCTGGAAGCACCGAAGCCAGAAACTTCTGCACGGTGCTGGAGTATGATCGGCCGTCGCAGGCACTGAGGACCTGGAACCGCAGAGGAGAGGCTGGTCTGGCCCCTCTGTGACCCTGCCGTGACCTTCCCCCCAGGACACTTCTCCCCTTCCGCTCAAGTCTCTCCCCACCCCTCCCCCTCACACTGCGGCTTCCTCGAGCGAGCGGAGCCGTGACCTGGGTGAGATTGGGGCGGGACAACTGCCTCCTCCTTTCTTTCTGTGTTTTCTTTATGAAGTAGATACCAATTTGTTTAATTTTTTTTTAATTTTATTACTTTTTTTTTTGCAGGGACAGAGAGAGAGTCAGAGAGAGGGATAGATAGAGACAGACAGACAGGAACGAAGAGAGATGAGAAGCATCAATCATTAGTTTTTCGTTGCCGTTGCAACACCTTAGTTGTTCATTGATTGCTTTCTCACATGTGCCTTGACCGCGGGCCTTCAGCAGACCGAGCCACCCCTTGCTGGAGCCAGCGACCTTGGGTCCAAGCTGACGAGCTTTTGCTCAAGCCAGATGGGCCCCCGCTCAAGCTGGTGACCTCGGGGTCTCGAACCTGGGTCTTCCGCATCCCAGTCCGACGCTCTATCCTGTGCCACCGCCTGGTCAGGCTGTTTAAAATTTTTATGTACTGATAGTGCCCTAACTAGGTATCAAACCCACAACCTCAGCGTATCAGGACGATGCTCTAATCAACGGAGTTACCTGGCCAAGGCCTGCCTCTTTTCTCTCTCTTTCTCTCTCTCTTAATGTTTATTTCATTGACTTTTAGAAAGAGAGGAAGGGGGAGAAAGAGAGAGACAGGAACATCGATCTGTTCCTGTCTGTGCCCTGACCGGGGATCGAACCGGCAACCTCTGTGCTTCAGGACGATGCTCTAACTAACCGAGCTATCTGGCCGGGGCTCTGCCTTTTTTCATTTCCTTTCCCCAGTTTCCCTGCCTGCCCACCCCGCCCTCCACGGCACACACAGCCGCACGCACTCTGGTCCTGTAGTCCTCGGTGAGAATAATGCCATGGGCATCCAGGTCGAAGCCTAGCTGGACGACTCTGATCTCCCCCTGTTCCTGAAGTTCCTTCTGTCTCCGGAAAGGTGGGAGTGAAAAGAAGGGGTCAGGTAAGATGCTCTGCTATGTGCTGGGCACTTGGCCCCCCTGGAAAAACCGTGGGGAGAGAACGGGGTGAATCGTCCAAGTCTCTTCTATATAATTGGCCCTTCCCCCACCCCCACCTCATCTGCTGTGTCAAACTTAGTTCACATTTGCTAAGACCGATCATATGCCAGACACGAAGATAAAACAGTGATCGAGACACCCGCCCTGCTGTCAGGGAATTAACGGTCTAGATTTGGGGTAGAGGAAAGTGGGGAGGAATATGGGATAAAATGTAAAAAACAAATAAAAATCAACTAGGATGGCTCTTTACCAGAATACAGCAAGAACCAACCCACCCGCTGAAAATTAATTCAAGTGCCAGGTAAAACATTAATTTTCAAGTTGTTAAGCATCAAAGAGCTCACAAGATAATAAGTGAACATAAGAATTCATAGAAGTAACTGGGGCCTGACCAGGCGGTGGCGCAGGGGATAGAGCGTCAGACTGGGATGCGGAAGACCCAGGTTCGAGACCCCGAGCTCGCCAACTTGAGTGCAGGCCCATCTAGCTTGAGGAAAGTTTGCCAGCTTGGACTCAAGGTCGCTGGCTCCAGCAAGGGGTTGCTCTGTCTGCTGAAGGCCCGCGGTCAGGGCACATGTGAGAGAGCAATCAATGAACAACTATGGTGTCGCAACAGCAACGAAAACTAATGATTGATGCTTCTCACCTCTCTCCGTTCCTGTCTGTCTGTCTCTATCTATCCCTCTCTCTGACTCTCTCTCTCTGTCTCTGAAAAAATAAAAATAAAAAAGAAAAGAAGTAACTGGGAAATGGAGGGAATCTGATGATTTAGGCAAATCTGTCCGGCACAGTAAAAAAATAACTGGGCACATAAAGGAAACAAAATTCAAAAGAAACAGACCCCAAAAGTCAGGTTAGTGAGGAATTATCAAAAACAGGCTGTTAAAAATAAAAACCTATGTTTTTAATGCCGAAATAAATAAAACCCAAGATACAATTTTTCAGCAGGAAATTAAATTGATATATTTGAAAAAACATCCAAGTAGAAATCCTAGAACTGGCAAGTACAATTAAGGACTCAATGGATATATTGAACGGACTAAGGCATGGCTAAATAAAAAGCTACTAATCTGTCCTGACCTGCGGTGGCGCAGTGGATAAAGCATTCACCTGGAACCCTGAGGTCGCAAGTTTGAAACCCTGGGCTTGCCCAGTCAAGGCACATATGGGAGTTGATGCTTCCTGTTCCTCCCCCTTCTCTCTTTCTCTCTCTCTCTCTCTCCCTCCGTTCTTTTCCTCTCTCCTGTCTGAAAATTGGATAGTCTTTTTAAAAAAATCTAATATGTAAGACAGATTTAAGAAAAAGAAAACTAACCAGAATAAAGACAATAAAAATAATTAGAAATGCAGAGGCTAAGAGATTTAAATGATACAAAGAAACAGTCCAATAAATGTTTAATTGGAGTTCCAGGCTAAATGAAGAGATAAAGTCGGAGAAATATTTGAAGAGACACTGACACATCCATAATCACAAACAGATATTAATCCAACTCTCATTAACTCATAGAACAAACAGACCAATCAAGGACCTAGAAGACTTCAATAGTAACTCTAATTACTAAGAAATAACTGAGTAATGCAAATTCTTTTTAGGTATACATACAGTATTTAGCAAAACTGACCACAGAGCACAAAACAAGCCTACATAAGTTTCAAATGACTGAAATCACGTGGTGTATGTTCTCTGGCCACAATATCACTTATGCCAGAAATCAATAACAAGGTAGTAAGAAAGTGTTTACAAATTAAGACATACTTTACTAATCAACCCAATGTGTCAAAGAAAAAAAAATCAAGAAAGAAATCAGAAGACTTTTTTTGAAGCAAGAGAGAGACAGAGACAGGCAGGCAGGAAGGGAGAGAGATGAGAAGCATCATTCTCTTCATTGTGGCATCTTAGTTGATCATTGACTGCTTTCTCATATGCGCCTCTACCCGGGGCTCCAGCAAAGGTAGTGGCCCCTTGCTCAAGCCAGCGACTTTGGGCTCAAGCCAGTGACCCTGGGTTTCAAGCTGATGAGCTTTGGCCTCAAGCCAGCAACCTTGGGCTTCAAGCCAGCGACCATGGGGTTTTGTCTATGATCCCAAGCTCAAGCCGGCAACCTCAGGGTTTTGAACCTGGGTCCTCAGTGTCCCAGGTCAATGCTCTATCCACTGGTCAGGCAGGAGATCTTCATTCATGACCTCAGTGGGTATTTTTGAAGAAGCAATACAAATAATTCTGATACAGGTAGAACTCAGGACATACTGAGAAACGCTGCCTTAAACTGGTATCTCCCAGCGCTGTGGTTTGGGCTGTATTATCTTTCACTGCAAACCTAGGGTCCTTAACCTTGGGCCTCAGAAGATCTGTGAAACCCCAAAACTGTACATGGACCCTGTAGAGGTGTGGCATACATGCATTTTCGATAAAGAGAGCTATAGCTTTCATTATCTCCTTAAGTGTGTGACGAGGTTGAAAATCACCCCTCGGCTCACTCTTCCTACCCAATCTCGCTCCCATCCACACTCTGAAGCACGACTCACACCTTGATAACTTCCAATTCTGCATCACTGGCCCAGAAATCTCTCCCCAACCTCCTCTGCCACTGTCCCCTCCACTTCGCCTTTGGACGCTCCACAAGCACCTCCTACTCAACTTGCGCGAAATTCAACACGTCATTTCCGCCCAACCAATCGGTGCGCTCCTCCTGCTCTAGTGACTCCACCCCCCAACCTCGCCCTCCGGCACCCGTCCTGTCTGCGAGCTCTCTCCGGTCTTACGCCCTCACTCTCACCCAGCCTCTCCCTCCCCTGGTGACGCGGCCCTAGCTTGGGCCCTTCGGTCGTTCCCGGCTGCAGGATCGTCTCCCGACCTCCCAGCCGCCCGACACGCCGTCCCCTCTCCTCGCTTCCCACGCGCTGAGCTCCCGGCCCGCGGCGTAAAGCGGAAACAACACTGGTGCCCAGGGCCCGCTGTCACCTGACGTCGGCCCGCCCCAGAAGATGCACCGCCTGGCACGCTCCCTGCGGCCCGCGGGCTCTGCAGCACCCTCCCCGGCACGGCGGTGCCCGGCCCAGGACGGCCGGCGGAACGAGAGCTCACCAGCTGCCGGTCGGCAGCCGTGCGGTCCGGCACGAGGCTGTACACCTGGCTCCTGAGCGCGATGGGCGGCAGGGCGTCCTCGAACAGGCCGCGCGGGAACAGCTGGTGCAGCTCCGCCACGGCCGCGCGCGCCGCCCCTGCGCGGAGAGGCCCGGTCAGCGGGCCGCGGACCCGGGACGCACGGGCGGGCGGGGCGCGGATGGGGACGCCGTCCTCCCCCCTCCGCCGTTGCCATGGTTACCTGCCTCGCTCCTCAAAGGCCTTGCCTGGGCACGGCCCGATACCCGCTGCCTCTTCAGTCCCAGGGTCTCCGGGACCAGGGGCGGCCTCTTCCGGCTCATGTCCGGGATCTGGTGGGGCCGGGGCAGTAACCGGGGCCGGGGCCGCGGCCGCAGAGTTCCGGCGCGGACAAGTGACGTCACGAGCACGTCGGCGAGCGTCCACTAGACGCCGCAGTGACGGAAGAGACGTGCTCCTGTGCTCGCTCCGGTCTGGCTGCGTTGGGTCGGTGCGGATGCAGTTCCCGCTCCTCCCGGCTGGCCCAGCCCCGCGGCCGGTGCTGCTCGACGGCGGCCGGGAGCTCTCACGCCCTGGCGGCGGGGCAGCCCAGGGACCAGCCTCCCGGGGCCAGGGCTTTGCCGGCCACTGTCGCTGAATGATTGCGTCATCCACAGCCGAAAACTATTTTTGCATTTCTTGGACTTAAGGGGTGCACCTGTCGAGAGACGTCAGCTCTGTGCAGGTGGGGGTCGAGGACGGCGGACTCCGAGGTAACCAGATCCTTAACTCACACCGTGGGAAGATCGCGGGGTGCGGTTGGGACTTAAGGGGAAGGGCCTTGGGTGCCTCTGGCCGTGGTTCTGTTTGAGGGGCTGGGGCTTTGGTGTTTCAAGGCCAGAGCGTGGCCATCAGGAGGCCTCCTTAGCCCTGACCCCGAGTCTCCATTCTTCAGGCCTCCTCTGTTAAAGAGGTGCTCTCCTCTACCTCTCAAGATTTCATGGAGCCCAGAGGGACCAAGAGAGGCGCGGGGGAGACAGAAGTAGCTGAACCCGGGAACAAAGTCCTCTGCCCGACACCTTCATTGGCCACAGACCCTGCGCTCTACTCCGGACCCTTTCCTTTCTACCGGCGCCCTTCCCAGATGGGCTGCTTCTCCTTGGACGCGCAGCGCCAGTACCATGGAGATGCCCGAGCGTTGCGCTACTACAGCCCACCCCCCACCAACGGTCCGGGCTTCAGCTTTGACCTCAGAGACGGATACCCGGATCGATACCAGCCCAGGGACGAGGAGGTTCAAGAAGGTCTAGACCATCTGCTGCGCTGGCTCCTCGAGCACCGAGGCCAGCTGGAAGGGTGAGCAGAGCAGAGCACACACGTAGAGACCTGCACCTGCTCCCTCAAATGAGAGCCAGAGCCGGAGAGCATTCAGCCCTTAGGAGGAACTTGGGCTGTTCTTTAGGGAACCACTGAGCTCATGCTTGTGTCAGGCCTTCAGTCTCTAACTTCTCTCTAGCAGGAGTCCCGGATGGCTAGCAGGGGCCATAGTGACGTGGCGGGGGCACCTGACAAAACTGCTGACCACGCCGTACGAGCGGCAGGAGGGTTGGCAGCTCGCGGCCTCCCGGTTCCAGGGGACCCTGTACCTGAGTGAAGTGGAAACACCAGCTGCTCGCACTCAGAGGCTGGCCCGGCCGCCCCTCCTCCGGGAGTTTATGTACATGGGGTACAAGTTTGAGCAGTACATGTGTGCAGGTGAGAGCTGCCCCCCTGCCCCCCACAGCCCTCTCCCCCTGCCCTAGAGACTGAGAGCCCCCACCCCTGCTGCTGCTTCTCTCCTTGTACAGACAAACCTGGAGGCTGCCCGGACCCCTCTGGGGAGGTTAACACCAACGTGGCCTTCTGCTCTGTGCTACGCAGCCGCCTGGGAACCCACCCTCTGCTCTTCTCAGGGGAGGTCGACTGCACAGACCCCCGGGCCGCATCCCCACAGCCTCCCACCTGCTATGTGGAGCTCAAGACCTCCAAGGAGATGCACAGCCCTGGCCAGTGGAGAAGCTTCTACAGGTGCAGGAGCTCGGAACTGACAGCTGGGAAAGGGATTTGCGGGGAGAGGAAGGGACAGGGGGCTGGGAGCCACCCTGACGCCTTGTCTTTCCTTCTAGAAACAAGCTCCTGAAATGGTGGGCTCAGTCGTTCCTCCTGGGGGTCCCCAACGTTGTCGCCGGCTTCCGTAACCCAGAGGGTTTTGTCTGTTCCCTCAAGACCTTCCCCACCATGCAGATGTTTGAACACGTCAGGGTAAGGCCGTGGTGTTGCAGCGCTCCCCTGCCCCCCACTCTGAGGCCCCAGGTCCGGGGTTAAGGGCCACAGTGTGCTTCCCCTTCTCCCACTCTCGCCCTCACTCGTCTCCGCTTCCTTCTGGTCCTCTCCAGAATGACCGTGATGGCTGGAATCCCTCCGTGTGCATGAACTTCTGCGCCGCCTTCCTTAGCTTTGCCCAGAATACAGTTGTTCAGGATGACCCCAGGTGAGGCGTTGTTGAGCTCTGCCCTTCTCGTCTCTGGGCCCCAGAATCCCAATCTCCAGCCCTTGATGAGGGATTCCATCTTCCCCTCAGGCTCGTCCACCTCTTCTCCTGGGAGCCTGGTGGCCCGGTCACAGTGTCTGTCCATCGAGACGCACCCCACACCTTCCTGCCCCCGTGGTATGTGGACGCCATGACTCAGGACCTCCTGTCTCCCCCCAAGACTCCCTCCCCGAAGGCCTGACACTTGAGGGCAGCTGGTCCTATCTCTGCAGTTAAAGCTCTATTTCTAGGTGGGTCTCCCTGCTGTGTCTTTAAGTCCTCACCCTGCCCAGAACCTCAAGTACACACAGGGGGTTTGCGGTTTTATTACTCCTTCTGCGTGGGGCTCACTGAGTGTAGAGGCTGGCCGCAAAGACGATGTCCCTCCGCAGCAGGGTGGCTGCTGCCTCCATCTTGGCGCCAAGCACAGGCTCACCCACCAGGCGGGCCGCCCCCCGCAGTGAGCGGCACATCTCAGCCAGGCGCTGGATGCAGCGGACCACCAGGCCCTCGGGGGTCCCCGAGAGCCCTGCCAGTTCGGAGAAGGGCTGTGGAGGAGGCCGAGAGGGTACTGAGTGTGACAGGCCTGGGCAGCCTTTCTCCAGGCAGCCGTCCGCAATACCCCAAACCCCAGTTACTCACCATGCCCCGCGCCCACTCATACACGACCCCGACCAGCCCAAAGTTCAGCTCCCCCACGAATTCCTCCACCGTCTGGTTCAGGCCACAGGCCGCCTGGACTTCCCCGATCCGCTTGGCCACAGCCTGGACACGTTCCACCCCCTGCAGGTGGGGACAGAGGGGTGATGACCCGCCCTCCCGCTCCAGGATACGGGAGGCTCAGATCCAGGAACAAGCCGTTCGGGCTCTTAGGGGCAGATACAGGGTTGGAGCAGTCACTTGGGGAAAGCTGGGTGTGGGAACCAGGAATGAGCAGCCAGAGGAGGGAGGAGAGGAGAGGAGGTCCCATACCTGTTGGAGGGTGACCGGCAGCTGCTCCGACGTGTCCCCGGCGCTCTGGCAGACCAGGCCCGAGAGCAGCGCGGCAATCTCTTCCGGCCGGAGGGCACTCAGAGCGTTGTCAAACAGGAGCTCCGTGAGCAGCAGCTCGTGGCTGCTCATGGCACAAGCCACCCGCCCCGCCAGCTTCACGGTGCCCGCGTCGTCCACATACCCCAGGGTCCGGAGCACCTGGAGGAGGGACAGTGGGTGCCGGGCGCCCACCATCGCCCCCAGCCCCCTGCCGGCCCCACGCCCTCACCTGCACGCGCTGGCAGTACTCGGGGAGGAGGGACAGTGGGTGCCAGGCACCAGCCCCCCGCCTGCCCCCACGCCCTCACCTGCACGCGCTGGCGGTACTCGGGGAGGAGGGACAGTGGGTGCCAGGCACCAGCCCCCCGCCTGCCCCCACTGCCCTCACCTGCACGCGCTGGCGGTACTCGGGGAGGAGCAGCAGGGACTGGTCTGAGAGCAGGAAGCGCAGCCGCTCCATCTCCTTCTGCACCTGCAGCCGCTCCCGCAGCCTCAGGTACTGCGCAGAGGAAAGGAGAGCCACCGGCAGGAGTGGTCAGCCCCCTTGCCCCCTCCCCCTCTGCGGGGGACCGAGGCTGAGACCCGAGGCGGTGGGCAGCCTACAGGGGACCAGAGAGGAGGCTGGGAAGCGGGGCCCCACCTGGGCAGGAAACCGGGGGCTGTGCACGCACTGAGCGCCCCCAATCAGCTCCTCCAGCTTCCGGGCCCGGAGGCCCCCCTCCACCACAGACATGTCCTTGAGCTGGAGGTCATTGACGGGGTCGAGGGCGGGAGGCCCTGCGGGGTGGGCCTGGGCCAGGCGCAGCAGTTCCTGAACGGCAGTGGTCACAGGGGCAGCGGGAGGGTCCTTCCTGAGGAAGGAGCAGGTCTGAGACTTCCCTTCCAGGGTAGCTCCCTTCCACCTGGGGGGCTCCCCGGCCGCCGCCCCCCACTCCCCAGCGTCTCTGACTTGAATTTCGGTTGCTGCCTCTTGCGGAAGTCCTCCAGGATCTTCTCCCCGTTCACCCGGAGCACTTTGGTGGTGATGGCGGCCACGTCTGCGGGCTGGAGCTTGGCCACAGTGTGGTCACAGGGTCCTGTGGAAAGGGAGGAGCAGGGTCAGACCTCACCCCGAACCTCGCTGTCCCGCCAGCGCCACTGGCAGGAGCCTGGACGTCTGTCCCACCCTCACCTTCGGGCAGGAACAGCTTGAAGCCCACAAGGTCCTCGGGGTAGGGTACAGCTGGGGAGGCGGACCCCCTCTCCTGCACGTGCTCGGACGTGGGTTTCTCACACAAGACTAGGGTTGTGAACACTCGGCTGGTGGAGTTCGAGGACACCTGGGGAGGTGGGTAGGCCAGGACAGGGCAGTGTGAGGAGTGGACATCAGAGGTAAAAAGACCATGGAGCACCCATCAGAGCCCAACAGTGTAGACTGGCAACCAAGTCAGGCAATATGGGGAGGTGGGCGTGAAGTAGTGACGGGAAGGCAAGATGGACAAGTGAGCAGGCGGAGGGTCACCTGCCCCCAGCAAGGGGACACAGGGAGCTCCTCCTCCCTCCCCCTGGGGCCCAGACCCCGGGTCACCTGCAGGATCACACCCAGTGTGTTGTGGTGCTCCTGACTCTTCACGACCACCACCCTCCCGACTGACAGCGACTTCAGCCCGTTCACAGACTCGATGACACGGTGCTGGCGAGCGGGGACAGGCACAGGGGACGGGGGAGGAAGGGTCAGGGATGCCGGGGCTAGGGTTCAGGAGCACCCAGAGCGTTGCATTCTCTTCCCGCCTCGGCCACCGCGCCCACACACTCTGGCTCACCTGGATCTGGCTCCGGGTCTCTGTCAGTTCCTCTGCCCAGCTGTAGTACTCGGGCAGGTCGGCCAGCTGGCCGCTCAGGTCCGGCTCCTCCAGGGTGCCCAGTTTCTTGGTCAGTTCAGCCAGAGCTTGTTCATGGGCCTGGGCAGGAGCGGGGCCGGGTGTGGAACAAGGCCGCAGGCTCAGCCCACCGGCCTCCCTGGCCTGGCCCCCCCCCCCCCCCGTCTGACGCCACCGCCCCTGACCTTGCTGTCCTTGCGGGACGGGAACTCTGAGAAGCTCCTCCGCATCATGTCCTCCACGCGAAGGGCGTCCACCCGCAGCAGGTTCAGGATCATGGAGTACGTGAGGCGGAACTGAGACTGCAGCTGGGACGGCTTGCCCTGGGGCAGGGGGCGGGGAGACCGGTGGGCCTGCTGCCCCCCAGCCAGCCTTCTGGGGACCGGCTCTACCCACCAGCAGCGCTGCTCCCAGCCCCGCAGCTGAGGGACCCGAGACAGGCTGCTGCTCGCCTCCTGCTAAGTAAGGGAGCGACCCGAGTAACGGATCCCCAAAGGTCCTGCTGGCTCTGTGTTCCCAGTGAGCGCGACCCGAGAGGACCCGAGAGGAGACCAGGCTCACGCTGGGGTTTTCTTATCCCTGTCTTGGCTTCCCCCCCCCCTCCCGGGGGCAGAAGGAAAAAGGAAAGACGGGAGAGGGCGAGAGGGTTGGAAGGGAGAAGACCCGAGCGGCTGCCTCGTGTCGCGGCTCACCGTCATCATGCGGTGCAGGTCCACCATCTCGGGCACACGGGCCTTGCAGAGCAGGATGACGGTGCCCGTGGGGTCCAGGCCCCTCCGGCCCGCCCGGCCGGCCATCTGTACGTATTCCCCGGGGAGCAGGTCCCGGAAGGTAGAGCCGTCGTGTTTGCGCATGGAGTCAAACACCACCGTTCGGGCCGGCATGTTGACGCCCATGGCAAACGTCTCCGTAGCGAACAGGACCTGGAAGGCAGGGAGGAGGGGGTCAGCCAGAGGGGTCACAGTGCCCGGCACACCCCACCGTAGCACGGCTCCACAGGCACCTGGCACCGTCCGGGCCCTTAACCTGCAGGAACCCACTTAACTCTTCCTCACTTTATGTATTTAGCTACCTGTTTATTTCCTTGGACCCCCAAATCCCTCTCCCACCACCTACCCCCCCCCATCAGTCATCCCGTGTTTTTAAGGAGTATCTCTGTGTGAATGCATTCTCACGTGTTCTGCGTGTGTGTAATTTGCGGGTTCGCATTACAGGCAGCTCTGTATCGCCCCCTGCCCCCTTACTTTTCGTCACGCGGTGTTTCAGGGTCTCTCCAGGCTCCTGTAGTTGTACCTAACCCCTGCCCTGGGGCAGGACACTCTGGGTGCATGGCCTACAGTCACCACCCAGCACCCTGCCTGCCGCAAGACAAGAACCAGCAAGGAGAGCCCAGACGTGTGCCCTCCCCGACCAGGGCGAGAACTTCCTGGTGGCTTATGCTCAGGAATGGAACTGAGGACCAGAGACGGTGTTGTACTTATTCTTGCCTAAGCGTATGCCAGGGCGCGCTCCAGACTGCCCCCCCCCCCGCCCCGGGCGGGCAGACCTCGCCTGACCACGCTCCGCGGATGCGGCATTTTCACCATCGCGGAAGCACAGACCTCAGCAAAGAGCCTGCTGCTCACAGAAGGCTCAGGAGACGGTGAGCGTTTTCCGCAGTATTCCCAAGTAAAGGCGTATCTACCGTTTCTACATGTAACGCTATTGCACGCTTAACGGAGTGCTGAGCAGTGCGCACGTGACGTTTAAGTACGCGAGGGACCACACCGCCCAGGCGACTCGCTTCCACGCAGCCTTCGCGGGACAGTGCAGGTCTGCAATGGGACCGCTACCCTCTAGGAGGTCAGCCCGCAGTCTCCTGTCTCCCTGGCAACGCTGGGCATTAGCGTTCCCTAGGTTTAACCAGTCTCATCACGGGAAAGCCTTACTTCCTGCGTATTTCAGTGTGTGTTTCTTTCTGACGTCAACTTATTTTCTTGGTGGCTTTTGGGTTTCTGGTCTGAACGCATCCCCATCTTAAGTCTGGGAACCTAAGTTCCGGGGGCGTTAAGGAGCACGCAGAGGTCCCGTGGCGGGGAGGCGGCGCGCACACCTTGACCAGCCCGCGGCTGAAGAGCATCTCCACGATCTCCTTGAGGATGGGAAGGACTCCGCTGTGGTGCACGCCCAGGCCCCGGTGCAGCAGCTCCGACATGTGCAGGACCTGCAGGGCAGGGGGCGGGGCGCAGACTGTGGGCGGGGCGGGCTCACGCAGCTCCCGCGCCCACCAGCCTCCCCGCCGGCCCCCGCCCTCCCCACCTGGGGCAGCTGGCGGTCCGAGCCCCGGAGGCGGGCGAGGCAGCGCTGCAGGAAGAGGTGAATCTCACTCTTCTCGGAGCTCGTGGTCAGGTCCAGGGAGGTGAGGCCGGAGGCCTGCTCGTCACAGCGGCCCCGGGAAAAGGTGAACACCACCACGGGCAGCTGCGCGCGGGCGCGGAGGGAGGCCAGGAGGGACAGGTACACACCACGGTCCTGGGGGGCGGGGCGCAACCAGACAGAGGTGGCGTCCCTGAACCCGGCGGTGGGGGCGCAAAGTGGGGACAGGTAAAGAAGTGTCCCGCGGGCAGTGCAGAAGTCCAACCCCTGAGGGAGGAGGGAGGAAATGGGTGGGGACAGGCGCTCACCTGTGCAGGGCCCCCCTGGTGCGTGGGCTGCCTGGCCCCAAAGGTCTGCGCGTGCTTGCTCATCCGCTCCTTCTTGGCCTCGAGCGCCGCGTAGTACCTGGGGGTGCGGGAGGTGGCCCTCAGTCCCCTCCCCGGCCCAGCCCACCTCTCCCCCGGCCCGGCCCCTGCGCACCCCTTCGTGTGGAAGGTGCCTCCGGAGTCCAGCAGCAGGAAGAGCTCGCCCTGGGTCTTGGGGCTGTTCCCCGTGAACAGATAGTGTTCCAAGGGCACCGGGCGGGTAACGGTGCTGATCACGTAGATCTGCCGCCGCTTCAGCCGTCTGAGCGGGAAGGAGACGGCAGGGTGGCGGTGGGACTCAGGGAAAGAGGCCCCCCGCCGTTCTCCTCCTGACCACGTCCCGCCATCCCACGTCCGTCCGGCCCGCGGTTCCCCTCCAGGCCTCACCCGGCCTTTCCTGGGAGCTGGGCTGGAAGGCCAGCCTGGTCACTGCGGCTCTCCACAGGCCACGGTGTCTGGGCCCCGGTGGGCCGTGTTCCCCAGCCCCACCTCCACACCCCTGGTCTGTCCCGGTCTTTGCCCCCAGCACCCCACCCGAGGAAGCCTGCAGCCCCCTTCCGTGTGGCGTTCCCAGGGCACACGTCTCACCCAATCCAGTCGGCAAACTCCAGGGCGTTGGGAACGGTTGCGCTCAGGAGGATGATGGAGACGTGGTCGGGAAGCATGATGAGCACCTCCTCCCACACGACCCCCCGCTGGGCACAGAGGGGAAGACAAGGCAGGGGCGGCTCAGGGGGGGCTGCCCTTCTGTGCCCAGGGTTCCACGTGAGGGCAAAGAAGGCAGGACGGCTTCAGGCTGCGTGGAAGCGGGAGCCACTCCGTCCCGCAGCACGGGACTGCTGGGGTCCGCAGGCCCCTTACCTCGGCGTCGTTGATATAGTGGACCTCGTCAAAGATGACCCACTCCAGGTCCCGGATGACGTCCGAGCCACTGTACAGCATGGACCTGGGGAGAAAGAGGCCGGAGGCTGACGCCCTGGCGGCTCCGTCTCCCCAAACTCGGCCAACGCGCTCCCCCTGAGCAGCCCTACCCTCCTGACCCAAAGTCCACCCATGCTGCGTGCCCGTCTCACCGGAGGATCTCCGTCGTCATGATGAGGCAGGAGGCCTCTGGGTGCAGCTGCACATCCCCCGTGAGCAGTCCCACGTCCCCAAACGTGTTTCGGAAGTCTCGGAACTTCTGGTTGCTCAGAGCCTTGATGGGTGAGGTGTAGATGGTGCTGGGAGGAGGGAGGGGCGTGAAGTTAGCCAGGCTCTCCGTGGGGACCAGACCGGGGCAGCACCTCCGGGCCCACTCCGAGCCCTCCCAGGGGCACGCCACAGAGCTCAGGCACCCCCCTATTCCCCCCGTCACCCAGACACCCCTCTTTCCCCTTCATGACACGACCCCACAACAATCCTGTCCCACGGCCGCTTCCTGGGGTAAACGCACGCAGGTCTCCCTTCTGAGCTCCCTCCCACACCTTCCCATTTCCGCGTGCCCCCCCCTTTCCGCGTCTCCCCCATCTCCCATCCGAAAGACAGAGTGAGGACACAGGAAGGGGCGAGGCGCGGACCGGACGCGGGGGGAAAGCGGGACGGCCCGGTGGAGGCAGGGGCCCTACCGCGTCATGTGCTTCTGGGCAAGGGCGATGGCGTACTCGGCCACGACCGTCTTCCCCGCAGACGTGTGGGCCGCCACAAAGACCGAGTCGTGGCGCTCCAGGTGCAGGATGGCCTGTTTCTGGAACACGTCGGGCTCAAAGGCCCACTGAGGGACAGAGAGACAGATGGGGGCTGGAGAAAGGGCGAGGGGCACGGGGCTTGCAGGGAAGCAGGGCGGCGGGGCGGAGGCCAGAGGGAGGCGAGGCTGGGACTGAGGGCCGGGACTGGCCTGGTGTGCCCCTGGCCTCGGGCAGGGACGGAGGGGGGGGGGGACAAGGCCGCGTGCTGGGAGCAGGTGGGGAGCCTGTGAGAACCAGACCACACTACCTGGAAGGCCGGCTGGGGAATGAGGCGGTAGAAATCACCAACGGGGGCGGTGACGTCCACAGGAACGGCCCACTGCTCCTGAGGCAGCGGCGGCGGCAGGGGATCTGGGGGTGACACAGCGGTGGCCGCTTCCTGGGAAAGTGAGAGGTAGGCGTGCTAGAGGCACAGCCAGAGACCTGTCCGCTGCTGCTCCTCCCACACGGCGCCGAGTTCGTCCCCTTAGATCCAGCCCCGCCAGCCCACCCTCCCTTCCCACCTCGACCACCCAGAGGCACCAACCTGCAACACGAGGTCCTCCAAGCTGCCCGCCCGGGCCAAGGGAGCACTGCAGGAGGAGGCTGAAACAGCGTCCCCTCGGGCTCCTCCTGGCTGTCCCACCGCCTCCCTCTCGTCTTCGTCGCCTCCACCCAGGTCCAGGGGCTCCAGCAGACGACTGAGGCTGAGCAACCCGGGAGCTGGAGCGGGGTGATCTGGGGAGCAAGGCAGAAAGGAGGACCCGGTCACATCCCGTCTCTGTCCTAGAAGAAGGACACCACGTCTCCTACATCCCCGTCTCAGAACTCACCCTTCGGTGCAAAGTCCACACCTTTCTTGAAGCCAGGTGGAACAGTAAGAAGATCTGGAGGACAGGGACAGAGAGAGTCAGGACCACTGGACACAGCTGCACACGTTACATGGCACATACGTCCCTAAGAAATGCCGTTTTCAGCATAAGTATCATAGCTGGGGACAGCTGTTGTAACGGTTTTCCAACAAATGACAGTAAGAGTTGTAATGGAAGGAGAACCTTTTCCTAATTCTTTCTCTCTTTTTTTTTTTTTTTTGTGACAGAGAGAGAGACAGGAGGGACAGATAGGGACAGACAGACAGGAAGGGAGATGAGAAGCATCAATTCTCCATTGTGGCTCCTTAGTTGTTCATTGATTAATTTCTCATATGTGCCTTGACCGGGGGCTACAGCAGAGCGAGTGATCCCTTGCTCAAGCCAGTGACCTTGAGCTCAAGCTGATGAACTTTTGCTCAAACCAGATGAGCCTGCACTCAAGCTGGTGACCTCGGGGTCTCGAACCTGGGTCCTCTACGTCCCAGTCCGACGCTCTATCCACTGCGCCACCGCCTGGTCAGCCACCTTTTCCTAATTCACTGAAAGGCATGGAAGGGCTAGCAGCAGCCTAGTGATAGGGCTAGGCCCCGTGTCTTCAGAGCCCCAACTTGGAGCTCTGCTCCCCAAGGGTCCTACCTAATACCACCTCACTTTCCTCTATTTCTTTTTTTCCACGATTTTATTTATTGATTTGAGAGAGAGAGAGAGAGAAAGGAAGGGATGAGTAGCTAGGAACGGGAAGCATCAACTAGTACTAGTCGCTTCTTGTCTGTGCCTTGATCAGGCAAGCCGACGGTTTCGAACCGGCGACCTCAGCGTTCGAAGACAACTTTATCCACTGTACCACCACAGGTCAGGCTCACAGGCTCACCTTTCTCAAAGTCTATGTCCTTCTCAGCTTCGTCCCGAGTGCTCAGATCTGTCATGGTGGGCTCATCCATTCCGCCTGGGGAGAGGCTGGACACATTAGGACTCCCAAGGAGAGACACGGGAACCCTTCCCTGGAGACTGAGGGCTCCCTCCTCTACAATCTCCTTCCCATAAGTCACCTGGCCAGAAAGGGTACTGGGTTGGATTCCCCCACAGGGACTGGGAGCTGGGCCCCGGGGGCCGGCGGAGCGATAAGGAGGTCGTGGCTGACAGGTCTGTATTCTCCAGCAGGACCTGAGACAAGAGATCAGAACCACAGTGAGGGTGAGCTTGCCTCCGACCTTCCTTTTCCCAGCTCTGCTTCTCGCGGCCCAATCTCTTACCTCCTTGTAGCCCAGTATCTGGCCTGTGGTCGGGTGTCTTTGGGCCTGGAGGTCGGAGGGCACTGGGGTCCCCAACACAGTGAGGAGAGACCAGGGATCCGTCTTCCTCTGCCATTTTCTGGAGAAAAGGAAGAAATTTTCAAGTCTGCTTTCTCCTCTCTCAGCTTCCCGCAGGGGCCCATTCCCCTGGCCCAGGCCCCTGCAGGTCCCTCACCGGGCAGCGTGCTCCAGACCGTGCAGAGGCAGCCAGGCTGGAGATGACAGAAACAACTGTGCGGCTTCTTGCTGCAGATCCGGGGCACAGGGAGGGAGGCCGTGGGGAAGCTGGAGCAAGGGCGAGACGGGACAGAAAGGGACAGGACTCAGAAATGCGAGATGTCCCGGGCAGACGAGGGCAGTCCAAGTGAAGCGATCCTTTCTTCCCAAAGGACAGGACAAACAACGTGCTCCCCAATCTCCCTGGGTGCCGCCGGTTCATCATACATGTTCCAGATTTCAGAATCTGGGGCTGGACCTGGGAACTGCACTGTTTCCCCACACCCCTCTCACACTGATGAGACACACGGAAATGTACAGATCGTGACCTTTAGGAAAAGCGTCGGGGACTGGAAGGCTAGTATCTCAGCGACCAGCAAGTGCTTGGAGACGGAAGGGGGCTGCAGTTCTCTGAGCTAAGGGATCCCTAGCGGTCCCCGCCCCGTCCTCACAGGGGCTCTGACCCACAGCGGGCCCCCTAGGCTGGAGTCTGTCCTGCGCCAGGCTGGGCCCGGGTATCAGGTGTCCAGGCTGAAAAGCGGACGATGCTAGGCCCCTACGGTAAAGAAAAGATTTTAGGCTCAACGTGGGTCAAAGGTCATGGTCAAAAGTCACTCACGGTGCTTTCGGGAGCCCCAGGCACGTTCAGCACTTCCCAGTGCCCTGTGCATCCCAGCTCCACAGCCCGAATGGGCAGATCCAGGGGGTCCCGGGGAGGGAGCACTAAGAGAGAAAAGATCAGAGGTCAGGGGTCAAGGGTCGATTCCCGTCGAGGCTTTCGTTCCACTCCTTCTCCCTCACCGAGTCGCTCCGTCTCCATCATCTTAGAACCAACAGCAGCAGCTCCGCAGCCCGGAAGTGCAGAAAGGAGCCGAGGTGTGAGCCCCGCCCCTGGACGGGCGGAAGTGTGGGTGACTTCCGCCGCTCGCCTGCCCGGCCGGGGGCGTAGCCGACTGCTACAGAACGGGAGCAAGGCCGGGCGGAAGTGCTCGCAACCCCGGGGGCCGCCTTGGTTACCGCGTGTCCCGCCCCTCGCTTACGTCAGTGCGCCGAGCCGGAGCGCCGCGTCCCCGCGCCGGCGCCGCCGGAGACCGCTGGCCCGGGGTTGCCGCCCCCCCCATCCGCTCAGGTGAGGCCCTCCGTCTCTCCTCCGCCTTCCGCCTCTCTTTTCCGAGGCCCTTCTTCTCCTCTCCTTCTGCGGTGCTCAGCCCGCGGCTCGGGTCCCACCGCCGCCTCTGCGGGGCGGACCCCGCGGGCTGCCGGCCTCACCTGCGCAGGCAGAGGGGGGTTCCGGTGCCGTCGTCCTGGCGACGGAGGGGGTGTTTCTCCCCGGGCCACGTGGCGCCCCCGGACTCCGGGGGTTCCTAGAGAGGAGGTGTTGCAGTAATACAATGTTACAGCCGATCTTACCTGTTCTCACTAGATTAGTTCCTATCCAGCTGGTATATAACTTTACTCAATTTCCTTAATTGCTTTTAATGTTATATTCCAATTATCTCTATATATCTCCCATATGTTTCTACATTGCTATATATTTAGTTACTGTAACATTATATTACTGCAACAGGAGGGAATGCTGGTGGACCCCGACGTTCGGGAGTGTGGATTACATCCTGGCTTGAGCAAGGGGTAGGGACAGACGACGGCCAGACAGGAGGACTAAAGGGGTTTGGAGGGCTGGGGCTGGCTGGGCACAGTGGCCTGCGTGTGGTCCCTGGGTGGTGACGGTGGAGAAAGACAGCCTTGGGCCCTGCCCCTGAACTAGGAGCAACCATGTTGGTGATACCCCCGGGACTGAGCGAGGAGGAGGAAGCCCTGCAGAAGAAATTCAACAAACTGAAGAAAAAGGTGAGGGAGCCTGCGTGGATCATGACCCGACTTTCCAGAGGACTCTTCCTCGATCTCTGAGGCCACCTGGGCTGAGTGTGGAGGGCCCAAGGGCTCACACCCGGAGACTGTCACCTCCCAGGGCAACTCCAGAGGTGGGCTGTCGCCAGGTCTTGGACACCCGTCTCTTTTCTGTTCCATTTCCCATGGAGTTGTCTCCCTTTCTCTTGGCTTTTATTTCCACCAAAACACTGGGGAGCCCCAGATTTGGTTTTCCTGTTCCACCTGGTGTCTTACTTATTACTTTCACCTGCCCAAAGTAGAGCAGTGGTCTTCCTAGCTATTCTAATCTAGTTTCTCTTTTCTCGACCTTCCGAATACGGACTGACGGTGGTCAACTCTGCCATGTGTTTGGAATTGGGGGTAGGGGTGGGATCTCATCTCTGATTTCTCTATTGGCCAAATCTTCTTGATTCTTTCTTGAAAGCAATTTGTCCCGTTTTGTTTCCTGTGTATTCTGTAGAGCAGGTCTTGGCTGACAGCCACTTAGACTGTTGTAATGGTCACTAAATGTGTTCTTTAGTGTTGTTGTTTAACAGTTTTCCACTCTTATTAAAGTGACTCATTATAAACACAAGACTCTGGCCCTAGCTGGTTGGCTCAGTGGTAGAGCTTCGGTCTGGCATGTGGAAGTCCCAGGTTTGATTTCTGGTCAGGGCTCACAGGAGAAGCGCCCATCTGCTTCTTCACCCTTGGCCCGCTCCCCCCCCCCCCCGCCCCGCCCCCCTGCAGCCAGCGCTCAAGCCCTGGGCGCTGAGGATGGCTCAGTGGAGCCTCTACCTCAGGTGCAAGCATGGCCCCAGATGGGCAGAACATTGGCCCCCAAAAGGGGTTTCCAGGTGGATCTCGGTCGGGGCACATGCAGGATTCTCTCTTCCCTCTTTTCACTTGGGAAAGAAGAAAAACAACAAGAATCTGTCCCTTTTTCTCAAAACCCTTAAGTGGCTTCATATTGTCTATGGACCAAAGCCTTCAGGCCGCATCTCTTTTTAGTAGAATGAAACTACTCAGTAGTCCCAAAATACACATTCCCAAAGGCTTCTTTTTGCTGCATTTTTGCCACAGTTTCCTTTATCCAAAATGCCCCTCCCCCGCCCCCCCTTTGTTCTGTGCTGCGCGGATTCTAGCCATTTAATGGCCATTTGTTACTGGGAAATTCTACCTGCTCTCAAGCAGTTTGTACCTCTTGTGAACATTCTTGGCAATTTAGTCGTCATTTTATTTTTCAAAATATAAGCTTCTTGGGGGGGGGGTGCTGTATCTCATACTTTTGCCCATCCCCGTTGTAAAGTAACGGAGAGCGGGTCCTTGCTCAGTCCACAGGGGATGGGTGGGCGCGGTTCCCCAGAAAGGCCACGTAGACTGAGAATTACGTGCAGTTTGTAACCTGGGGCTCCGGTCCTTGATGAATTCCTTGTCTTCAGCTTCAGACACGCGGTGCTCCGGCAAGCCTCTGGACACCGCGGCCCCCGGATAGCGTAGGTCCCGGCACCGTCGCTGAGGACCCGGCGTAAGAGGCAGGGCTGGCTCCGTGAACCAGTCCGGGCGCCCTGTTTCCTCCGCGGAAGGTGGCGCGTGGGGGAGGCCCCCAGGGACCCTGGGAAAGGGTCCGGTCAGGAACCAGCCCTCCCAGCCCCTTTCTCCTCCTTCCCCTTCCCGTTCCGTTCCCAGAAAAAGGCCCTGCTGGCTCTAAAGAAGCAAAGCAGCAGCAGCACCGCCAGCCAGGGCGGCGTCAAGCGCTGTGAGTGGCAGCGGGCTGGGGGGCCGGGAACCGCGGGGGGAGCTGGGCTGGCCTCCCCGCAGCCCCGCCCACCCGTGCCTCTTCCCCTTGCGGCCCCCAGCGTTATCAGAGCAGCCGGTGGTGGACACGGCCACTGCCACAGAGCAGGCGAAGCAGCTGGTGAAGTCGGGGGCCATCAGCGCCATCAAGGCCGAGACCAAGAACTCAGGCTTCAAACGTTCCCGGACCTTAGAGGGGAAGTTGAAAGTAAGCACAGGCGGAAAGATCGTTAGGGTCAAGCATCAACGGGGGGGGGGGGGGGGGGCGGGGAGGGGGGACAGAGGTCGCAGGTTCAACCCCCACCCCCACCCGGTCCCCAGGCAGGACACATTTGAGGAGCAGTCAGTGAGTACACAACCAAATGGCACCACTAAGTGCAACAAGGAGCTGATGCCTCTCTCTCTCTCACCCTCCCTTTCCCCCCTCTTCCTCTCTCTCAAATCAATTGAAAAGTATTTTTAAAGAAAGATAGTTTAGGAGACCCTTGAATTCAGAGGGCACCCTCCAAGTTGGTGTAGAGGTAAGTTTAGGGGAGAAGCAGGGCCCGCTCAGTGGCAGGCAGGTGGCCATGCCATACTGAACTTCCAGCTGCTTGTCTGAGAGCTGGAGAGAAGGAAGAGCCGCGAGCTCTCCGTCATCCTCGTTTCGGAGATCTGGGCGCCCTGTCGGAGCCCGTGGGTTGTGTGGTCCTTAGGAGCTGAATAGGCTGAAACGTCCCCAGGTCCGAGAAACCTTTACAGCAGGGGTAGTCAACCTTTTTATACCCACCGCCCAGTTCTGTGTCTCTGTTAGTAGTCACATCTTCTAACCGCCCACCAGTTCCACAGCAATGGTGACTTATAAAGTAGGGAAGTCGCTTTACTTTATAAAATGTATAAAGCAGAGTTACAGCCAGGTAAAGCATATAATAATAATTACTTACCAAGTACTTTTTGTCGGTTTTTCGTTAAGTTTGGCAGAATAAATCTTTATAAAACAACTTACTATAGTTAAATCTATCTTTTTATTTATAATTTGGTTGCTCGGCTACCGCCCACCATGAAAGCTGGAGCGCCCCCTAGTGGGCGGCAGGGAGCAGGCGGACTACCGCTGCTCTAGAGGAACTAAATACTTTAAGAGTATATCATGGTCCCTTACTCTAAAATAGCATGTACTCAAATAAGAGAAGTACAGCCTGACCTGTGGTGGCGCAGTGGATAAAGCATCAACCTGGGAACACTGAGGTCGCCAGTTCAAAACCCTGCACTGGTCTGGTCAAGGCACATATGGGAGTTGATGCTTCCAGATCCTCCTCTCTTTCTCTCTCTCTCTCTCTCTCTGTCTCCTCTCTAAAATGAATAAATAAAAAGAAAATTTAAAAAAATAATAATAAGAGAAGTACAAAGGAGTTAAAAAGGCTGAAGGAAGCCGAGGAGAGGATGAGGGGAGGAGAGGGGCCCCTCTGTCCTGTGGTTCAGCGGCCTCCCACCCCAGCCCTGAGAGTGGTCTCTGCTCCCCCCTAGGACCCTGAGAAGGGGCCCGCGCCCACGTTCCAGCCCTTTCAGAGGAGCGTGTCTGCTGACGACGACCTGCAGGAGGTGAGGTGCCCGGGCCCGGGCCCCTGAGGGACCGCGGGGCCGCCGGGAACTGTCCTCACTGAAACTGGGTCTCTCTTTCAGTCGTCCCGGCGTCCCCAGAGGAAATCTCTGTACGAGAGGTGAGCAAGCTGGAGATGACGTGGTGGGGGGAGAGGCGGGGTGGGCTGTCCGGTTTCCGGGAGGGTTGGGGCTGGGACTGCAGAGTGAGGGGAAGACGAGGCAAAAGCCCCCTCCGATCCCCACCGTCTGTCTGCCGCCCCCAGCTTTGTGTCTTCCAGTGATCGGCTTCAGGAGCTGGGGCCGGACGGGGACGAGGGTCCCGGGCCTGGGGACGGCCCCTCTCGCGGCTTTGACTGGAGCTATGAAGAACGAGGCGGAGCGCGCTCCTCCGTCTCCCCGCCCCGGAGTCGCAGCCGGGACCGCAGTCGTGAGCGGAACCGGGACAGAGACCGGGATCGAGACCGAGATCGGGACCGGGACAGAGACCGGGACCGGGACAAAGACCGGGACCGGAACAGGGACCGGGACCGGGACAGAGACCGGGACCGGGACAGGGACCGGGACCGGGACAGGGACCGGAAGTCAGACGGTTCTTTCCGCAGTGAGTGGTCTTGGCCGGTAGGGAAACTGACCTCAAGGTTTCGGCCGCTCGGACTAGAGTAGGTCTGAGGGCGGAGGGTGAGGCGCAGGGCACGGGCTCTCCTGACCCTGTGCTCTCGCGGCCCCGCAGGGTCCGACGCGTTCCCTGAATTCTGGTCCCCCCGGAAAGGGAACACTCTCTATGTGTACGGGGAAGACATGACGCCCGCCCTCCTCCGCGGGGCTTTCTCTCCCTTTGGAAACATCATTGACCTCTCCATGGACCCCCCCAGAAAGTAAGGATGACTGTGGGGCAAGATGAGTCCTGGGAGGAGCTGGGCCGTGTGTCGCTGGCCTGGCGGCCGGCAAGCCCTGGGTCTGGCTGGGTTCAGGAGAGCCCACAGACCCCCTGACCCTGTGTTCTCCCCACAGCTGCGCCTTCATCACCTACGAGAAGATAGAGTCAGCCGACCAGGCTGTCGCCGAGGTGGGGGCTTCCCGGGTCTGTCCCTGCCCCTCCCCTGCTCCCCTCTCCTGTTTTCTCCTCAAAGTCGGGGAGCCGGGAGAAAATCTTGCCCTGTTAGCAGAGAAAGCCTCTCCCTACTCAACAGAAACCCTCGTCGTCTCAGATCCCTGCTCGGTGCACTGCTAGGAGGCAGCTCGCGGAAGCCCCCAGGCTTGTCTGTGACGCTCCCCCACCCTCTGCCCCTCCCCCCCAGCTCAACGGGACCCAGGTGGAGTCCGTGCAGCTCAAAGTCAGCATTGCCCGCAAGCAGCCCATGCTGGACGTTGCCGTGGGCAAATCTGTCTGGGGCTCCCTCGGTGAGAACGAGCCCCTCCCGCTCACCCATATCCCTGGGCTGCCCGGAGGTCTGGGTTTGTGGGGGGCTGTGGGAATGGGGAAGAGGGGTCCCCCCTCTGTCGGCTGCAGGCAGGACAAGGAAGAGAAAAGGTAGAAAGCCACTGCAGTGGCTGCAAGTGGGCCCGGCCGGTGCCAAGGTGCCTCCCTCCTGTGGCCTTGGCATTTCCAGATGCGGTGCAGCTGGTTTCAGAAAGCCGGCGTCTGGCCTGGGCGTGAGGAGTGAAGCCGCGGGTGCCGGCCACCTGTGTCCAGCGCGGCCTCACGACAGCAGCGTCCCTGGGGGGGCGGGTTTTGGAGGGACACGTGACGCAGCACGGGGCCTGGGGAGTACTCCGGGAATAGGGTAGGGGCAGGTCTGTCCTCGCACCCCACTCGTCCCAGCCCCCCAGCCTGTCAGGCTGAGGTCGATGCAGCAGGTAGGGTCCGGGCTGGGGCAGCCAGCGGACCGCAGCTTTGAGGGGGTGTGATCAGCGGTGTCGGGGTTCAGAGACCCCAGGGGATGGCGGCTGGTAGGGGGGTTCACGGCAGCCCCAGCGCGGCCGGGACAGAGGCCTTGGAGACGGGGTGAAGTGAGGGGCGCAGGGAGGAGGGGAAGGGGTGTGAGGGAGGCGCTCGGGACCCCCCCTGCAGCGTGTCCCCCTGGAGGGACGATTGCGTTTCTCCGTGTGAAGAACCTGTCTTAGCGGAAACAGATTTTCCTGGCAAAGAAGGCAGGAACGAGGGGTTCAGAGCCAGAGCGGCCCTCCAGATACAGGGATCCAAAAAAGACCAGCATGTCAACAACAGGCGATAGGGATCTTCTAGTTTTTCATTTGAAACGTACTGACTGAGGGTGGTAGGTAAGCTCCGGTGCGTGTCAACGGTAGTGTCTGGGACTTTTGCAGGAGCCAGGTGTGTTACAGTATCCCCAAGTGTCAGGATAAGGATAACAGCGTGCGGCTTCCGCTGCGGTGATGGGCCGGCAGCCCCTCCCCCACCCCGCCCCGCCCCCAAGGGGCTAATGGGAGGGCGGCCGTCTCGCCACCAGAGGGCAGCATGGAGCCGCGGCTCCCCGCAGCCGAGGCTGGGAGTGAGTGAGGTCGTCTGGCTGGGCTTGCGGCCTCCCCTTCAGGCGCTGACTCCTTCCCTCCCTCTGTAGCTGTCCAGAACAACCCCGAGGGCTGCCACAGGGACAAAAGGACCCAGAGAGTCTACAACGATGACGTCTACAAGAAGAACGTTGTGGACGGCTTCTAGGGAGCAAGCTGACCCTCCTGCGAAAAGCCCGGCCTCTGCGAAACCCGGAGGGGGACGCCCACCCGCCCCCTCGGGCTCCCTGGGACTCCGGGTGTTTCGCGTGCGGTTGGGGTGGGGTCGTGATAAGATGACCAGGGTGCACTTCCCACTCTTAGCTGAAAAGGATCTTGAACACACGTATGATGGCAGCTGTTTTTAATTTGGTCTCACGCCCCTCCCAGCGGGAAACCCCTTAAAGAAAATCCAGCTCATCTTGCAGCTTGTCCTTGAGCCAGGGCAGCACTTGGAAGAGGTTGATGTGGAAGTCGCGGGCGTAAGGAGGCACCTGGGGCCTCTGCTTTGGGTTTTTGCAGATGTCCACGACCCCCCAGCTGATCACACCGACCTGGAGGGGCAAGGGGTTGCCGGGTCTCATTTGGGTGAATTCCTTTCTCATCCCAGGGAGCACAGCGGCTCCACCTGCATCTGCACCGACCAGTCGAGACTCGGGACCCAGCTCAGTCCCGTCCTCTGCAGCCCCGGGCCGGACACGCAGTCCTGAGCCCGCCAGTTCAGGGAGGAGGCCTAAGGCGGGGTGGGCCCTGTCCTCCACTGGCCACATTGACCTTCCCTGCTCTGGGGTCCGTGCGGACCCCGTGTCTCTCCCTGTGGTCAGCAAAGGGGACACTCACTTGGATGTAGCGACTCCTCTTGTTAATGACCAGGGGCCCACCGGAGTCACCTGCGGGGGAGGGGGGGGGAAGAAGCTGCAGGAACAGTCCTGGGCCTGGGAGGCTCGCAGCACGACCCCGAGAGCCTTTCCTCACCTTTGCAGGTGTTGGGGTCCGCGTAGGGATCCGCCCCTCCAGTGCACAGGAATCTGGGGGTGACTACCTCAGAGATGTCCTTGACTTTCTCGTAACCTGGGGCGCGCTGGGCGTCCCTCTCGCAGGCCACTCTCTGTGGGTGGGGGCGACATGTGGAGAAGGGGCGGGGCTTCCGGGGAGCCGGGGCCTAGAGCCCCTTAGAATCCCACACCCCTCACCTTGTCCCCGTGCTTGATGTAGACCTCCTTCCGGCTAAGCCGCCTCCTGCCATCCTTGAGCGACTCAGACACAAAGAAAGCTTTGATGTCCTTCGCAGGAAGCAGGTCTTCCACTGGATGGGGGGACAGACCGGGTCATTTCCTACAGGTCCCTCTCCTGCCCCCCCCCCTTGTCTCCTGGATTCTCAGCCCGGTGCCCCCTCCCTGACCAGCCTTACTCTGCTGCTTGCAAGTGGTTGCCAGCGGGAGCCTCAGAGCTCGGTTCGTCCCTTCCGTGCATGGGAGGCAGATGGGCCTGGGGGAGAGAGGTGGGCCCCTAGGCGTGGCATGCTGTGTCCGCCCCCTTCCCTGGCCCCGCCCCCACTCCTGGGGAGCCCAGAGCCCCACCTGAGAGTCTCGGTGTACTTCAGCCTATTCTTGAGCCTGATCAGGACCACGTCGTAGTCATAAAACTCGAGGATCCCTTCCTCTTTCTTCCGGTTGATGTTGTACTCGGGGTGGAAGAACAGTGCGTCTACGTCCAGGCTCTGCTTCGCGCCTCCTGAGGTTGGACGAGAGTGAGTGCCTGTGGACGGCCCACTCCCTGTCGGCGGCCCCCGGGCCCCGGTCGTTCCTAGCGGGTCCAGTGTACCAAGGGGGCTGGTGGCCTGTGGGCCCGTGAAGTGGGAGGCGCCAGCCCGAGCGCGACTGACGCGCATTGATCTGTGTCGCCCTTACCCACGGTGACCTTGATGGACTCTTTCTCGTCATCCACCGTGAAGCAGTGCGCCGCTGTCAACACAAAGTAGTTGGACACTACGGCGCCCATGCAGTTCTCGACCCCCTTGGACGGGCGCTGGGGACGGAAGGGCAGAGAGGGAAAGCTCAGCTTTGGCACGCTCGGGCATTCTGCCCTCTCGCCGCCCCCCACCCTTACCCCCTGCTATACCCTGACCTCATCCCCACCCCCCACCCCCGCTCTGTGCTTACAGTGACCGTGATCTTGGCCTGCCACGGTTGCCTGTGGTAGTCGTTGCCTTTTGTGTGCTGCCAAACCATGCCGCAGAGGCCCAGCATCTGGGATTCATCTGGCAAGGAAAGAGGGCGCTGAGAGCCGGGACACGGCACCCCATACCCGGCAGCACCTCTAGGGGGGGGGGGCACCCCTGCGATGAGCCGGGCCCCATCAGGAGAAAAGGCAAGCCAGGGGTATGCGTTCCTTTATGCGGAAGACAAGAAGACACGACAGTGGAAAGAATTTGAGACGAAGAGGTTGGAGGCCTGGCGGGTCCCAGGCCCAGCCCTGACTAGCTTGCTGTCCCCTTGACACCTCTTGGCTGCAGTTCCCACATCTGTGAAACAACGGACCTGAGAGAGATCTGTGTGACTCTGTGACCAGGAAGTGGGCGGTGCTGGGAGACGCTGAGACAGAAGGAAGGAGAAAGGCCCTGCGGGCTGCTGGGCTGTGGGAGGAGGCCATGGGGAGAGCCCAGTTTCCCGGCTGTCCCCGTGCCCTTCGGACATCTTCCTACCGACCATCTTGATGAAAACGTCCTCCAGGTTGTCCATGTCCTTGACCTTGAACACATGTTGCTCCTTATCTTTCTTGGAAGCCAAAGCGTTGATATTCTCTTGGTTCACGAGAGGCCCCACTCCAAACACATAGACATCTGAGGATGACAGGGAGCGTGAGGGTCCAGGCCCCGGGGGAGTGGGGGGTGGCAAGAGCTCAGAAATCTGGGTCCGGGGTCCCGGCTCATACAGCTCACCCAGGTAGTCTTCCCTTGGGTTCTTGCGATCCCTGCCAATGTCCAGCAAGGACCGAATGTCGTGAATGACTGAGACTGGGTCCCCACCCATGTTGTGCAAGCCTACAGGAGAGGGGGTGGTGGTCAGGATGGGGGGCGGGAGGGCAAGAAAGAGAGTCAAGGGAGGGGAGATGAATGAGCTAGGAATAGTGAGCCACAGCTGGGTCAGCACGCCGGGAAGGGACATCAGGGAGAGTCCCTGCTCGGTAAGTGTCGCAGAAAAGGTCAACATGGTGCCCCCCCAGCTGCAGAGGGCCCCGCCCGCCCATGAGTCTGGTGTCACATGTAGGCTGAGGGGCCCGGCACACAGTGAAACAGGAGGGGGGGGCGCCGGATGGAGGCAGGGCCCTTCGGACCATCGGTCATGAGGATGATGACATGGCGAGTGCGGTTCCAGCCTTCAGGGGACTGCTCCTGTTCTCCGCTCATCATGCTGTACACGGCCTGAAGGGCCTTCTTGGTGTTCGTCCCCATCTTCAGCTTGTGATCTGGGGCCACGAGAGATGTCATCACCTCGCCTCGTCTCCCAGACCACCCTTGAGCCCAACCCTGGCCTGTCAGCAACGCCTCCCACATTTTTCTTCAACTTTTTTAGTTGGTGGTCACCCTACTGACTTCCTCTCGACCACAAAGTGACCTTCTCAGCCCCTCCCAGGTTCCCACTGACCCCGGTTCCCCCACTGACCGTGCCGTCCAGCCATGCACTACACAGCAGTCCTCCCTGCCTCTCCACACACACACACACACACACACACATGCACGCACGCACGCACGTGTTCTCACCCAATACCCCTGAAACTTCTGACCTCCCTGGTGCCAAAGTGAACCTCCCACCGTTCGCTCCCCTGCCTTCTGACCGTCATAGCTGATTTTGTCGATCTGTTCCGTGACCCAGGCTGCGTCGCTGCTCTGGGGATGGGACACTCTGATCAAAGGGTTGGTGTCTGTGGCGTATGTCAGTAGACCGTATCTGGGCTTCACCCCATAACTTGCCACCTGAGGGAAGCAGAGGGCCACGGCACTGTCAGCAGAAGACTTTGCTGAGGTAGGGAAGGCCCTATAGTAAGACTCAAGGGCAGATGGGTCCCCGCTCAGGTTTGCACGTTAAGTCTGGGTTAACGGTCAAGAAGTCACATAAAGGGGAAAGAGGACAGAATAGGATCTGGAACCCTGTGGCTTACAGAGGGTCTGGGGACCTCAGGAAGCTAGTCCTGGCAGGGCCGTGAGTTCCTCTCAGGGTCCCCACGTTTAGGGGGAGGGGCCCCACCTTCTCAATAAAGGCTTTGAGACATTTCTTGGCTCCTGTGAAATTGCCTGCGCCGATGCTGTCTGATCCGTCCAGCACGAGGTAGATGTTCATGGAGCCCGAGGGGTCCAGGATGATCTTTCTCTTCTGTTGTTCCCCTGGGTGCCACCAGAGACTCTCAGGAGCTGGCATGCATGGTTCTCCCGCCTCTTCTCCCTCCTCCCCGCACCCAAGTGCCCGTCCCCCATGTCCCCCCTGCCCTCCAACCTGGGCTGTGCCCGTCATCAGCGTCGACCCCTTCTATGGTCTCAGTCAGGGAGGCCAGGAAGGCTTCGGCCACCTCTCCAGGGGTATCGTACATAAAGGAGTCTGGGATAGGTAAAAAATCAGGTAATCGGGCCAAATGTCCGGGAGGGTTGGGGACACAGTGGCCAGAGAGATGGGGAACGGTGGGTTTCCAGAGGGGGAAGGGCTCTGAAGAGACGTTCCACGGGAAGGTTGTGAAGCAGAAGGGAGCGGGGCTGGGAGAGAGAGTGGAAAGACAGAGCTCGGGCATGGAGACTTGAGAACTAGAGGGCAAGGTCTGGCCCCAAGGGCAAGGGTTAAGGGTCACCTTGGCAAGAAGGCTCCGTTCCGCTCCAAGAGCCGCCCTCCAGACACGTGCGCCGCTGGGAGCCACGCAGGGTGAGACCCCGGCTGCAGGAGTAGGTGACGCTGTCTTCAAGGCGGTATTGGCTGCCCACTTTCCGTGTGCCAATGGGGATGCCTGGGTTGGGGCAGTCCGCCGCTGCAGAGGTAGAAGGCGGGAGGTGAGGGTCAGTGCTGGAGGCCGGAAGGGCAAGGCCGGGCACAGGAGCGACAGCACCAGTTCCTCTGGCCGCAGCAGGGTCAGGGACAGACCGCCAGGACCGAGGGGGCAGGGCCGTGCTCCTCACCTCCGTTGTCACAGACGGCGGTTTGCCCGTCCCACCGACCAGTCTCTTGGCAGGTGCGATTGGCAGAGCCTCGGAGAGCGTAGCCATCATAGCACCGGAAAGAGATCTCATCACTCAGGTTGTAGTAGGCGGCCCGGGGCCAGTACTCCCCGTTCTCAAAGGCCTGTGGTCTGGGACAACGGATTGCTTCGGGGGAGAGGGATAGGTAGAAGTCACTGAGAGGGAAAGGTGCCCGTTCGAGCACCCCTCCTGGTCTCAAGGTTCCTGTCGCTGGGAAAAAGCACCTTCTCAGTCCCACTGGAGCAGTGTCTACCCTCCACCCCCTGGAGGGTCCCTCTGCCCATGGGGAGTCCACGGCTCCTCCCTCCCCACGCCTGGGCGTTCTGTCCGCCCAGGCTGCTGCCATGGCGCTGGGTAAATGCTGAGTGAAGGGTAGCATTCCCTTTCTTCCTTTCTCTTTCTCCTCCCCCTCCGTCCTACCCCCCAGACACCTCCTACCCCCCCCACACACACATACACACATACACACACACCAGACAACTCCTGCACGCTCCACCCAGCTCATCAGCCTCCATGGTCCCAACATGCTCTCATCTCATCTGAGTCTGGACTCCAGCCACCACCTGCTCCAGCCCTATATGGGCCCATGCCCACCCTCCCTGCCCTCCAACCTCTGCATTCGGCCTGCTTGACGACCTTCTTCTGGTCTTTGGTCTGCATGGTGCTCCATGACCCTGTGGACCGGCAGGTGCGGGCCTGCACGGGGTAGGCGTAGAAGCCGGAGGGACACACGTACTCCAGGGCCTGGCCATCCTTGAGAAGCCGGAAGGAGCCGCCCTTGATCTCGACCCCCTCCAGAGAGCAGGGCCCCTGGGGTCCAGCCACAGGCAAGGGCGTCGTGCTCACACCTAATGAGACAGCCTGATGAAGCCAGGCCTGACATGGCCAAGGACAGGGGACAGGGCACGGCCACCTGGACTCGCTTACCTGTGGACAGGAAGCCCAGGACCAGGGGCACCAGGCAAAGCTGGGGGCTGAGACTGCTCGACATGACCCCGGGAGGCAGAGAGAGGCCGGGGCTGCGGGCAGGAGGGCCGTCCCCTGCTCCTGCGTGCAGCGTGTCTGCCTGGCTTGGCGTCCAGGCTGAGACTGCAGACCGGGGCCAAGTCGCACTGCCTCCCCCTGTCCCGGCAACCTCTTGCCTCTTATGCAATCCTGACGGCTGGCACCTGCAGCCCGCCCTGCACGCCCTACCCACATCACTTTCCGGAATGTCCAAGCGCCCGTCAAGGAAATAGAAACAGCACCAGCCCCACCCTTTGGTGCCCAAGGTCCAGGACTCTGCCCTTCAACAGCTCCTCTGGGTCACAGGGCCCCCCCCACGGCAGGCCCAGACTGCCCCTTGAGGGACCAGAAATAAGGCCCTCACAGACTCCTCTGTTGACAGGGTGGTGGAGCAGAGTCCCTGTTTGTCCAGCAGGGTCCCTGACCTGCCTCCTGGGGTTCCTGGAATCACTCCTGCCCGCCCCCCAGGAGAAAGGCACAGGCAGATGTGGAAATCACTGAATTTTTTTATTTCATAACTGGGAAATTCCACGGGAAAGTGAAAGGAGGATGGGTCCCGGGAAGCCAGGGGGGCAGCCCGGAGGCTGGATGTGGGGGTAAATAACCAGGTCTGGAGGCGGACACCCAGAGGTAAGATCCAGCAGAGGGGCCAGCACCCAGTCGTGGTTAGAGGGGCAAAAAGTTGAGGACACCCTCCAGGTGCTGCCTGAGCCAGGGCTGCTGGCGGAAGAGGTTAATGTGGAAATCCCTTGGCGGGGGCACCCGGCTCCTGGGGGCTCTCTTGCGGGAGTTTTTATCCCTGAAGCCACAGGGGTTGTACAGCCCCCAGCTCACCAGGCCCACCTGGAAGAAAGAGAGGATGGGGACAGGAGGTGGCCACAGCCCCAGATCCAAGCCCCAATGCCCCCGGTTCCTTCAAAGGTCCGCCTCGTCCGTCCCCCCCCCCTAGCACCCCATGAAGCCAATACCCAGTAACCGGGGTTCTGCTTCTCCCTTCTCTCCTCACCTGAAAAAACCTGAGTTTCCGCTCAAGGAAAACGGCTCCCCCAGATTCCCCTGAGGAAAGACGGGACGAGAGGCTGTGGGCAGGGCAGTGCGCCCCTGTCCTGGCCCGCAGGCCGGCCGTGCTGGCCTTCCCCTCAGGAGTCCAGGCCCCAGACTGGGGAGCGGGCGGGTAGGAGCCACTCACCCCTGCAGGGATTGTCATCCAACTCGGTCCCGCTGCATAGGAACTGGTCTGTCACCGCCTGTCTGACATCTGTCAGGTTGGGGAACATGGTTCTGTCTTGGGAGACAACGTTAATGCAGTTTTCTCTCTGCAGGGGGAGGGGAAGGAGAGAGAGAGGAAAGGAGTGGTCAGGCCCAGGAGACACCGGGGACTCCAGCCAGACCTGGGGGGGGGACCGGTGACTTGGGGTCCGACCCAGAAAGCCACCAGAGCTGGAGGAGGCCGAGGGACGTTGTGGGTGATGCCCAGGGGAGCCCCCAACACACACACACACACGCACACGCACACACGCACACACACGCAGCACCTCGGACCTGACACCCTCACCTCCGTCCCCGTCTTGAGGTTAATGTTCAGCTTGCCCCCATTCAAGGCCACGAAGTGAGCAGGAACGCTCTGTTTGCTCAGAAGTTCATTCTCTGCAGCCAAGGGGAAGGGGAGGTTGGGGCTGGTCCCTTTACCCGGCCTTCAGACTCCTGCCTTGGGGACTGGGGCACAAGCCCGGGTCACCACCCCCAAGCCCAGTCCCAGCTCTCACCGTGATCCCGGCAGGAGCTGCCTGGGGCTCTCCGCAGAGCCATATTGGCCCCCACTGTGCAGGGAAGGCAGATGGGCCTGGGGAGGAGGAGGATGGGGGTCAGCCAGGCCCACCTTTGGGGCCCCCTCCTCCAGGGACGCCACCCCCCGCCCCCAGATGCCGGCACCTGGCGTGGGTGGACAGCTTTACTTTCTGGGCCAGCTTCAGAAGGGCAATGTCATCATTGTAGAACTCCAGGATGCCCAGATGCCTCTTGGCAAAGACGTTGAACCCGGGGGAGATGAACACCTTCTCGATTTGGAATTCTTTGCCCAGGTGGGATATGGGATCCCCTGGGAACAATATGGCAGATTAGGCTGGGCCAGGGCTCCGGAAGGGGCCAGACTCAGATGCTAGGGACGAGGCGGGTCAGGAGCCCTGCCTTACCCACGGTCACCCTCCATAGCGTGTGGTCCTCGTCGGCGTTGCGGAAGCAGTGAGCGGCTGTCAGGACCCACTGGTCCGAGACGAGGCTCCCCCGGCAGGTCTCCAGGCTCTTGGGCTGCAGGCGAAGAGATGACCGTCGGGGACTGCTGTGTCTCCGGCCTGTGTGGCCCCTTTCCCCTCTGGGGTCCAAGCCCCCTACCCTCCGTCCTGGTACCTTGATCGTGACATGCCAGGGCGTCCTCTCCTGGGCAGAAGCATTGGCCGACATGTTCCCCACCCCACAGATGTTGTCCACGAGCTTGGAGACATCTGTGGGTGTGAGGAGCGGGCGAGGAAGGGGGCAGGTGAGGGGCGCTGTGAGCAGGTTCCCGCGGGGACCCTCCCTGGGGACACCCCCCCCTCCCCGACCCCCGGGTTGTCCCCGCGAAACGCGCTCACCCAGCATGTGCTCGAAGACCTGGCGCAGAGCCTGTGGGTCCTGCAACACGAAGGCGTGCTTCTCGCCATCCTTCTTGGACCCCAGCTCGTTCAGCTCCCTCCAGTCCACGTCAAGGTTGCCCACCCCGATGGCGTAGATGTCTGCCGGGGAGGGGGAAGTCAGCAGCATCTGGTAGCTGGGCTGGGGTGAGGGTGGGGCTACGGCTTGAGGCGGGGATGCTGTGTTTAGAGCTCGTTGGGTCCTACTGAGCTCTCCTACCCCGTGTCAGGGTGACTTCATTTTCTACCGTGTGTTTAGAGCTCGTCGGGTCCTACTGAGCTCTCCTACCCCGTGTCAGGGTGACTTCATTTTCTACCGTGGCTCCACGCCCACCTCTGCCTGGTTCACTCCCCCACCCCACCCACCCGACCCCACCCAGACTTCCCACAGGGTCCACTTTCTTCCCTTCGGGGAGTCTTGACCCAAACAGCACTGCCTCAGCCAGTCCTGCGGGGCAGCCTCCCCGGGGCAGCCCTATTCCCTGCCTGCTTCTTATTGGTACCTTATCATGTGAACCGACCAACAGCACCCCAGGGATTCCTTATCTCTCTTGCTGAATGCCTCCCGTGGGTAGAATTGAATTGTGTGTCCCCCCCCCCACGCCCTGTCACCCCCTCCAAAAAAAAAAAAAAAAAAAGGATATGTTCAGGTCGTAACTCCTAGTACCTGGGGACGTGCACTTACTAGGAAATAGGATCTTTCCTGATGTGATCGGGTTAAGAGGAGATCACAGAGCTTTCAGGAGTGCCCTGACCCGGGTGCCTAGAGAGGCCAGGAAGGGCCCTTCCTAGAGCCTCTGGGGGGAGCACACCCCGCCACCAACACCTTGAGTTTGTGCCTCTAGCCTCCTGAACGTGAGAGAATGGATTTCTGTTGTGTTAAGCCTCCCAAGTTTGTTCAACTTGTTGCACCAGCCCTAGCAAACTGATACATTGTTCCCTCCGGAGTGCACACAAGCCTTTCTCTCTTCTGTTCTCAGAAGGGCTTTTTTAAATCCCGTTGTTTTTCAACCACCGGTACACAGACCAGCACTTGTCCGCCAGAAATTTCGCCCATGAAAAAGTTAACCACCCTGCTGTTGTCTTGAGATTACAGACCCAATGATCCTAGTCGAATTCACTTATGCTCAGGGTGATTGGCTCTTATCAGCCTGTATCACCGATGAGAATGTTACTGAGGTTGTCTTAGATCACCGATCCCCGAGTGTAAAAAGGTAGGAAACCATTGTTTTAAGTGCCTACATAAATAAGAAGAACCCTTGAACACAGCGGAGAGGAAAAGCTTCTGATCCGGTCTTCCTCTGCCAGATGGGGGATCCGGGAGAAGGGCCTGGAGCCAACCCTGCCCCCTGGGGAGCCCGTCCCACACCATCCAGGCATAGCCTCCCAGGGGGCGTGAGTGCCAGTCACAAGTGACCTATTCTCACGCCCCGTGGGTTCCCTTTGACTATTTCCTTTCATTCTTGCTCTTTTTGAATTTTTTTTTTAGCAAGAGAGACGGGGGCGGCGGACGGGGGGGGGGGAACAGATAGGGACAGACAGGAAGAGAGAGAGATGAGAAGCATCAATTCTTCATTGTGGCACCTTAGGTCATTGATTGCTTTCTCATATGTGCCTTGACGGGGGCGGGGGGGGGGGGGCTACAGCAGAACGAGTGACCCCCAGGGGCTCAAGCCAGCGACCTTGGGCTCAAGCCAGCGACCTTTGGGCTTCAAGCCAGCGACTGTGGGGGGGGGGGGTCATGTCTATGATCCCATGTTCAAGCTGGTGAGCCGACGCTCAAGCCGGAGGAGTATGCACTCAAGCCGGCAAACTTGGGGTTCGAGCCCTGGTCCTCTGCGTCCCACTCCGATGCTCTATCCACTGCGCCACCGCCTGGTCAGGCCACTCCTGCTTCTTTCTAATGGAGTGTTTTTGAGCAGTGGTGCTGAGGAGTGGACAGAGCGGGGTTTGACTTTGCCTTCCCTAGGCTGGAGTTTTAAAGAGGAATCTGTTTACTCTTTAAAGGGAGAGTGGGGCAGCCGGCATGGGGGTGGGGTGGGGTGGGGTGGGAATAAAGAACAGACAGGACCCAGGGGAGTAAAGAACAGACAGACTTGGGGGCTCAAAACCAGCTGCCTTCCCTTATCAGGAGCACTCCTCTCTGAAGTTCTTTTCTGGTCAAAGGTCAGTGCAATCGGTATTTCCTCGGAACCTGGGGAATTGTTTTTTTTGGAGTCTGCAGCTGCCAAACCTTCAGTTACTTATCTGTCCTGCTACAGGGAAGTGCCAGGGACAGTCCCTACAGGAATCCGGGCCTTTTCTTCCTGGATGGAGAGTTTTATGTCGCTGCAAGCGGCGACAGCCGTGATGACGGTGATGCGGAGGACGACCACTCGTGCGCGCGGTACTTGCCTGCGCGCGCCCGGCAACGCCCAAGCACTCGCCTCTAGCCACCCACGAGCCCCCTTGACAGGCGAAGGGACCGCCCACAGCCACGGAGCCACGGGTGAAACCGTGGGGGGTTTCGACTCCGGACTCTTCCACGTGCGTGACACGCGGCTGCTTTCACACAAAATGACACAGCCCGGGTAGGGACGGCGCTTGCTAGAAAGAGAGCCAACAGCCCGGAACCCTGGGCCATGGGTCTCGTGCCCCCCGTGGGGCCGCACAGATGTGGGGGGGGAGGCTCACCGAGATAGTCGTGCCTCTTCTGGTTGATGTTCAAGACCTCTTTGATTTTGTCCACTGCTGGCTTGGGGGAGCCCCCCATATTGGACTTTCCTAGAACCGGGAGGGATAAGGGATTGTTCAGCTGGGGGGGGGGGACATCACAGAACCCTCTGCCGCCCCCCCGGAGGACCGGGGAGATGCTCATTCTGGGAACCTCAACACTTGCACCCCCTGCCCGAGTTTTACTGAAGTTCCCTGTGGCCCAGGCACGGGGCTGGGGACTTCATTTTACTTTGTCTCCTTTAATGCTCATGAAATCCCGGGGAGTGTAGCTATACTCATTTTAGGGACAAGAACGCAGTTCCGAGGGGCGGCGTAATGAGGACAAAATCAAGAGCTTGACGGCAGAGCCCAGATCCATTGCGTAATCACCCTTCCGTCCAACTAACTCCTAGATGTCACGGCTCCAGGGCCAAGCTCCCCACCACCTCCCAGGTAGTGACAATAGCTAACAGTTATCATCACAAAGCACTTTTTACACAAACTACTTAAATCTCTCTCCATAAACATGGAGTAAGGAAAGGAAGGAAGCTATTATTGGCGTCATCATCGTCATTGTCGTCATCATCATTGCCGTTGTCACCTTCAACACTTTTTTTTTTTTTAAGTGAGAAGAGGGGAGATAGAACGAGAGACTCCTGCATGCACTCGACCAGGATCCACCCAGCAACACCCGTCTTGGGACAATGCTCAACTCAACAGAGCTATTTTTAGTGCCTGAGGCTGCCGCTCAAGTGAATCGAGCCACTGGATGCAAGACAGGAAGAAAGAGAGAGAGATAGAAAGAGAGAAGGGGAAGAGAAAGGAGAAGAGAAGCAGATGGTTGCTTCTCACGTGTGCCAGATCAAACCCGGGATGCCCACATGCCGGGCCAACACTCTATCCACTGAGCCAACCGGCCAGGGCCTATTTTTTTTTTAACACTATTTTATGAATAATGTTTGTAAATAACACTGCTTTATAAATAAGAAACAGAGGCCCCAAACGGCAAGAGGGAGCACCAGAATGCAGGTCTGCTGACCTCATCGTGGGGCTCCTCCCACCACGCCAACCTCACTTACAGAGACGATGGCACCCACCATCTGTCAGAAGAATGATGGCGTGTCGGATTTCCTGCCAGGCCGCCGTGTGCGTGCCGAGGCGTTCCATTTGGTTATTCATCATGATGTAGACACAGTACAGGGCGTCATGGATGTTGGTACCAGTTCCGTTTTCATGGTCTGGAATGTGCGAAGAGGAAGGGAGAAAGGAAATCACTCTAGCCTGACCTGTGGTGGTACAGTGGATGGAGCGTCGACCTGGGAACACTGAGGTCGCCAGTTCAAAACCCTGCACTGGTCTGGTCAAGGCACATATGGGAGTTGATGCTTCCAGCTCCTCCCCCGTTTCTCTCTTTCTCTCTCTCTCTCTCTCTCACTCTGTGTCTCCTCTCTAAAATGAATAAAATTAAATTAAAAATTAAAAAAAAAAAGAAAGAAAGGAAATCACTCTATTCCTCCCCCCCCCCTCCCCAATCACTAGAGGTGAAATTATCAACCGGTTTGGTAAACTCAGACCTCGGACACCCAGAGAGAGATCAGGCATTGTTGACCGTGCAGGCATTAAGAGGCATTCCCCGTTAGACGTGCTTAGTGCATAACAGCAACCCACGGCCACTCTGATGTCCCCAGACGCAAAGATGGGTTTTCCAAAGAACCCGGGTTGTGTTAGCACCTGCCGCCGCCGACCTGCGGGTGGTTCACGGTGACGTGGGCGCCCACGGCACCGAGCCGCGAGAACCAGGCTGTGTGGCGCTGGCATCAGAGAGGAGCCAGGAGCCGTAGGGCACACTGGACATGCAGCATGTGCTAGAGTGACCCAGGAGTGGGCGGCAGCTGTGACTCCTCCACCATGAGCTGGACTTGGAAACCTGGGGGACCAGAGCCCCCCCCCTTCCGAGCCCCAAGACTTGAGTGTGACCCGCGGGCCCCCCCCCCTCTCTCTAACCCATCTGGATCTCTCGGCAGGTGACGTGTCCCTTCCCCCTCCCGTCACCTTCATTTGACGACACCCCTACCTTTATAGTTGATGTTTTCCAGGCTGTCGAGCACTTCGATCACGTCCCGGGATTTGTCATACAGGACAGACATGACGATTTTGGGCTTCGAGGCAAAGGTGATGACGGCGACACTGACGTTGATCTCAAAGCTGAAGATCTGTGAAGGGAAGCAAGAGGGTGGCGTGAGGGGCCCCGAGACCAGAGGGTGGCGGGGGAGAGAGCAAGCAGAGGGCCCTGCAGGAGGCTGAGAACCTGGACTGGCAAAGGCAAGGTCCATGCCTAGACACTTACTGGGAAACCCCCGCTCGGAGGAACTCCCGGGAACTGACATGAGTTGACCATCTACGCTCTTTAATTTATTTTATTTTATTCATTTTAGAGAGGAGACACAGAGTGAGAGAGAGAGAGAGAGAGAAAGGGGAGAGGAGCTAGAAGCATCAACTCCCATATGTGCCTTGACCAGACCAGTGCAGGGTTTTGAACTGGCGACCTCAGTGTTCCCAGGTCGACGCTTTATCCATTGCGCCACCACAGGTCAGGCAACCATCTACGCTCTTTGATAGGCTCACTACTCAATGAATCTTCACAGCCATTTTTTGGGGGGGAGGGGCATGATGGTCCTTACTTTGCAGATGAGGACATTGAGGCTTTATAACTTGGCCCCAGGTCGCACTACTGGTAAAAGGCGGAGACAGGAACTGGACCTATCCGTGCAAGGCTGAGGCACCCAGCGGTCACATTCTGAAGCCTCAAGATAAGCGACTTAACTTTAAGTCTTAAGGGAGACCCTAACCTGACCAGGCGGTGGTGCAGTGGATAGAGCGACGGACTGGGATGCGGAGGGCCCAGATTCGAAACCCCGCGGTCACCAGCTTGAGCGTGGGCTCATCTGGTTTGAGCAAAAGCTCACCAACTTGAGCCCAAGGTTGCTGGCTCCAGCAAGGGGTCACTTGCTCTGCTGTAGCCCCCCCCCCCCCATCAAGGCACATATGAGAAAGCAATCAATGAACAACTAAGGAGCCGCAACAAAGAATTGATGCTTCTCATCTCTCTCCCTTCCTGTCCGTCTGTCCCTATTTGTCTCTCTCTCTCTCTCTCTCTCTGTCAAAAATAATAATAAGAGAGAGACCCTAAGGAGCACAGAAACTGGCTCTTTGAAAATGTAGCTGGGAGGGAAAGAAACATATATCTCCATCAACGACTGTGAAAAACATAATGGCCAAGCGAAATTTGGGCAATGAATCTCAGTCACGGCTCCCAAATTCTTCTGTTCACACATCTCATGAGGAAGGACGTCTTGAGCACACATACCCCAATAAAGGTATGTGTCCTTGTAAACGATACTCATATTTATAAAGTGTATCACTAGAAACACACACGAAGAAGCCTCGAGATGTTTTCAAATGATCCAATATCAAGTTACTGATTTGATTTCTATTAAAATTATTCAACAGGCACATTTCTGCCACGCCCAGGGGACTGTTTCACTGTGTACCCCTCTGTGGAGACCACTGTGTTAGATGATGAATTCTTGGCAACTAGGACTTTGGTCTTGTTCATCTTGGGTGTCTCCCCAGCCCCCCGGCCCAGCGCCTGATAGGTAGTCAGCGCGTGACTGAATAAAACGTGTGATCCTGTAAATGGAATCCATGACTCCCCTTCATGGCACACACCAGTCTGGGAAGACTCCCTGAAGGAGGTGGGCTGTTAGTGGGATTCCGAGCAAGGGAAAGAGACAGACAGAGACAGCGGGTGTGGGAACACCAGCCCTGCACTCGGGCTCCTATTTCCTGACCCTGTCCACCATGCGGATGGCGCTGTCCTTGAAGATCTTAAAGTCTTCTTCCTTCACACTCTGAGAGGCGTCCAGCAGCAGGTAGAGGTTCAAGTGACCGGATCGCTGGATTTGGATTTTTCGGCCCACGCTTTCTAGGGGCAAGTGTGGAAGGGGAGGGGTTCAGACATCCACCTCACCTCCCTACCTGCTCTCCAGAGACTGGGCTCGGAGGTTGGGTCCCCCCCGTGACAACCTGTCCGGCAGCCTCCTGTCCCTCTGTAAACACTCACCCTTCTTCTTCTGGTTGGGATTGGTGGATCCAACCACGTGGGCCAAGGAGGTGCCCAGGGCAGGGGCCACGTCCTCGGGGAAGTCGTAAGAGTAGGGTTCTGTGGGCAGAGCCACCAGGGTCAGCCGGAGCTGAGGGTCAGGTGCCCAGGCATCTTGGGAGGGTCAGGGTGGGTACTCACGGCGGCAGACGGGCTCTGCCCCGCTCCAGACGCCGTTGCCTTGGCACTCACGCTCCGCGGACCCTGTCAGCACCAGATTGGAGGAGCAGCGGTAGTGGACCTTGTCCCCAAGACCAAATCGGGACCCCGTCCGCACTGAGCCCAACGAAATGCCCGGGTTGGGGCAGTGACCGGCTGCGAGCAAACAAAGAAAGATGGAGGGACGCAGGGACCGGCCTCCTTGACCTCTGACCCCGCTCACCCACCCTCTCCCTCTGTCTCTCCCTCTTCTCTCGTCCCCGACTCCCAAGAACCTCTTTGGGGTCCGTGGTCACCCCTTGGGTGTGGATAGAAAACCTTAAGGAGGGTCAAATGTTCAGAGCTCAGCGGCCTGGGTTGCCAGCTGACGCACCCCAGTTCCAAGACCGGGGGACTCTCTGTGTGCGTCGGTCCCAGAACCCAGGGGAGATGCCAGCAGACGAGTCCACTCCACAGGGGACACTGGCACTTCCTAGACCACAGTAAGTCATCCGTGCAGACCCACCAGCGTAAAACTGGCTAAAACTAAAAAGGGAGCTAATTCCACGTGTCGGACAGGATGTGAGTCCACCGAACCCCGTTATATCGCTGGAGAGCCAGCGAAACTGCCTACCAGGCTCTACTGGGGCTAAACACGCCCCCTGAGACCCAGTAATTTCACGCCTAGACAATATGCCCCGGAGATACCCCGCCCCCACAGTACAAGAATGTTCACGGAGCTCTCCCCCTAATAACCCCAAGCTGGAAATAACCCAAACACCCATCAACAGATACACAAATGAATTGTAATATATGCTTATAAGGTAACTATGTAGCAATAAAAAAAAAAAAAAAAACAAGCTGCGGATATGCAGGGCAAGATGGATAAATCTCATAGGCAGAATGTCAAACAAAGGGAGCTAGGAGCAAAAAGATCACGTCCTGTGTGTGCGATTCCACCCGTGGGAGGTGGTAAGGGTTCCACTAACCCAGGGAGACAGAAGTCAGAGGTTGGTTGTCTTGCGGGAGGCGACAGGGACACCCCCACCCCCTGCAATGTTGGGCGTGTTTTCTTTCTCCCGGGTGCTGATCCCATGGGTGGATACGTGTGTGAACGTTCATCCAGCTGATTATTTAAGATGGGGTACGCTTGCCTGACCTGTGGTGGCGCCGTGCATAAAGCATGGACCTGCAATGCTTGAGGTTGCCGGTTCAAGACCCTGCACTGGTCCGATCAAGGCACATATGGGAGTTGATGCTTTCTGCTCCTTCCCCCTTTCTTTCTCTCTCTCTCTCTCTCTCTCTCTCTCTCTCTCTCTCTCTCCTCTCTAAAAAAATGAATAAATAAATAAATTGAAAATAAATTGAATTAAAAAATAAAAAAATTAAATAAGTAAATTAAAAAATGAATAAATAAATAAAAAATCTACTGGAGGTAGATGTCACCTCAGTGTTCAAGCACATTATATTTATGTTTGCATACATGACTATTGTCAGCGTCAAGGACGTGAGCAGGAAGCCAAACGCCGGGCCACCGGGAAAGGGAATGGCCTTGCCATCTCCTGGACCGTTAGGTGATGTGCGCTCAGAACGACGATCCAGAAACCTGCCCGAACCCGCCCCGCCCCCCCCCCCAGGCATAGGCGGCTTCAGGGAACCGTGGGAGCCTCACTCTGTCAAGCACAGCCCCTCACCATTCACTGGGACAGTAACAACCATGACGGAAGTGTGTGTGGCACTCAAGGGCCTTGTTCTAGACGCCTACAAACGTCACCCCACTTCATCCACCTGACAACCCGGGTGACCGTCTCTGTCCCTCCGTGTTCACATCCGTAAGAGACGGGCACTAGTCGGCACCCTATCCCCACTTTACAGACGTGGAAAACGGAGGCAGAGGGAAGATAAGGATCCTGCCCGACGTCTGTCGAGGCCGGTGGCAGGCCGGCAACCCAACCGGGCTCCGGAGGCAAGGCCCTCGAGCACAAGGCTCTCTGTGTATTGTCCCCATTCCGTCCCTGTCATTCCCGTGGAAGCCTGAAGGCCAGTCTGGCTTTGAGGTGTTTGGAAAAGTGAGACCGTGCTCGGAGCCTTCGGATTGGATCTGAAGCTCAGCACCAGCTGCCTTGGGCCAGGCTGCCTCCAGGCCGGTGACGTGTGTGGTGTGTGACCTGTGGGTCCCCACTTATTGCCTTCAGGCCGGTGACGTGTGTGGTGTGTGACCTGTGGGTCCCCACTTACCAGCATCCAGGAATATCAGCTGGCCACTAGAAACAGCAGGTCTGCTGTTCCCCACAGAGGCTCGGAGGGGGGGAGGGGAGACGCACATCTGTCCCCAGGGTCCCTGGAAGCCCCCAGGCCCCCGGGCAGCGCCCGCTGGGGGTACTCACCTCCGTTGTCGCAGACGGCTGTCTCCCCATCCCACATGCCGTTGGCTCGGCACTTCCTCACGGGGGAGCCCCGCAGCACAAAGCCGTCCTCACACTCGAAGCTGAGGTTGCCGCCCACCGGGTGGGATCCCAGCCGTGGGGTGTACAGGCCATTCTCAAAGGACACCGGGGCTGGACAACGAACGGCTGAGAGGGGGTGGGGTGGGAGAGATAGGGACACAGGGATGGATGGGTCGCACCCGGGCTGGGCACTGAGTGCGTCATGTCCACCTGGATGCCTGGGGCCAGCCAACTGGCTGTCTGTCTACCTATTAGGTTGATGCCTGTAAAATCACTGCCTTGGGTAACTGGTGATTTCACACTGTTCAACCTAATAAGCTGACAAGTAGCTGCTTCTCTCAGCCCCTGAGGGCCAGTCACCCCAGCCACCCCCTCCCTGGAGTCCTTAGATGTCCGGTGAGTGGGCACAGCGGGGACTCTAGGACCACCCAGCATCCCTTCTGAAAGGCCAGTACCATGAGGTCCACTGTTCAGTATTTTGAAAACCACTGCTGGGGGGTTAGCACCCCCAAGCCTCGCCCGGTCTCCATTGAAGCCTGAGCGCAAGTGCCTTCCTGTGGGAAACTGACGCTTCCCGCGGTTTTGCAGGACCCCACACGGGGAAAGGTCAGCATTGCTGTGCCTCCCACACCGTCCACTCGGGTTAAACCCCACACCAACCACATCCTAAAACAGGGGTGCGGAGCGAGCGGGGCGGATCCCCGGGGCGGGACGGGGAGCCTCACGTTTGCAGACTGCCTTCCGCGACGACGGGGTGGATCTCGGGGTTCGCCACTGCCCGCTGCTCAGGCACAGCCTGGACGCTGGCGACGGGTAGCTGCCCGGCGGGCAGGAGTAGACGAGGACACTGCCGGGGGCCCAGCCGTGGCTGAGGGTGAAACTGCCACCGGAGATCTGCACGTTCTGAGGGCAGGAGGGGGCGGCTGCAGCCAGGCCTGGGGAGCGCAGGGAGGGGGTGCAGAAATGGAGAAAGGAGGGAGAGGCCACATCCCAACCCCCCCCCCTGCCCCCCGGCCCTGGCCCTTCCCCAGACGCCAGCCAACACGGCTGCTTCCAGCCGGAAAACTCAAGGGGGAGCAGCGGCAGGACCTCCTACCTGGGTACAGAGGCAGCAAGCAGAGCAGAGCCACTAGGGCACCCATGCTGTCCACCTCAGGGCCAGCGACAGGCAGCGCCCGGAGAGAGAGGGAAAAGGTCACCTGACTTCCCGAAAAACCAGAGCTGGCTCAGCAGCTGGCTCATTTATTTGCTGCCCGAGAAGAAAACTAGGGAGTGGCAAGAGGGGGGTGTGTGTGGGGGGGTGGCCTTTGCTGGGAGAAAACAGAACTGGGGACTGAGCTGAGGGGCGAAGCCTGTGCCCTGAGTCCCAGGACGCCCCCCGCCACCCGCCGCCCGTGTAGTCGCCAGGACCCCGGTGCCGAGCCAGCCTCCGCCCCGGCATGGACACACACCCGAGAAGTCTAAAGTGCACAGACCCACCAGCCACCCAAGATATTGCAAAACCACTTTACTTAGACACAGTTTCGGTTTTCTTTTGGGATTTGACAAGTGGATTTTACTTCTTTTTTTTTTTAAAAAAAATTCTTTATTCTTCTTTACAGGAACGGAGAGAGATGAGAAGCATCAATCATTAGTTTTTCATTGCCGTTGGGACATCTTAGTTGTTCATTGATTGCTTTCTCACACGTGCCTTGACCTCGGGCCTTCAGCAGACCGAGCAACCCCTTGCTGGAGCCAGTGACCTTGGGTCCAAGCTGGTGAGCTTTTGCTCAAGCCAGATGGGCCCGCGCTCAAGCTGGCGAGCTCGGGGTCTTGAACCTGGGTCTTCCGCATCCCAGTCCGATGCTCTATCCACTGTGCCACCGCCTGGTCAGGCGGATTTTACTTCTTTTTTTATTTTTTTATTCATTTTAGAGAGGAGACACAGAGTGAGAGAGAGAGAGAGAGAGAGAGAGAGAAAGGGGGGAGGAGCTGGAAGCTCAACTCCCATATGTGCCTTGACCAGACCAGTGCAGGGTTTTGAACTGGCGACCTCAGTGTTCCTAGGTCGACGCTTTATCCACTGCGCCACCACAGGTCAGGCGGGATTTTACTTCTTGTATAAAAAAAAAAAAAAAAAAAAAAAAAAAAAAGCCAGGGGGTTGTATTGTCTTCTTGGACATAAACCTCCAGGAGACTGAGGCTAATTTTCTTAGGAGTTCTTGATACATAAGAGTTCTCACAATCTTTTTTTTTTTTTTTTTTTTTTTTTTTTTTTTTTTGCCCTGTAGCCCTTCCCCAGAGAGAATCTGGGGATTAAAAAATAATAATAATAAAAATAAAAAAGAACAGTGAAATCAACAGTTTTAGAGATGGGAAAAATGTCTAGAACATTTTTACGGAAAGTCCCATAGATAAAATTCCCAACTTAGAATATAAATAAATTTTGAGTTGGTTACTCAAAGGAATAAAAGTATTTGAGAGTTTGGGGCACGCCTTTAAGTTATAACCTGCGTTGTATGAAAGGCAACAGGCAAAGAAACTCTGAGCTACTGTGTTAGCCTCCCCACCCTGTGGAAGTCTCTGTAGTACTTCATCAAATAATGTGAGGTAGAAATGAAAAACAGTGCTCAAGAATAAAGTTGAGGGCCCTGGCCAGTTGGTACAGTGGTAGAGTGTCGGCCCACTGTGTGGATGTCCTGGGTTCGATTCCCAGCCAGGGTACACAGGAGAAGCGCCCATCTGCTTCTCCACCCCTCCCATTTCTCTCTCTCTCTCTCTCTCTCTCCTCCTCCCACAGTCATGGCTCAATTGGTTTGAACAAGTTGGCCCTGGCCACTGAGGATGGCTCTGTGGCCTCGCCTCAGGTACTAAAATAGCTCAGTTGTTGAGCAACAAAGCAATGGCCCCAGATGGGCAGAGCATCACCTGGTAGGAGGCTTGCCAGGTGAATCCTGGTCAGGGCCCATATGGGAGTCTGTCTCTCTGCCTCCCTGCCTCTCACTTAAAAAAAAAAAAAAATGAAGTTGAGCCTGACCTGTGGATGGAGCTTTGACTTGAAACACTGAGGTCACCAGTTTTAAACCCCAAGCTTGTCCAGTTAAGGCACATACGAAAGGCAACCACTATGAGTTGATGCTTCCAGTTCCTTCCCCATCTCCTCCACCTTTCTCTCTCTCTATCCTCTGTCTAAAATCAATAAATAACAACTTTAAAAAGAAAAATGAAGGCCTGACCAGGCGGTGGTGCAGTGGATGGAGTGTCGGACTGGGATGCGGGGGACCCGGGTTCAGGATCCCGAGGTCACCAGCTTGAGCGCGGGGCCCATCTGGCTTGAGCAAAAGCTCGCCAGCTTGGACCCAAGGTCGCTGGCTCCAGCAAGGGGTGGCTCGGTCTGCTGAAGGCCCGCGGTCAAGGCACATGTGAGAAAGCAATCAATGAACAACCAAGACGTCGCAACGGCAGCGAGAGGCTGATGATTGATGCTTCTTGTCTCTCTCCATTTCTGTCTGTTCCTCTCTCTAGCTCTCTCTCTGTTCCTGTAGAAAAAAAAAAAAATGAAGTTGATCCTGACCGGGCGGTGGCGCAGTGGATAAAGCGTTGACCTGGAACGCTGAGGTCACTGGTTTGAAACCCCGGACTTTCCCGGTCAGGGCGCATACGGGAGTTGATGCTTCCTGCTTCTCCCTGCTTCTCTCTCTCCTCTCTAAAATGAATAAAAAATAAAAAAGGAATAAATCACTCCTCAGAAGGACCCATACAGAAAGTGAGGCACCCTTGGACAGGATTGACTGAATGTGGGAAGACTATGACACCCCCGATGTTGGGAGTCCCAACACTGCTGCTACGACAGAGCTTCTGGCTCCTCCCTGAACCCCGTGTCTGTTCCCCTCCTCTACACGAAGCGATGTTTAGCAGGACACCTGGCCACCCAGCGAAAGGCTACATCTCCCAGTATCCTTTGCAAACTGCTGGCCTGGAGACACGGCTCTGGCCAAGAGAACGTGAGTAGAACTGCCCTGTGTAACTTCCCTTAAATGGGAGGGGCGTCTGCCCTTCCCTTCAGATGCACTGGATTATAAATCTGATGCTGATCCGAGAACAGCATCTTGGGGACGGTGGAGCAAACAGCGGAGCCGAGGTCCCTGACACACCAGCCCTGCCCACCTACTTCAGCTGTTACAAAAGAGGCATAAACTACCTTTAAAGGTGGTGCTCATATTAGAGATGTTCACAAATATTCTGGCTGTAAAGCCAGTAGTCAAGGCCGGGATCACAGCCACCTGACCCACGCAGGTTCACATTAGATTCGAACAGATCGTAATGAAACACAAGAGCCACAAACTGGTGAGCCATCAGCTTTAATCCTAGCTTGCACCCGGCGGGCAAGCAAAAACACACACTGGGCTCCAAAACCCACACATTCAGTGCTCACAAAGCTACTGACTTATCCGAGTTTCCTAGAATCAAAGGTTTCTAGCTCACCAGACTTATTCACCTCTGTTCCCCATCTCCTTCTCCAGCACAAACTCTTAACAAACTGGCTTCTTCCTCAGCACTCTGCCATCTCGGCTGCTTCTCCTGGCCTTCACGTGGCCTTACTTTGCTCTCCTCTCTAATACTAATCTCAGGAACCCAGGAACCAAGAGAGAGATCAAGCTACTGGTCTCTCCCGCTTTATAGCATAGACTCAAAACCTTTAATCCAATTATACATACAAGAAAGTCTCTGATACAAAGCCACCCATTTGAGGCATAATGGGATTCCTCCCTACATCACCACCCTACATCATCCAATCAGTCAAGGGTGTGGAGAAGAGCTTACTCTTAAACTAAGCCTTAGGCTATGACCTGGCCTGCTTCCATTACAACTTTTCCCCCACAGCCATCACAAGCATAAGGGCAAATAATATCACCTGGGTGACGGGCTTCCATGTGGGCAGCGCCATCTTTAACAAAGTGAGCATATTATATTTTATCTGCCGAACACTGCCTTTGTCCCTTTTCAGACAGTCACATGGCAGGATTGATGTTCCCCACCCACTGGCTTGGCCAACGAAACCTGAGTATGAGTGGCAATGCACCACTTCTCCGGTGGCAGCTTGATGAGCCACTAACGCAGTGTCCACCACGTTCTCTCTCCCTCAGTGCGGCAACGCTTGAGGTGGCGGCTGCTCCATCACCCTAGATCCCTGAGAAGCCCTGACAGCAGTACCGCTGCTGACCATCAGTAACTACGTAACATGAGCCACAAACAAACTGAAAGATTGCCGGGTGCCGCCGATGAACGAATGAAGAGCCGAAACAGCCAAATGAGCAAAAGTCAGGCTTTACTGGGAGGACTCCGGGCGAGTTCACTGACCCTGGGATGTGAGTCTGTGAAGGCGCGCCCGGGGAGGGTCGGGGAGGGTTTTTGGGTTTTTTATATCTGCAGAGGGGAAGGATGGTAACGGTCGACCGGTTTGGTGGGGCGTGCAGTTCATGGAACAGCCTTGGGGACAGACAGTTTCGAGAATTTGGGTGTGTGCAGTTTGAGCAAGATTAACAACTGTCAGAAAGCTCAGGGCCAGGGAGGGTTTCACTACCCAACCCAGAGGCAACTACCGGACACAAACTTTAGTGGTTGTAACCCACTGCGTGACCACTGCCGCAGGGAGAATGCCACCCAGAATGTAAGGGCTTAAGACAATGACTTATTTGGCCCTGGTTGGCTGGCTCAGTGGTAGAGTATCAGCTCGGCATGTGGATGTCCCAGGTTCGATTCTCAGGCAGGGCACACAGGAGAAGCAACCATCTGCTTCTCCATCCCTTCCCTTCTTTCTTCTCTCTCTCTCTCTCTCTCTCTTCCCCTCCCACAGCCAAGGCTCCACTGGAGTGAGTTGGCCCAGGTGCTGAGGACGGCTCCATGGCCTCCACCTCAGGCACTAAGAAGAGCTCAGTTGCTGAGCAATGGAGCAACGCCCCAGATGGGCAGAGCATCGCCCCCTAGTGGGCTGGCCAGATGGTTCCCAGTTGGGGTGCATGCAGAAGTCTGTCTCTTTGCCTTCCCTGCTCTCACTGAATAAAAAATGGATAAAAAAAAGGGGGAATGACTTATTCCTCTCATGACTTTGGGCTGACCTGGTGGTTCTCCTGCTGGTCTTGCCTGGTGTTGGGCAGATAAAATATATCATGCTCACTTTGTTAAAGATGGCGCTGCCCACATGCAAGTCCGTTGGTATTAATGTGTGTTGGGAGGACAGGCTGTGGGCAGGCAGGGTGGGTATAGCCTAAGGCTTAGTTTTAAGAGTAAGCTTTTCCCCACACCCTTGACTGATTGGATGATGCAGGGTGGTGCACTCTCATGAGGAATCCTCCCGTTATGCCTCAGATAAGTGACTTTGTATCAGAGACTTCCTTGTTTGTAGATTGGATTAGAGGTTTGGATTCTACACTATAAAGTGGGGCAGATCCAGAGCTTGCTCTCTCTTGATTCCTGAGGTTAGTATTACAAAGGAGAGCAGATTCAGGCCACGTGGAGGAGAGGAGGCAGCCAAGGTGGCGGAGTGCTGAAAAGAAGCGAGTTTGAGCAGAGTTTGTGCTGGAGAAGAAGATGGGGAACAGAAGTGAATAAGACTGGTGAGCTAGAAACCTTTGATTCTAGGAAACTTGGATAAGTCAGTAGCTTTGTGAGCACAGAATGAGTGGGTTTTGGAGCCCAGTGTGTGTTTTTGCTTGCCTGCCGGGTGCAAGCTAGAATTAAAGCTGACGGCTCACCAGTTTTTGGCTCCATTGTTTCATTACCGACTGTCCTAATCTAGGTAGATGATTTTTTTTTTTTTTTTACAGGGACAGAGAGAGAGTCAGAGAGAGGGATAGATAGGGACAGACAAACAGGAACGGAGAGAGGTGAGAAGCATCAATCATTAGTTTTTCATTGTGACACCATAGTTGTTCATTGATTACTTTCTCACATGTGCCTTGACCACGGGCCTTCATCAGACCCAGCAACCCCTTGCTGGAGCCAGAGACCTTGGGTCCAAGCTGGTGAGCTTTTGCTCAAGCCAGATGGGTCAGCACTCAGGCTGGCGAACTTGGGGTCTTAAACCTGGGTCCTCCGCATCCCAGTCTGATGCTCTATGCACTGCACCACCGCCTGGTCAGGCCCAACTCTCTGAATCTAATGTGAACCTGCACTGGCCAGGCGGCTGTGAAGGTGGCTGCGGTTACTGGCTTTACATTTGGCATAGTCTGTGGCAAGATTCGATACAGATTGGTATGTAGCCGGCACCCTTGAGGTGCATGGTAGAGGACTGGCTGCTGTTATGGTTCTCTATGGCTGTCCTTCTGGGGACTGTAGGATGGCTGAGTTTTACAGCCATGTGTGAGGAAACTGAGAGCTCTATGGAAGAGGCTGCCCGGGACCTGCAGGCCGAGCAGTGGAAGGAGCTGGAGGAAACGTGGGAGAAAGAGATGCTGACCCTGGAGCTGGAGGAAGCGCTGGAGGAGGAGACCGACCAGGTTTGCAAGATTCACCTGGAAATGGAGCAGACGCTGGAGAAGGAATCACAGGTTCGTGAGTTGGAGATTGCCCTGGATGTTGTGGAGAGCCAGCAGCGGCATGAGGCCGGACCTGAGGCCGGGGCCGGAGCTGAGGCCAGGACTGGGGCTGAGGCCGGGGCTGGAGCTGCAAGGCCTGCTGAGCAGAAAGCAGTAGTGGCCCGGGGCTCAAACCCAGCAGCAGGAGCTGGAGTTCTCAGTTCCTCTTTGGAGGATGAGGAGAATCAAGCTGGAGTTGTGATTTGCAGACTCCAGAAGGTAAATGGCAGCAGCTGTAGCAGGAGGATGAATGGACATCCCGGGAGCCAGTCATGCATCGCCGAGTGGCCACTGGAACGGCAGGGGGTGCCTGCTAAGCTGCTGATGGGTTCGCTGACATTTTGGGACATAGGGGTGGATGACATCATGCTCCCCAGAGCAGAGATGGAAATGCTGACTGCCATTGCCACATGCTTTTCTTTAGGACAGTGTGAGACTTGCCATGATGGCAGGAATGAGGGGGGGAGGCTAAAGCCCTATGTGTGTGGACTGATTTCCTGGACTATGACCGGATGGGCACAGGCTCCTTTGTTGAATGGACTTATGGATTTTGGACAATGTGAAATACCCTGATGGGGGTGGGGGCTTTGCTGAAGGCCCTTCTCCTGCCCCGGGAAGCTTTTACCATGGCTAGAAAGAAGGATGAGGACATTTTGCACTTTTGGCAAAGTGCTCAGAGACTGGTGAAGTTGTCTCTTTGTAATTGTTGAAATTGTATGATTTGTCATGTTGTTGTAATTTGTGTAATGTACCTAATTTCCTTGTACAGGGATGCTGGTGGTGTAGATTGTGGGTAGTAAAGTGAGCATAGGGGTGGATTGTTGGGCAGATAAAATATATTATGCTCACTTTGTTAAATATGGCGCTGCCCATGTGCAAGTTTTAAAAGTAAGCTTTTCCCCACACCCTGGACTGATTGGATGATGCAGGGTGGTGCACTCTCCTGAGGAATCCTCCAAATATGCCTCAGATAAGTGACTTTGTATCAGAGACTTCCTTGTTTGTAGATTGGATTAGAGGTTTGGATTTCTACACTATAAAGTGGGGCAGATCAGGAGCTTGCTCTCTCTCGATTCCTGAGGTTAGCATTAGAGAGGAGAGCAGATTAAGGCCATGTGGAGGAGAGGAGGCAGCCAAGGTGGCGGAGTGCTGAAAAGAAGCGAGTTTGAGCAGAGTTTGTGCTGGAGAAGAAGATGGGGAACAGAAGTGAATAAGACTGGTGAGCTAGAAACCTTTGATTCTAGGAAACTGGGATAAGTTAGTAGCTTTGTGAGCACTGAATGAGTGGGTTTTGGAACCCAGTGTGTGTTTTTACTTGGCCACCAGGTGCAAGCTAGAATTAAAGCTGATGGCCCACCAGTTTTTGGCTCCTGTGTTTCATTACCGACTGTCCGAATCTAATGTGAACCTGCAGGGGCCAGGCGGCTGTGATGCTGGCCGCAGCTATTGGCTTTACACCTGGGCTCACTCATGGAACACCTCTTGCACCTTGTTCTGTCAGCCACAGCCAATGACAGGGCCAACCCATAGCTAAAATTTGGGGGAGAATTTACCTTTTGATGGGAGGAGAGGCATGCCCACCTGCAGAGGAGACAGTTATGACCATAGTTTGTAAACCATTATGGTCACGAAGATCTGGGGTTTGTTTGTAACGTTGGGGGGGTGGGCACTGTAAATCCTCACCTGATTGAATTCTTAAGCTACTGAATTCTGGGTGCCTCTTTAAGCCACTGTTATGGGCTAAATTGCATCTCGTCCCCCCAAAATTTATATGTGAAACTTTTGGGCAGATAAAATATATTATGCTCACTTTGTTAAAGATGGCGCTTGCCCACATGCAAATTCTAAGAGTAAGCTTTTCCCCACACCCTTGACTGATTGGATGATGTGGGGTGGTGCACTCTCCTGAGGAATCCTCCCATTATGACTCAGATAAATGACTTTGTATCAGAGACTTCCTTGTTTGTAGATTGGATTAAAGGTTTGGATTTCTATACTATAAAGTGGGGCAGACCAGGAGCTTGCTCTCTCGGTTCCTGAGGTTGGTATTAGAAAGAAGAGCAGATTAAGGCCATGTGGAGGAGAGGAGAAGCAGCCAAGATGGCGGAGTGCTGAGGGGGAAGCCAGTTTGTGCAGAGTTTGTGCAGAGAGAAGGAGATGGGGAACAGAGGTGAATAAGTCTGGTGAGCTGGAAAGCTTTGATTCTAGGAAACTCGGATAAGTCAGTAGCTTTGTGAGCACTGAATGAGTGGGTTTTGGAGCCCAGTGTGTGTTTTTGCTTGCCCGCCGGGTGCAAGCTAGAATTAAAGCTGATGGCTCACCAGTTCTTGGCTCCGTTGTTTCATTACCGACTGTCCAAATCTAATGTGACCCTGCATGGGCCAGGCGGCTGTGATGGTGGCCTCGACTGCTGGCCCTACAGAAACTCTAACCCAAAATATGACCGTATTGGAGGAGATTATTGAGCTGATAAAATGGTAATTACAGTTGAATAAGGTCATCAGGGTGAATACTGATCTGATCTCTCCCTCTCTCTCTCTCTCTCTCTCTCCATGTCTCCCCCGCCCCATGAGTCACAGAGAAAAGGCCATGTGACGATGGCCATCTGTGAGCCAAGCAAAGACCTCTCACCAGAAAGTTACTTTGCTGACACCCTGATCTTGGACTTCCGACCTTCGGAACTGTGAGAAATAAACATGTTGTGGAAGCTGCCTTGTTCATGGTATGTTGTTTTGGCAGCTCAAGCAGACTGGTACATCTGCCCAATTAATGTCTAATAATGCCTGTGGGAGACAGGCTGTAAGCTGACCAAGTCCCTACAGCCTAGGGCTTCATTTAAGACTAAACTCTTCCCCACGCCCTTGGCCGTAGCATGGTGGGGGTGGTGCACTCCTTCGAGGATTCCCGTTTATACCTTAGATATGTTACTTTGTATCAGGAACTTCCTTGTTTCACAAATGGATTTGTTCTCTGCACTGTAGAATAAAGCAGGCTGGGGGGTTTTGCCCTTTTTTTCTGTATGCCATCAGCCTATAGGAGGCCTCCTGATCCCATCCTTTTTCTTTCTGTGTTTATTTCTTTTTTTTTTTTCTTTTTTGTATTTTACTGCAGTGAGAAGCAGGGAGGCAGAGAGACGCATGCCCACCAGGGGGTGATGCTCTGCCCATCTGGGGTGTTGCTCCATTGCAACCAGAGCCATTCTAGCACCTGAGGCGGAGGCCATGGAGCCGTCCTCAGTGCCCGGGCCAACTTTGCTCCCATGGAGCCTTGGCCACGGGAGTGGAAGAGAGAGACAGAGAGGAAGGAGCGGGGGAAGGGTGGAGAAGCAGATAGGAGCTTCTCCTGTGTGCCCTGGCTGGGAATCGAACCCGGGACTTCCACACACCAGGCCGATGCTCTACCACTGAGCCAACCAGCCAAGGCCTGTGTTTATTTCTTAATCTCCCACGTTCTCCCTCACGACCTGGACAATTACAAGTCGCACTGGTTTGTGACAAATGTCTTTAAAAGAAAGGGCCTTTAGCCTGCCCTGTGGTGGTGCAGTGGATAGAGCGTCTGTAAAGCCAGTAGCCGAGGCCACCATCACTGCAGCCTGACCCGTGCAGGTTCGCATTAGATTCGAACAGTCAGTAATGAAACACAGGAGCCACAAACTGGTGAGCCATCAGCTTTAATTCTAGCTTGCACCCGGTGGGCAAGCAAAAACACACACTGGGCTCCAAAACCCACACATTCAGTGCTCACAAAGCTACTGACTTATCCGAGTTTCCTAGATTCAAAGGTTTCTAGCTCACCAGACTTATTCACCTCTGTTTCCCATCTCCTCCTGCACAAACTCTGTACAAACTGGCTTCTTCCTCAGCACTCTGCCATCTCGGCTGCTTCTCCTCTACATGGCCTTAATCTGCTCTCCTCTCTAATACTAACCTCAGGAATTCTGGAACCAAGAGAGAGATCTAGCTACCGGTCCGCCCACTTTATAGCATAGACTCAAAATCTTTAATCCAATTATACAAACAAGGAAGTCTCTGATACAAAGTCACCCATCTGAGGCATAATGGGATTCCTCAGGAGAGTGCACCACCTACATCATCCAATCAGTCAAGGGCGTGGAGAAGACCTTACTCTTAAAACAAAGCCTTAAGCTATAACGACCAGGCCTGCTTACAACTTTTCCCCCACAGCCATCACAAGCATAAGGGCAAATATCACCTGGGTGACGGGCTTCCATGTGGGCAGCACCATCTTTAACAAAGTGAGCATAATATATTTTATCTGCCCAACAACCTCTGTTCCCCATCTCCTCCTGCACAAACTCTGTACAAACTGGCTTCTTCCTCAGCATTCAGCCATCTCAGCTGCTTCTCCTGGCCTCCATGTGGCCTTAATCTGCTCTCCTCTCTTCTAATACTAACCTCAGGAACTCAGGAACCAAGAGAGAGATAAAGCTACTGGTCTCTCCCACTTTATAGCATAGACTCAAAACCTTTAATCCAATTATACAAATAAGGAAGTCTCTGATACAAAGTCACCCATCTGAGACATAATGGGATTCCTCCCTACATCACCACCCTACATCATCCAATCAGTCAAGGGTGTGGAGAAGAACTTACTCTTAAAACTAAGCCTTAGGCTATAACGACCTGGCCTGCTCACAGCCTGTCCCAGAACACACATTAATATCAACGAACTTCCATGTGGGCAGCGCCATCTCTAACAAAGTGAGCATAATATATTTTATCTGCCCAACAGCGTCGATCTGGAACGCTGAGGTCGCCGGTTCAAAATTCCGGGCTTGCTCGGCCAAGGCACATACAACAAGCAACTATGATGGATCCTTCCTGCTTCTCTTCCCACCCCCTTCTCTCTCTCTCTCTCTCTCTCTCTCTCTCTCTCTCTCTCTCTTTCTTTCTCCTCTCCCTAAAATAAATAAATAAAATCTTTCAAAAAGAAAACAAAGAAAAAAGAAAGGCCCTTTCTTTCATGAGTTTCTCACAATATTTGTTGAGTTACATAAACTTGGCAGACTGGGTCAGAACCCATTCTTCCTTCTTCCTTAAGTTAACAAACCCCCCAGGTGTTCACCCAGTGCATAGAGTGTGCTCTTGTATTTGAACCAGCCACCTCTGCATCTCAGCACGATGCTCCAACCCACTGAGCCACCCAGCCAGGCAAGTAGAGTATGCTCTTAAGGAAAGAGGGGTGCCCCTCATTTTTTCTTGTCACCTTCACACTGGCTGGAATGCCACCCTAGACCACAAGGCGGAAGTCCCATGTTCATCATGACAAAGCCACAGAACTAAAGAAGCCCTGTTCCCCGAACCTGTAGGGTGATCAGAACTGCCTCAGACTGCTTATGCCCAGATCATTTAAGAAACTGTGATTCGAGCCTGACCTGTGGTGGCGCAGTGGATAAAGCGTCGACCTGGGAACACTGAGGTCGCCAGTTCAAAACCCTGCACTGGTCTGGTCAAGGCACATAGGGGAGTTGATGCTTCCAGCTCCTCCCCCCTTTCTCTCTCTCTCTCTCTCTCTCTCTCTGTGTCTCCTCTCTAAAATGAATAAAATTAAAAAAAAAAAAAGAAACTAAAAAAGAAACTGTGATTCGAGCCTTGTTTTAGCAGCCAAACCTGTATCCAATGAAAACAATTAGCCCCAAATCAACACTGGAGCCAAAGGTGACCCCTGGGACACATGGCTATCAGGCTGTGACCTAGACTGCTGTCATAAAGAAACCCCAAAACTCAGGGACTTGAATAAGATAGATGTTGACTTCACTCTCAGGTAAAAGCCTCAGCACAAGCAGATGGCAGATACGGACACGCTGGCCTTGGCTGGCAGGACAAGAGTTGTCCGTCTGCATCATTCAGGACACAGGTTCCGTCCGCCTGGATCTGCTGCTGCCCCCGGGGAGCTCACTGTCCTTGTCTGCGTGGCTGCAACCGGTCTCCACAAAGTCTGCATCCCCACCCCAGGAAATGAAATGAAAGAAGGAACAGGGGAACCGGTAACGACACGAAAACCCGCCCGAGGCTTCCGTTGGTATTCGGCCGGCAAACACTTTGATGACGTGGGAGGCCGGGAAGTGTGGTCTCCAGTTTTCCATGGTGTGCGGAGCTAGGACTCTAGCACCACGTAGGAAAGACGGTGGATTTGGAGAGACAATGGGCAACATGAGAAGAAGTTTGTCAACTCTGATGGGAGGGAGCGCCACACTGCACCATGGCGCAGCGAGCTGGACGGCTCACCAGAGTGGGCCCCTGTTCCAGCTTTCCCTGAGGCCACGGTCCAGTGTGGAAGGACCGTGGCCAAGTCCCTTCTCATCGCTCCCCAGGAGATTTTCAGTAGACGTCCCCCGACCCCCACCCCATCTGGTGAAGGTGACTTCGGCTTGTCTATTTTTTTTTTTTTAAACCAGGATTTTATTTTATTTATTTATTTATTTATTTATTTTTACAGGGACAGAGAGAGTCAGAGAGAGGGACAGATAGGGACAGACAGACAGGAACGGAGAGAGATGAGAAGCATCAATCATTAGTTTTTCACCTTAGTTGCAACACCTTAGTTGTTCATTGATTGCTTTCTCACATGTGCCTTGACCGTGGGCCTTCAGCAGACCGAGCCACCCCTTGCTGGAGCCAGCGACCTTGGGTCCAAGCTGGTGAATTTTTGCTCAAGCCAGATGGGTCCGCGCTCAAGCTGGTGAGCTCGGGGTCTCGAACCTGTGTCTTCCGCATCCCAGTCCGACGCTCTATCCACTGTGCCACCGCCTGGTCAGGCTTTTTTTTTTTGCATTAGTAAAAAGCCTGACAAATGCCATTTCTGTTTTCCCTCCAAATGGAAGGAAGGAGGTAAATAATACCTAAAATGACAGGCCCCTGCCAGCTGCCTCCCTCTCGTCCAGATCTCTTCTCGTTGATTCAAGGCTTTCAGGGACCAATTCCAAAAAAGAAGAAATCAACACCCCATAGTCTGCAACTCATCCCTGAATCACAGGTTTTTAAAAGGAAATGATGGGCCCTGGCTTGTTGGCTCAGTGGTAGAGCATCGGCCTGGTGCGTGGATGTCCAAGGTTCGATTCCTGGTCAGGGCACACAGAAGAAGCAACCATCTGCTTCTCCACTCTCCCCCTCTTGTTTCCCTCTCTCCCTCTCTCTCTCTCTTCCCTGCCCTCAGCCATGGCTCAATTGGAGTGAGTTGGCCCCAAGCTCTGAGGATGCCTCCCTAATTTCGGCCTCAGGCACTGAAAAGAGCTTGATTGCCGAGCAACAGAGCAACACCCCAGATGGGCAGAGCATCGCTCCCTTGCTGGGTGGATCCCAGTTGGGGCGCATGCAGGAGTCTGTCTCTCTGCCTCTCTCAGAATGCCTTACTACTACCACGGGGAGTTCAGGGCCTCCCCACTGAAAATTTCGCAGGAAAAGTGGCTGGCCGGTAAGCCAGACAGGGCCACGGAGGGTGAGGGAGTGGCCTCCTTTTGGCCACAGTCTCCCTTTTGTCCCGTCTGGACACTTAGACATGGCCTTAACATCCTAGGATCTGCCACCCTCAACCTCCCGTGACAACTGCAGAGCCAACACCATTCCCAGGTGCTGGGCAGATAAAATACAATATGCTCACTTTGTTACAGATGGCGCTGCCCACATGGAAGCCCGTCACCCAGGTGATATTATTTGCCCTTGTGCTTGGGATGGGTGTAGGGGAAAGGCTGTAATGTAAGCAGGCCGGGTCGTTATGGCCTAAGGCTTGGCTTTAAGAGTAAGCTTTTCCTCACACCCTTGACTGATTGGATGATGTGGGGTGGTGCACTCTCCTGAGGAATCCTCCCGTTATGCCTCAGATAAGTGACTTTGTATCAGAGACTTCCTTGTTTGTAGATTGGATTAAAGGTTTGGATTTCTACAGTATAAAGTGGGGCAGACCATGAGCTTGCTCTCTTGGTTCCTGAGGTTAGTATCAGAGAGCAGAGCAGAGAAAGCCCACATGGAGACCAGGAGAAGCAGCCAAGATGGCAGAGTGCTGAGGAAGAAGCCAGTTTGTTAAGAGTTTGTGCAGGAGGAGATGGGGAACAGAGGTGAACAAATCTGATGAGCTAGAAGCCTTTGATTCTAGGAAACTCGGATAAGTCAGTAGCTTTGTGAGCACTGAATGAGTGGGTTTTGGAGCCCAGTGTGTGTTTTGCTTGCCCGCCGGGTGCAAGCTAGGATTAAAGCTGATGGCTCACCAGTTCTTGGCTCCGTTGTTTCATTACTGACTGTTCGAATCTAATGCAAATCTGCACTGGCCAGGCGGCTGTGATGGTGGCCTGGGCTACTGGCCTTACATTTGGCATAGTCAGCAGGATTCGATACAGATCAGTATGGAGCCACCACCACCTTTGGGAGGTGGAGTAGAGGACTGGCTGCTGTTATGGTTCCCCATGGCTCTCCTTTTGGGGACAATAGGTTGGCTGACTTATACATTCATGCATGAGGAAACCAAGCACTCTGTGGAAGAGGCTGCCCGGGACCTGCAGGCCGAGCAGCGGAAGGAGCTGGAGGAAACGTAGGAGATAGAGATGCCGACCCTGGAGCTGGAGCAAGTGCCGGAGGAGGAGGCCGACCAGGTTTGCGAGATTCACCTGGAAATGGAGCAGACGCTGGAGAAGGAATCACAGGTTCGTGAGTTGCAGATTGCCCTGGACGTTGTGGAGATTTCCGAGAGCCAGCTGCAGCAGGAGGCTGGGGCTGAGGCTGAGTCTGGGGCCAGGGCGACAAGGCCCGCGGCAGTGGTGGCCCGGGGCTCAAACCTGGCAGCAGGAGCTGGTGTTTTCATATCCTATCCAGAAGATGAGGAGAATTGGGCCAGAGTTGCGATTCACGGTCTCCAGAAGGTAAACGGCGGCAGCTGCGGCAGGAGGATGAGCAGACATCCCGGGAGCCAGGCATGGGGTGCCTGCTAAGCTACTGATAGGTCTGCGATTTGAGGACATAGGGGTGGATGCCATCATGCTCCCCAGAGCAGAGATGGAAATGCTGACTGCCATCGCCACATGCTTCTCTTTAGGACAGTGTGAGACCTGCCATGATGGCAGGAATGAGGGAGAGGCTAACACCCCATGTGCGTGGACTGATTTCCTGGACTATGACCGGAGTGAGCACTGGCTCCTTTATTGAATGGACTTATGGGTTTTGGACAATGTGAAATACCCTGATGGGGGTGGGGGGCGGCTTTGATGGAGGCCTGGGCTACTGGCCTTATACCGGGTCAACCTCCAGTTTTGGAAACCAGGCTAAGCTGGTCCGGCTCTCAGCCAACAGTATGATTTGAGCTGAGGAGGCGGTGTTCCTGAGCGAGGCTCTTTCCGTTGGCAGTGACTCAGTTCTTGTCCCACTCAAGGACGTTGGGCGTCACCATTGGGCTGTGCCACTGACTTCCCAGAGCAATCTCTCTGTGAATCTGCTCGAGAGTTTCTCTGGTGTCCTGCTCCTCCTGAGCCCAGAAGGCTGGAAGTTCCAGAGAACTGAGGTCCCCTGAAATCAGCCCTTACCCTGAGACTGAATAGAATGTGCGTATAGGTGGCCCAGCTCACTCCCCCCCACCCCAATAACCACTCCAGGGTTTCTCAACAGGACTAATCTCTGCTCACCCACAACGGTAACTTTACTGGGTGTATGGCCAGTGGCTAAGGCCACTATCACAGCCGCCTGGCCCATGCAGGTTTGCATTAGATTCGGACAGTCGGTAATGAAACAACGGAGCCAAGAACTGGTGAGCCATCAGCTTTAATTCTAGCTTGCACCCGGCGGGCAAGCAAAAACACACACTGGGCTCCAAAACCCACTCGTTCAGTGCTCACAAAGCTACTGACTTATCCGAGTTTCCTAGAATCAAAGGTTTCTAGCTCACCAGACTTATTCACCTCTGTTTCCCATCTCCTCCAGCACAAACTCTGCTCAAACTGGCTTCTTCCTCAGCACTCTGCCATCTTGGCTGCTTCTCCTCTTCTCCATATGACCTTTCTCTTCTCTTCTCTCTAATGCTAACCTCAGGAACTGAGAGAGAGCAAGCTCCCCGGTCTGTCCCACTTTATAGTGTAGAAATCCAAACCTTTAATCCAATCTACAAACAAGGAAGTCTCTGATACAAAGTCACTTATCTGAGGCATAATGGGAGGATTCCTCATGAGAGTGCACCACCCCACATCATCCAGTCAGTCAAGGGTGTGGGGAAAAGCTTACTCTTAAAACTAAGCCCTAGGCTATAACAACCCGGCCTGCCTACAGCCTGTCCCCCCCAACACACATTAATACCAACGGACTTGCACATGGGCAGCGCCATCTTTAACAAAGTGAGCATAATATATTTTATCTGCCCAGCACTGGGTAATGCACACTTCATTGACTGCCTGTCTTTCCTATCCCACTTTCCTGGGACCGCCTCCCAACTGCACTGTTTGCCCTTGACCCCTTGTCTCAGAGGCTGTCTTGGGGTAAGAGGACTCCGCCCACAGTCCCAGGAACCACTGTGTGCCAGGCATCCTCCTGAACCCTTTGTACGTAAGAGCTCCCTCAGTCTTCACGACACGCCGCGGACACGGGTTTTATCCTTATCCTCACTTGACAGATGAGGATACCGAGGCACAGAAGTGTTCGATGACCTGCCCCGGATTCACACAGGTACCACGCCGCAGAGCTGGGTACCAAAGCCAGGCAGCATGGCTCCTGGGTCTCTTCCTAGCTCTTAGGTTGGGGTGCCTAACATCTCTCAAGTGGCTCTTCTGAGCTCCCTGAACTTCCCTCAGGCCCCACGTCCACCCCACCCCTTGCGTTGTGCCTTCCCAAGCCGCTGCTCCCCTCCACCCCTGCCTCTCCCCACCCTCTCTCCTGTAACCCCTTAACCTCCATTCTTCTCCAATCCCGCCTCTTCCAGAGGACCTGTTCACAGGATGTACTGCCTTCAGGTTACTTGTGGGCTGGCCTCAACCTCCCCAGAAAAGGGCCCCCAGGAGTGTTTGTTGAAACAAGGAGCTCCTTGAACAAAGTCCAGGGCCAACCCCTCCCCCCAGTCCTATCCTCGTTCCAAGTAAATAGCATCCTTTAGATCAGCAGCAAAAGCGGCTTTGGGTTCTATTATTCCCATTTCTTTTTTAATTAACAATATTGACATTGGGTCAGACCCCACCCACTTCCCCTAACAGGACATGGTTAGGGCACTTGTCACCCACACCATCTCGCATCCTATTATGCACTGACAGACTTACTTTGCTGAAATGTGACCTTGAAAAATGTTTTTATATATATATATATATTATATATATTATATATATATATATAAAATATATATATACACACACACACACACACACACACACATATATCATCCTTTTATTTTCTTTTTACGAGAGGAGGGGAGATAGTGAGGCTGACTCCCGGATGTGCCCCAACCAGGGTCCACTCAGCAATCCCATCTGGGGCCGATGCATGAGTACTGAGCTATTTTTAGTGCCTGAGGCTGGCATACTCCAATCAACTGAGCTATCCCCAGCACCCCTGGGCCACACGCCAACAAGCCACTGGCTACAGGAGGGAAAGAGGGAGAGAAGGGAGAGAGGGAGAAGGAAAGAAACAAACGGTTGCCTCTCCTGTGTGCTCTGACCGGGAATCAAACCTGGGACATCCATATGCTGGTCCGACGCTCTACCACTGAACCACAGGCCAGGGCCATATCTATCATCCTTAAAGCCTCCAGAAAGAGTTATGCCCAGCCTCTCTGGCTCCCTTCTCTGATGCCCAGGCTTTTCCCGCCCCTTAGTTCTCAGAGGTCACCGTACAGGCCCAAACTCTGTGTCAGGAAACTGAACCTGCTCTCCTCATCCACCCATTGTACAATCAATTCCTAAGAATTAAGCAAGGCATTAAAGGTACTGTAGGCCGCCCTAAGAAACAGGCCTGTCCCTGACCTCCTGTAAGGGGCCACATCTCTTTCAGATAAAAAAATAAAGCCCTGGGAACAGCCAGACCTAGGATGTACCGGTGTGTCCACCCGCCCACAACATAGCTCCTACTTCACCCCTGTCCATGCCTTCCCTTTGGGGGCGTCTCCACAGTCCTGGGGGCCGGTAGTGCTGCATCTTGTCCCCTCTGCCCCACTTCTTGCTACCTAGCAGGGAGGCTGTCCTGCATAGCCCAGGTGAGAGGGTGGTGACCAGGCCCACGTACTCAGGAGTTGGGAAAGGCAAGCAGAAAGATGACCCCTGGCTGTAACCTCCCTGTCCGCCTCCATCACTGTCCCCACCCTCCTCATCTGGTCTTAGCTTTGGTGAGAAGGGGGACCTAACTGCCCCTCCTCCGCCCTCTCATTCAAAATGCCTGTGTAAGAGAACCCAAATAAATAAAACCATAGATGAAAAAGGGAAAGTTATGGCCTGACCAGGCGGTGGTACAGTGGATAGAGCATCAAACTAGGATGCAGAGGACCCAGGTTCAAAACCCTGAGGTTGCTGCCTTGAGCGCAGGCTCATCTGACTTGAGCGCGGGGCTCACCGGCTTGAGCATGGGGTCATTGGCTTGAGCGTGGGGTCATAGATATGAACCCATGGTTGCCGGCTTGAGCCCAAAGGTCTCTGGCTTGAGCAAGGGGTCACTCGCTCTGCTGGAACCCCCCAGTCAAGGCACATATGAGAAAGCAATCAATGAACAACTAAAATGACACAACTATGAATTGATGCTTCTCATCTCTCTCCCTTCCTGTTTGTCCCTCTCTCTGTCCCTCTCTCTGTCCCTCCCTGTCTCTGTCTCTCTGGCTAAAAAAGAAAGAAAATGAGCACAGACAGACCACAGAGCAGATGAAACATACATATGGGTTGTGGTTAATTTTGTTAAGTGTGATCGTGGTATTGTAATATTGCTTAAAATTCTTTTGACAGTAGGAACACTAACAGAAGAAGTGTTTGCCGATGAACTGATTCGATGTCTGGCATTTTGTTTTAAAATCCTTTAGCGGGAGAGGAAGACCAGAGGAAGCAAGGCTATCCAGGTGTTGAGAGTTGGTGAGGCCAGTTGATCTGTACATGGGAGTTCTGTATACAGTACTATCTCCCTGTTTTTGTGTATGTTTGAAAGTTTCGATAATAAACAGTTAAGCCTGCCTGACCAGGCGGTGGCGCAGTGGATAGAGCCTTGGACTGGGATGCGGAAGACCCAGGTTCGAGACCGTGAGCTCGCCAGCTTGAGCGCGGGCCTATCTGGCTTGAGCAAAAGCTCATCAGCTTGGACCCAAGGTCGCTGGCTCCAGCAAGGGGTGGCTCGGTCTGCTGAAGGCCCGTGGTCAAGGCACATCTGAGAAAGCAGTCAATGAACAACTATGGTGTCGCAATGGCAACGAAAAACTAATGATTGATGCTTCTCACCTCTCTCCATTCCTGTCTGTCTATCCCTATCTATCCCTCTCTCTGACTCTCTCTGTCCCTGTAAAAAAAATAATAAACTAAAAAAAAAACCATTTCAACCCCTTTTGACCCAGTGGTGGGATTCAGCTGGTTCGCAGCGGTTCGGCAGAACTGATATTTAATTTGTTGTTGAGTTTGGTGGACCAGTTGTTAAAACAGCACTTGTCATCAAGGTTCTCTCTGAAGTGGGCTCCTGGGCAGCCGCCCAATGTGGAAATCACAAACTGACATTCCTGACTCTTTTTTAACCTTCATCTGCGCAACAGCGTGTTCTAAGCGCCCGCAGTCACGTTCATTCTGTCCGTAGGTGAAAAAAATTGCAAGTGAGGACACCAATCAAGAAGCAATATGGAAATATCTTAAATAACCATTTTATTGTTTTTCGGTCAGGTATTATTGAATAATTTTTCATTAATACATATTTTAAAACTCTTCCTTATAGTGTAATCTAGTTTATTTTTTTGTTTATTTGTTTGTTTTTTTACAGGGACAGAGAGAGAGTCAGAGAGAGGGATAGATAGCGAGACAGACAGGAACGGAGAGAGGTGAGAAGCATCAATCATTAGTTTTTCGTTGCCGTCGCAACACCATAGTTGTTCATTGATTGCTTTCTCACATGTGCCTTGACCGCGGGCCTTCAGCAGACCGAGCCACCCCTTGCTGGAGCCAGCGACCTTGGGTCCAAGCTGGCGAGCTTTTACTCAAGCCAGATGGGCCCGCGCTCAAGCTGGCGACCTTGGGGTCTCGAACCTGGTTCCTCCGCATCCCAGTCCAATGCTCCATCCACTGCGCCACCGCCTGGTCAGGCTAATCTAGTTTTGTGTACCTCTTGTACTGTTCTTATTTAAGTATTAAGTGCATAAAATAACAAACTACCTTTCAGTATATAGTTTTTTGTTTGTTTGTTTGTATTTTTCTGAAGTTAGAAGCTGAGAGGCAGAGAGACAGACTCCCACATGCACCTGTCCGGGATCCACCCGGCATGCCCACCAGGGGGCGATGCTCTGCCCATCTGGGGCGTTGCTCTGTTGCAACCAGAGCCATTCTAGCACCCGGGACAGAGCCCATGGAGCCGTCCTCAGTGCCCGGGCCAACTTTGCTCCAATGGAGCCTTGGCTGTGGGAGAGGGAGAGAGAGAGAGAGAGAAAGGAGAGGGGGAAGGGTGGAGAAGCAGATGGGAGCTTCTCCTGTGTGCCCTGACCAGGAATCGAACCTGGGACTTCCACACATCAGGCCAACACTCTACCACTGAGCCAACGGGCCAGGGCCAGCCTATAATTTTTTATTTTATATATACTCAAAACAGTTATTAGGAAATAGAACTCACTGTTAAATTATTTTAATCTCACCACTGGGTGGGTGGTGCACAAGGTCAGAAGGCGGTGTGGGGAGAACAGAGGCTCTTGCAGGTGCACAAACAGCATCCAGAGCCAGGCGATGTGAGGCATGCTGGGTGGTACCCGGGTAAAGGACTCCAGCCCACTGGGAACCACCAGTATCGGGCGAAAGACACCTATCCAAGACACATACTTATGTCAAGAGGGAGAGGGGGGAGGCCTGCCAAGGGAAGCATAGACCTCCTGAATTTCCTTCTCCCTTAGCTGTTATTGATCAGAAGCAGAACAGAGGTGACAGCATTCATTACAAGGGAGGGAGGCCGGGTGATAAGGAGAGAGAGAATGATTTATGACCGTTTTGCTGACAGGGAGAAAGGGCTAATTTGGTGAGTACATTCTTTTTCTTTTGCTAATGAACAAGCCTAGCACCTCTAGGCTAATTTCCTAAAGCCCGTTCACAAGTGCATTCCTCTGTGTCTGCACAAAGGTCACTCACTCGCACAGTTTCTTGGTGTTTGCATCCAAGACACATTCACATAGGGCTTTTTTTTAATTTTTATTTTTTAGATTTTTTTAAAAAAACATTTATTTATTTATTTTACAGACAGAGTGGGATAGACAGGGACAGAGAGACAGGAACGGAGAGAGATGAGAAGCATCAATCATCAGGTTTTTTTTTATTGCTGTTGCAACATCTTAGCTGTTCATTGATTGCTTTCTCACATGTGCCTTGACCCTGGGCCTTCAGTAGACCGAGCAACCCCTTGCTGGAGCCAGCCACCTTGAGTCCAAGCCGGCGAGCTTTTTGCTCGAACCAGAGGAGCCTGGGCTCAAGCTGGCGACCTCGGGGTCTTGAACCTGGGTCCTTCCGCATCCCAGTCTGATGCTTTATCCACTGCGCCACCACCTGGTCAGGCTCTTTTTTTAGATTTTATTTATTCATTTTTAGAGAGACAGGTGAGAGAGAGAGAGTGTGAGAGAGAGAGAGAGAGAGAGAGAGAGAGAGAAAGGGGGGAGGAGCAGGAAGCATCAACTCCCATATGTGCCTTGACCAGGCACGCCCAGGGTTTTGAACCAGCAGCAACCTCAGCGTTCCGGGTCAACGCTTTATCACTGCGCCATCACAGGTCAGGCACATAGGGCTTTTAAGTAAAGGTCCCCAATCTAAGGCATAGAGGGTTCAAGGTTAGATGGGTGATCCCCTACAACCTGGTTGAGCAGGGCAGGAAGGGAGAAGGACGGGAGGAAAGAGCATGACAGAAGGAAAAATTGGGGTGTGGATTAGGTCATTAGCATGGACACTGGCAGGCTCAGGGCAGAAGGCAGCCAAGGTAGGAGGTAGCTCCTCCCCAGGTAACCCAGGCCTAGGGGCCAGGTACTCATGGCACCAAGAAGAGGCAGGGATGGGCAGAGCAGGACTCCCAGGATGGGAGGGAAGGGTATTTGGCATGAAGTAGAAGAGCGCCATTCCTGGGACTGACCAGAAACTAGGAAAGACAAAAAAATCAAGGCACCACCGAAACACTGTCCCCACCCCCAAAAGGCATCCCTTTAGTTCAAGAATCCAGTGTAAGTTAGGAACAAACGTTTTTTTTTTTTTAATTGATTTTAAAGAGAGATTGGAGGTGCAAGGAGGGGAGAGAAACATCGGTTTGCTGTCCCACTTATTTACGCATTCACTGGCTGATTCTTGTATAGTATGTGCCCTGACCAGGAATCAAACCTGCAACCCTGGCACCTCAGGATGACGCTCCAACAGTTCTACTTGAGCTACCCAGCCAGGGCCAGAACAGACTTTTTATGAGTGGGTGCTAGCTAGCTGCGCTGAAGAGGAATGACTTTAACGGTCACTTTATTTGCAAAATATAACCCACGACGTAATTCCTGCAACTCAGGCATTCCCGTTGGGGAAAACCCGATTGTGAATGCATTAGACAAGAAGCAGTTTCAGCCTGACCTGTGGTGGCGCAGTGGATAAAGCGTCGACCTGGGAACACTGAGGTTGCCAGTTCAAAACCCTGCACTGGTCTGGTCAAGGCACATATGGGAGTTGGTGCTTCTAGCTCCTCCCCCCTTTCTTTCTCTCTCTCTCTTTCTCTCTCTCTCTCTCTCTCTCTCTCTCTCACTCTGTGTCTCCTCTCTAAAATGAATAAAATAAAAATTAAAAAAAAAAGAAGCAGTTTCATCAAAAGTGATGTGTAAGGAAAACCCACTAGCGTCCTGGAAGATGTAGTAAATCCAATTGGCAGGAAACAAGGGCTTCCTCACCCAGACTCAGGTAAGTGGGGAAGTGTGGGTATGAGAGGTTCAAGGTGTGTGTGTGCAGGGGGAGAAGTCTTCAAGATGCTCATAAATGCTGGTGCTGAAGATGTAGAGACTGCAGCTTAGTTTGGGAGTGACAGAGAAAGAGAAGGCGGAGGAGGAGAGTAGAGGGAGGTTTTGTTCAGGGCAGTGAAGCTCTGGCCTTGTCCATTCCGTGGAGGGACGGGTTGCAGTGGGAAGATGATAAAGATAGAATTGTACGAACACAAATCATCGCATAATTAGAAGTAGTGGCGGGGGCGGGGTAGTACTAGGACTACTTGTATAGTAAGTAGTAAGGTGACCAATTGTCCTCCTTTGGGGAGGACAGTCCTTCGGTAAGTTCCGTCCTCCCTTGAAAAGTGTCCTTCTACACGTCCTCCTTCCTGATATTGGAAGACTCATCTGTAAGTGTCCGTATTTGATCCATGCAGTCGATCCATTTGATGTGACGTGTTTGTATCTAAATGAGTACTTTTTTCTTACAATTATTATTGAAAATTACAAGGCATGTACGCATAATTTCAGCATAAAGTATTACAAATGTTTTTTTATTATGCACTTATCCCCGTATAATGTATTATTGTTGCAATGAATAAAATGTTTCCTTTATTTACGATAGTTTTCTTCGATTTATTTTTGTCCTCCTTTTTATTGTAAAAAAGTTGGTCACCTTAATAGTAGGGTGAAGTGGATGGGTAAGGTCAGGCACAGTTCAAGGCGAGGGCTGGAGAGTGCTTGCCTTGGCAAGCCCCTTGGGGTCATTTCTGAGAACAGAGAGGAGGGGAGAACCATCCGGGATGCTACACGTGAGATGGAGGAAAGTTGAAGGCAGTGGGCTGTCGGTCTGGCCCGGAGGGCTGGGGTGGCTACTAGCTTCAGAAGAGTTGGGCAAGTCTGGAAGCGTGGCTAAAGCGACACACGTTCAAAAGGGGATGCACTGTTGCATGGCACTGTTGCATGGGCAACAGTGACAGACAGCGCAGAGACGCAGGCGCAGGGTGGCCCGGGGCTCTGGCTGTAACACGGGCCCGCCTGGCACGGATGGGCCCAAACAGCACCACCCTGGAAGCAGGTGGCCGCGCGGGCGCAGAGGGCGCGGGGGCTGGGCGCGCGCCCTGGAGGACGCTGAGCGGGCGGCGCCGCGGGCCGGGAGGAGCGGGCTTCTGCGCGGCACTTGGCACGCACGCGCAGACGGGCCGCTGCGCCCGGAGGCACAGAGGAGGGGGAGCCAGAACGAAGGGGGTGTGGAACGTATTTCCGCTCTGGCGGACAAATAATACCGGCCAAAGGGGAGGCCAGGCCGTCCGGCCCTTTAACCGTGTGTGTGTGGGGTGGGGGGGTGCTGGTGAAGAAAGGGGGGTCGGGCAGGGGGGACTCCTGCTCCTTTAATTCCCTCCCCTCTTCTTCCTCCCAGAGTTCTTGCCGCGGCCGTCGCGCGCGGGGCCTGGAACACACGGCACGAGCCACCCCCGCCCCTCCCCCCGACGCCCACGCGGAGCCAGCCACTCGCGCGCGCGCGCGCGAGCGCGCTCCCTGTGCAGCCCCGCGCCTGCGCGCTGCCCAGGCCCAGCCCGAGTGTGGGGGCGCCGGCGGCCCCAGGGGGGGGTGGGGAAAGTAGTGGGGCAAAAAAAACAGCACGCGGACCAGGGCCAGGTGAGAGGCGCGTGCAACTAGGGTCGTGGGGCTGGGGGGGCGTGCCACGGAGCTCTGAGCGTGGGGGGGGCGTGCACCATGCGTGCAGACGGCGGGGGAGGACGTGAAAGGCGCGTGCAAACGTGCAAGCGGGGGGGGGGGGCGGAGGAAAGAAGCAGCGAGTAAAAGGGGGCGGGGTGAGAAGATCCTGCAACCTGGGCACCCCAGAACTCAGAGCCCCAGAGCTCCTGCTTCCGTGGGCGCGCGGGCTCGCCCCATTGGGGCGGTTAGGCTGGGGGTATGGACTCCGCTGCCCCGCCCCCAGGAACCACGCCTCCCTCCGCTTGGAGGGACCGCGCCTCCCCCCGGGGCTGGGGAAACTGAGGCCGGAGGCCGGAAGACTGGGAGATGTGATGCTTGGGGGGGGCCGGGCAAGAGTGCGAGCGAGAGACCCGGAGCCTTGTCTTAGGGGTGCTAGAGACCTTTGTCTTTGACCGGTTTCCTTCCCAACCAGGGTTGCCCACCCACCCCCCGCCACAATGGCCTCTGGGGTGGAAGTCCTGCGCTTCCAGCTGCCTGGCCACGAGGCCGCTACGTTGCGGAACATGAACCAGCTTCGTGCAGAGGAGCGGTTTTGCGATGTGACCATTGTGGCCGACAGCCTCAAGTTCCGTGGCCACAAGGTCATCCTGGCCGCCTGCTCCCCTTTCCTCCGGGACCAGTTCCTGCTGAATCCCAGCTCTGAGCTGCAGGTCTCACTGATGCACAGCGCACGCATAGTGGCCGACTTGCTCCTCTCCTGTTACACGGGCGCCCTGGAATTCGCAGTCAGGGACATCGTGAACTACTTGACGGCCGCCTCCTACTTACAGATGGAGCACGTGGTGGAGAAATGCCGAAATGCCCTCAGCCAGTTCATCGAGCCCAAAATAGGTCTCAAAGAAGATGGGGTCAGCGATGCCAGCCTTATGAGCAGTGTCAGTGCCACCAAATCCCTCCTCCCTCCTGCCAGGACCCCAAAGCCAGCCCCCAAACCCCCACCACCACCCCCGCTACCCCCTCCGCTCTTGCGGCCTGTGAAGCTGGAGTTTCCGCTGGATGAGGACCTGGAGCTGAAGGCCGAGGAAGAGGATGAGGACGAGGATGAGGATGTGTCAGACATCTGCATAGTCAAGGTGGAGTCTGCCCTGGAGGTGGCCCACCGCCTCAAACCTCCCGGAGGCCTGGGAGGAGGTCTGGGCCTCGGGGGCTCCGTGGGCAGCCACCTGGGGGAGCTGGCTCAGAGCAGCGGGCCCCCCAGCACCGTGGCTCCGCCGCAGGGCGTGGTGAAAGCCTGCTACAGCCTGTCTGAGGACGCAGAAGGGGAGGGCCTGCTGTTGATTCCTGGAGGCCGGGCCAGCGTGGGGGCCACCTCGGGCCTGGTCGAGGCAGCAGCAGTGGCCATGGCTGCCCGGGGGGCGGGGGGCAGCCTGGGGTCAGGGGGCGGCCGCGGCCCCCTGCCGGGGGGCTTCTCCAGCGGTAACTCCCTCAAGAACATCAAGTGCACCAAGTGCCCGGAGGTGTTCCAGGGCGTGGAGAAGCTGGTCTTCCACATGCGGGCCCAGCACTTCATCTTCATGTGCCCGCGCTGCGGCAAGCAATTCAACCACAGCAGCAACCTCAACCGCCACATGAACGTGCACCGCGGCGTCAAGTCGCACTCGTGTGGCATCTGCGGCAAGTGCTTCACGCAGAAGTCCACGCTCCACGATCACCTCAACCTGCACTCGGGAGCCAGGCCCTATCGCTGCTCCTACTGCGACGTGCGTTTTGCTCACAAGCCGGCCATAAGGCGGCACCTCAAGGAGCAGCATGGCAAGACCACGGCCGAGAACGTGCTGGAAGCCAGCGTGGCTGAAATCAACGTCCTCATCCGCTAGCGCTTGCGCTCGCGCTCCTCCGGCGGCGGCGGCGGCGGCGGCGGCGGCGTCGGGCGGGCGCTCGGTCCTGGGCAGGGTGGGAACGGGGGGTTCCCTGGCCCAGGAGAATAGGGGGTTGGGGTTGAGGACAGGCAGGTAGAGTCGGGAACCTGAACAGACAGACACACACATCCTGAGGGAGGTGCCCAGTAGTCCCGGGGAGAGAGAAGGTCCTGCCTCTTCAGAAGAAAAGGCGGCGGGCGAGGGTTCTTTGCGAAGGCCAAGGGAATCCCGGGTCCCAGAGAAAGTTTGTCTTTTCTTAGAGGTGCATGGATTTGTGGAGGGTGGGGAAGGGTCCCACAGAATGAGGAGGCGAACCGACTGGAAACCACTGTATCCCCAGCGAAGCCGAAGCCCGCAGCAGCCGGGGGGAGAAAGGTCTGACATTTCTTGAGGTGTAGGGGGTGGGTGGGCGGGCGGGAACTGGGAGGGGAGTTGGGCAGGAATTCCTTACATGCTCCTGCTTAGAATAGATCTTTGGGAGAGGGCCTGGTAGGGGGAAGGATTATTGAATCCCAGAAAAGGAAGAGGGGACATGACTTGCATGTGGGGGCGGGGGGATGTAACTGTGGGTACAAGGCTCACCAAAATTCTAGGGAGAACAAGGTAGCGCGGATAAGAGAACGTGGAGGTGAGCGCCCGGGTAGATCAGGAACTGGGGCACATTAGCAAGAACAGTGACTAGTGTTGGGGTGGGCGTAGGGTCCTTAGACAAAATGTCACAAGAAGGGCTATTTAGGGGGAGGGAGAGGAGTAGAGACTTATACAGTATTTTTAACAACAACAAAAAAAAGATCGTATTTTTTAGGATTTTTTTTTTCCTGGAGTTTGGGGTTTTAGGTTGTTTTTTTTTTTTTTTTCTGCTTTTGTTTTCCACAAAATAAAAAAAGAAAAAAAAATTTTTTTTTTTCTTTACACTCTGTCTGGCAACTGCGTGTAAACGACTGTCTCGCCCTAGGCAGCCTCTCAGTTTGCTGAGTACCCAGAGGTCATAACGCATGCAAGTCCCATGCCTGAAGGAAGCTTGATAGTGTGACAAGTGGCTCCTCTGGCATTGGGGACCCTCCCAGTTCTGAAATCCTTAACACCTTGCAGAGACAAGGTGTCAAGCACAAGTGTTCCATGACTGGTGGGCAGTGGTGATGAACATGACCTGCTTCTCTATTGAGGAGTTTGGCATCAAGGCCAGTGGCGGCCTACAGGTGTGATCACTGTCCCCTCTGAAATTATAAGCAGGAGCCTCTCTTTGGGCATTTGGGGTCTGAGGAAAGGGTTCGTGTGCTCAGTGAAGCTTTAAAAAAAAAAAAAAACAAAAACCACTTGGGTTTGGATTAGGGCACAGGGAAGACTACAAATCCCAGAAAGCCCTTAGAATAGTTCCTAACTAAAGACAACTACAGTTCCCAGAAGGCCTTGAATTGGCCTCAGGGGCCCTATATCCCAACCACCTGCCTATGGCAAATACTGCTTGTGAAATCATACAGATCTTTTCCCAACTTTTACCAGAATGCAATACCTAAGGGAACCGTGTACCCTAAATCGTCTTATCAAGGTTGTACATGTTGGCCTAATATTCATACTTCTACTGCCTGCTGGGCCATGACCCACGGTGTGCCTGGCTGCTTGTGAAGTGTTCGGTTACTCGAGTGTCACCAGACAGTAATGACTCTGGGGAGCCAAGGGGGGCTTACCTAAGTCCCTGGTTTATGTGTGAGGTAACATGTCTGGTGTAAAAAGAGGCCGACCCCCCCCCCCCCACTTTTCAAAAGAGGACATGAAGCAGCGTGTTAGCAGCAGCCAAGAGTGAAGGTGTTCTCTGTGCGTCCCTATCGCCTCCTTGCCCGTTAGACAAGCGAGGCCAAACTTGAGGTTGTGCCTCCTATCTGGAGAACCCAGAAACTAGAGATCACCCAGAAGCGGGAGAAGCACGCGCAAGCCAGATGGGAAATAGAACCGCTGCGGGGAGGCTCGGAGACTCCGCGTGTCACCTAAAAACTTGGTGTAGGGTGGGCGAAGAGGCCACCCCCGGACTCAGGCGTGCCTGGCTGGCCTTCGGCCCCTCGCCGAGCTGAAACTGGGAACGGCTGCATGCTCCCCCGCACCCTCCAGCCGAGGGCTAGCCGCCACCACCACCACCTCCAAGGCCCCTCTCCGGGGAAAATGGCCAGAAAGCGCGCGGTGGCTCCTTTAAGGCTCCTCCCGGCCCTGCCTCCCCCTCCCACGTGACCCGGGGCGGCCGCGCGCCGGCTCGGCCCCCAGCGCGAGCGGCGATGGCGGCGGCGGCGGGAGCTGCAGCGGTGGCGGCCGCCGAGGTGCGGAAGGGGAGGGGGAGAGGCGGGTGCATGCCCGCGCGCGCGCCCGGGGGAAAGCGCGCGCCCGTGCAATGCTCCGGGGGTGCAACGGGGCCGGGGGGCCCGAGCGGGACTTGCAACACTCCGGAGGGCCAGCACCGGGGGCGGATGAGGGGACCAGGGGGTGGGAGGTGGGGGGAGTGGGCACGGAGGCGCGCGTGCAGCCGCTGGCCGTCCCCGAGTGGGCGGCGGGCGCCGGGGCCCCCGGAGCACGCGCGCGGGGCACGAGGGGCCGTCCGCCGGGTTGGGGGGGCAGCGGGCGCTGGAGGGGTTGGTGCCCGGGGTCCCCGCGGCCTGGGGGACAAAGGGGGAGCGGCGCGTGCAGCCGGGAGGAGGGGGCGGGGCCGGTGCGCGGAGGCCCCGCCCCCTCCCCCTCCTCTCTTCGCGGCCCCTGAGATGAGGGGTCTACCGAGAGGCCGGGGGCTGATGCGGGCCCGGGGGAGGGGTCGTGCGGCCCCTGCGGGCAGCCGCGGCCGCGGAAGGGGGGGCGCCCAGAGAGGAAGAGGTAGGCCCCGGAGCCTACTCTCTCTTTCCAGGGCCCAGGCGTCCTGGGCCCCCCAACTTCCGACCGGACTGACCAGCCCCCATCTGCCCTGTGTCGCCTCCCAGGGGGAGGCCCCCGCGGAGCAGGCGGCTCTGCTGCTCGACAAGGAGCCCAGAGGGGCCCCCGAGAGAGGTGAGCGACGCGGAAGCGGGCCCGACCGGACCTTCCCTTCCCTTCCCTTCCCTTCCCCTCCCCTCCCCGGCCGGACCGGGGCCGTCCGCGCTGAGCGCGCAGCCCGGAACTTTCTCTCTTCCCTTGCAGTTCATGGCTCTTTTGGGGACATTCCTCGTAGTGAGGAGACCCTGCCCAAGGCCACCCCCGACTCTCTGGAGCCGGCTGGCCCCGCGTCCCCAGCCTCTGTCACCGTCACTGTCGGCGACGAGGGGACCGACACGTCAGTGGGAGCCACAGCACTCATTGGCGATGAACCCGAGACTCTTGAGGGAGATGGGGACCTCCAAGCGGGACGCATCCTGCTGGGTAAGAGGCTGCGGGGTGGGGGTGGGGGACAGAGGGGGGGTAGGCGGAAGGGGGGCGGCAGGGGTGGGGGTGGGGGGGGTGGGGGGGGCCTTCTCTGCCTTCCTTCTAATTTTACTTCTGCCTGCCTGTCTCTTTTCCAGGCCATGCCACAAAGTCATTCCCCTCTTCCCCCAGCAAAGGGGGTGCCTGTCCCAGCCGAGCCAAGATGTCAATGACAGGGGCAGGAAAATCACCCCCATCAGTCCAGAGTTTGGCTATGAGGCTACTGAGTATGCCAGGGGCCCAGGGGGCAGCTGCGTCAGGGCCTGAACCCCCTCCAGCTACAGCCAGCCCAGAGGGGCAGCCCAAGGTCCACCGAGCCAGGAAAACCATGTCCAAACTGGGAAACGGACAGGTAAGGATTTGGGGGAGGGTTGTGAGTGTGGGAGAGGTCATTAATCCTCAACCTCTTCTGGGCCTTTTTTTTGGGGGGGTAGGGTCTAGATAAGGGGAATTGATAAAAGCAATACGTGATCAAGAGGGTACATGTTAAGGGTTACAGGGATTCGACATAACTAAGGCGGTTTACAGGATTAAAAGAATCTTGTGGCCTTTCTTATGTGTCAGCTTTAGGTCTGTTCTAATGCATTCACAGCTTTACATTATCTACCAAGGGGCTATTTCGGGTCACCCTCTGGGCTGGGGCTTACTGTGTGAGCAGACAGGTTCTTGTCTTCCTAGAGTTTGCCTTCTTTGGGAGAGGGAAGTAGAAGAGATAAAGCTTAAACGGTTTATTTGCGCAGTTGACGTCTTCATTACTCTTAAGATAGTGATTATGTTGATAGGGAAACTTCAAACCACTCTCCCTTTACCCTCCAAGCAAGCCCCCAGGGAACTTTCTCCTCTCTTAGAAACTGCCCCTGCCAGTTAGTGAGGGCCATAAACAGGACGGGAGATCCCAGAATCTCACAGGCTGTATGTCAATGTGTTTAGGGCTGTTGGTAGCATTGGGTGTGGTTTGGGCAGCTTTAGTCAAGGCCTTAACCTTTGTTTTCTCATCTGTAAAATGGGAAGAAAGGACCAGCCGCCGGGTGAAGAAGTGAGGGTTAGGTGTCGGGTATGCTTTGATACACTTCCTCTGGAGGGACAGCAGTTCTTGTTATGACCACATCTGGTTAACGGCAGCTCCTGGTGGCATCTTTGAGGGTGTGGCTCACCACCCCAACCCTGACTGGGGTTAACCTGGGCCAGACCTTCGAGGCTCCCTGACCCCTGACCCTCAGTGGACTCCCTCTCCGTCCCCAGCCCCCAGTCCTCGAGAAGCGGCCCCCTGAAGTGCAGCATTTCCGCATGAGCGATGACGTGCACTCCCTGGGGAAGGTGGCTTCAGGTCAGTCCACCGCCCACCCACCTGCAGACCTGTCCTGAGGGTTTTAGAGTCCAAGCCTGGCTCCTTTCTCCTCTCCTTCCAGATGCGGCCAAAAGGAGAAAGCTGAACTCAGGCGGTGGCCTGGTGAGCAGGGAGAGGCAGAGAGCAAGACCCTCCCGACCTGGGGGTGGGGGGGCTGCCTCCCACCCCCCCAGGGAACGGGTGGGTGGGTGGGTGAGTGAGGAGTGCCCGCCGCCTCCATGGTTTCTCACCATGTTCCAGTCCGAGGACCTGGGCTCCACCCGGGGCTCAGGAGACATGAGCCTGGCGAAGGCGACCCCGGGGCCCCTGGACGAGTGGGAGACGGTGGTGGGCGACGACTTCAGCCTCTATTACGACTCCTACTCTGTGGATGAGCGCTTGGACTCCGACAGCAAGGTGAGGGGCACCCCCCTCCCCCCGGCCACCCACGTCTAGGCCTCTCTCTCCTGGCTCTCTTGCTCCCGTCCCTTGTCACCCTTCCCATTTGTGTCTCCTGAACACCCACTGGCTTATTACCCCATACTGTCCGTAACTTACAGCCCCGTGTGCTGCGCCCCAGTCCACCCCCCCTGTCCTCCGTGCAGGGACCACCATCCGTTTTAAGGTGGATTTGTTGTTTGCTTGCACGTGTTTTGACTCCTGGTTTGCTGTCACTGCACACGTGGGCATACGGACTGTAGTCTTGCCGAATTTGCTTTATTTTTATTATTATTATTTAATTGTTTTTCTTTAAAAGATTTTATTCATTTCAGAGAGGGGAGGCGGAGAAAGCATCAATTTCCATATGTGCCTTGACCAGGCAAGCCCAGGGTTTCAAACTGGCGACCTCGGCGTTCCGGGTCATCACGTTACCCGCTGCGCCACCAAAGGCCAGGCCTGCTTTTTATGTATTTTTTTATCGTGGAAACTTTCAAATATGGATGATCTTTGAACAGCACAGGTTTGACCTGTGTGGGTCCTCTTATACACAGGTTTATATTTATTTAAATAAGAACTGTAAGTGGCCTGACCAGGCGGTGGCGCAGTGGATAGAGCGTCAGACTGGGATGCGGAGGACCCAGGTTCGAGACCCCGAGCTCGCCAGCTTGAGTGCGGGGCCCATCTGGCTTGAGCAAAAAGCTCGCCAGCTTGGACCCAAGGTCGCTGGCTCCAGCAAGGGGTGGCTCGGTCTGCTGAAGGCCCGCAGTCAAGGCATGTGTGAGAAAGCAATCAATGAACAACTAAGAGCAGGGGTCCCCAAACTACTGCCCAGCTCGTGGGCCGCATGCAGCCCCCTGAAGGCATTTATCCCGCTCCCCCCCCACCCGCACTTCTGGAAGGGGCACCTCTTTCATTGGTGGTCAGTGAGAGGAGCACAGGATGCATCCGCACCCATAGTTCCCATTGAAATACTGGTCAATTTGCTGATTTAAATTTACTTGTTTTTTATTTTAAATATTGTATTTGTTCTCGTTTTGTTATTTTACTTTAAAATAAGATATGTGCAGTGTGCGAAGGGATTTGTTCATAGTTGTTTTTATAGTCCGGCTCTCCAATGGTCTGAGGTACAGTGAACTGGCCCCCTTGTGTAAAAAGTTTGGGGACCCCTGAACTAAGGTGTCAAAACGAAAAACTGATGATTGATGCTTCTTATCTCTCTCCATTCCTGTCTGTCTGTCCCTATCTATCCCTCTCTCTGTCCCTGTAAAAAAAAAAAAGAACCAACTGTATACACAGAAGTGTGAGACCATGTAGCCATCACACAGCTCCAAATATGTGGGGTGATTTCTTATTGTATTTATTTTATTTTAGTGAGAGGAGGGGAGGCAGAGACAGACTCCCACATGCGTCCAATCGGAATGCACCCAGTATGCCCGCTAGGGGAGGATGCTCTGCCCATCTGGGGCCGTTGCTCCATTGCTCAGCAACTGAGCCATTTTTTTAGTGCCTGAGGGGGATCCCATGGAGCCGTCCTCAATGCCCAGGGCCACCTTACTCAGAACCAATCAAGCCATGGCTGCTGGAGCGGAAGAGAGAGAGAGAGAGAGAGACGGGAGGAGGAGGGCTGGAGAAGCAGATGGGAGCTTCTCGTGTGTGTCCTGACCGTAAATCGAACCCAGGACTTCCATACACCAGGCTGACCCTCTACCTCTGAGCCAACCGGCCAGGACTATTTTATTTTCTATTCAATATTATTTTGTATTAGTTTCAGGTGTCTTTTTTTTTTTTTTTTTTATAGTAAAGTATTTTCGTCTTTTAGAGAGAGAGAAGAAGGGGGAAGGAGAAACATCAATTTGTTCCACTTATTTATACATTCGTTAGTTAATTCTTTTTTTTTTTTAACAGTAAGATTTTTTTTTATTCTTTTTTATTTTATTTTATTCATTTTAGAGAGGAGACACAGAGTGAGAGAGAGAGAGAGAGAGAGAGCGCTGGAAGCATCAACTCCCATATGTGCCTTGACCAGACCAGTGCAGGGTTTTGAACTGGTGACCTCAGTGTTCCCAGGTTGACGCTTTATCCACTGCGCCACCACAGGTCAGGCTCGTTAGTTAATTCTTATATGTGTCCTGATCAGCGGGAGAAGCACAACCTTGGCACATCAGGATGATGTTCTAACCAGTGGAGCTACCCAGCCAGGGCCCAATCTGTACTTCTTTATTTTTTTAAAAAATAATTTATTTTAAAGTTTATTTATTGACTTTAGAGAGAGAGGTAGGGAGAGAGAGAAAGAGACAGAAACATCTATCTGTTCCTGTATGTGCCCTGACTGGGAATCGAACCAGCTACCTCTGTGCTTTGGAACGATGCTCTAACCAACTGAACTACCCAGCCAGGGCCCAATCTGTACTTGTTAATCCCTTCACTTTTTTCAGCCAGTGCCCCAATCCCCTCCCTTCTGACAGCCATCGATCTGTTTCTTACTAGTTGTTTCTGTTTTGTTTGTTTGTTTATATTCTTTAGAGTCCATACAAGTGAAATCCTATAGTATTTCTGTTCCTCTGACTTGTCTCACTTAGCAGTAACGAGAGAGAGAGAGAGAGAGAGAGAGAGAGAGAGAGAGAGGAAGGAGAGGGGGAAGGGTGAAGAAGCAGATGGGCCCTTCTCCTGTGTGCCCTGACCAGGAATCGAACCTGGGACTTCCACAGGCCAGGCCTTTGCTCTACCGCTAAGCCAACGGGCCAGTGCCACAGCTGACTTTTTAAACTAATTTTATTTTCCGATTATAGTAGACATATTATATTAGTTTTGGGTGATCTGACAAGGTACTGGCGCAGTGGATAGAGCATTGACCTGGGACACTGAGGACTGAGGTTCAAAACCCCAAGGTTGCCAGCTTGAGCCCAAGGTTACTGACTTGAGCAAGGGCTCACTGGTTCAGCTGGAGCTCCCCCCATACCCCACCATCAGGGCACGTATGAGAAGTAATCAATGAACAACTAAAATGCCACAACTACGAGTTGATGCTTCTCATCTCTCTCCTTTCCTGTCGGTGTATCCCTGTCTGTCACCCCCCTTTCTCTCTTGCTTAAAGACAATTAAAAATAAAAATGTTTTAAAATATATATATGTATATATATACACATGTGTGTGTGTGTTAGTTTTGGGGCCCTGGCCGGTTTGCTCAGTGGGTAGTGTCAACCTGGTATACGGACATCCCAGGTTCAATCCCAGGTCAGGGCACATGAGAAGCGACTATCTGCTTCTCTCCCCCTTTTCTCCCTTCCCTGTCTGCAGCCAGTGGCTTGGTTGGTCTGAGCATTTGCCTCAGGTGCTAAGGATAGCTCAGTTGATTCAAGCATTGGCCCCAGACAGGGGTTGCCAGGTGAATCTTGGTCAGGACACATGCAAGAGTCTGTCTGTCTTACCATCTCCTCTCTCGCTTAAAAACAATTTTAAATGTGTATATATATACATATATATATATACACACACATATATATATATATATAAAATTTTTTGGTGTACAACATAGTGATTATGAACTGATGGTCCCAAAAAGTCTAGTACACATCTGACACCATACTTAGTTATTACAGTATTATTGACTATATTCTCTATGCTGTACTTTACATTCTTGAAACCATTCATTTTTAACTGGAAAATTGTACTTTTTTTTTTTTTTTTTTTTTTAATTTTTCAAATTAGTGTTTTGGATTTCTTTGGACAAATATCCAGAAGTGGGATTGCTGAATATGGTAGCTCTGTTTTCAATTTTCTGAGGATATCGATTTCCACCCACAATTCACGGGCCCCCTTTCTCCACTTCCTCACCAGCACTTGCTTGTTCTTTTTTTCTTTTTTTAAGAGAGAGGAAGGGGGAGAGAGAGAGAGAGAGAGAGAGAGAGAGAGAGGCGAGGGAGACGGGAAGCATCAACTTGTATCTCTTTAATTGTTCATTGATTGCTTCTCATGAGTGCCTTGACGGGGGTGGGGGTGGGCTCAAGTTATGTCAGTTGACCTTGCTCAAGCTAGTGACCTTGGGCTCGAGCCAGTGACCTTGGGCTCAAGCTAGTGACCTTGGGCTCGAGCCAGCGACCTTGGGCTCGAGCCAGCGACCTTGGGCTCAAGCCAGCGACCTTGGGCTCAAGTTAGCGACCTTGGGATCATGTCGATGATCTCACACTCAAGCGAGAGACCCTGCGCTCATTCCAGCGCGCCTGTCCCCTACCCAGTGACCTCAGGGTTTCAAACCAGGGCCCTTACTTAGTGTTCCAGGCTGACGCTCAGCCCACTGCCGGTCAGGCATTTATTGGTTTATTGACGATAGCCATTCTGACAGATGTTAGGTTCTATCTCACTGTGTTTATTTTTTAATTTGTCCATTTATTTGACTGTGGGGGGAGGGGAAAGGAAGCAGAGAAGTATCAGCGTGTTTGACTTAGCTGTTCCACTCTGTTGCGCACCCATTGATGGCTTCTCCCTGGTGCCCTGCTGTGGGTTGATTTCTGACCTCTGGCACACTAGGTCAGAGCTTTATCCACTGAGCCACCGGCCAGGGCTCCCTGTGGTTTTAATTTGCATTTCCCTGATGATTAGTGATGTTAAGCATCATTTTTTGTTTTTATTGATTTTAAAGACAAAGGAGGGGAGGTGGGGTAAGAAGTATCAACTCTTTACATGAGTCGTTTATGGGTTACTTTAGTACAGTGGTTCTTAACCTGGGTTCTATGGAACCCTAGGGGTTCGATGAGTCGGTCTCAGGGGTTCGGAGAAGCCTCTGCCGTGGAGGCCAGAATAAAGTCACACCGTCATTTGTTGTGAGTTCATGCACTTTGTGGGTTTTGTTCTTTGAGCAAGGTGATGTTCATGCACGGCTCATTTTGTGCACCAGTAAAAAAACATATACCTATGTCTTGAATTTGGAAAAAAAATCATATTTTATTTATCACTAAAGAAGGGTTCGGTGAATGCGCATATGAAACTGGTGGGTTCGGCACCTCAAAAAAGGTTAAGAACCACTGCTTTAGTACGCATCTTGACCCGGCAAGCCCAGGGTTTCCAACCACAGGACCTCAGGGTTCCAGGTCGCTGGTCTGTCTGTATTCACTGCGCCACCGCCCGCCAGGCTGAGCGTCTTTTCATATGCCTGTTGGCCATCTATAGGTCCTGTTTGGATAAGTGTTTATTCAGGTCCTATGCCCATTTATTTATTTACTTGTCTGTTTGTTTACTTACTTGAGAGGAATATCAGTTTATTTAGTTCCACTCTATGTATGCGTTCATTGGTTGATTCCTGTACGTGCCCTGACTGGGGACCAAACCCGCCACGTGGCATATCAGACCAGCTGAGTTACGCAAACAGGACCTGCCTTTTTTTTTTTTTGGCTAGTTTGGTAGGGGGGGGGTGCTTTATTTTGGGTGTTTCACTGGTATGAGTTTCTTACGTGTTTTCAATGGTTCACCTCTAATGAGATGTATCATTGGCCAAATCTTCCATTCTGCAGGTTGTCCTATTGTTTTGTTGATGGTCTCCTTTTCCTTGTGGGACTCTTTTGTTAGATGTAATCGCGTTTGTTTATTTTTGGTTTTGTTGCCTTTGGCTAAGAAGACAGAGCCAAAAATATACCGTTAACAGTAGTGTTAGGCCTGACCTGTGGTGGCGCAGTGGATAAAGCGTCGACCTGGGAACACTGAGGTCGCCAGTTCAAAACCCTGCACTGGTCTGGTCAAGGCACATATGGGAGTTGATGCTTCCAGCTCCTCCCCTCTTTCTCTCTCTCTCTCTCTCTCTCTCTCACTCTGTGTCTCCTCTCTAAAATGAATAAAATAAAAAGAAATTAAAAAGAAAATCAAATGAGCCTGCATTTAAAGAGAAAAAGGATATATATATATATAAAAAAAAGAGTAGTGTTGTTGTACTGGGTCTGTTTTCTTCTAGGAGTTTTATGGTTTCCGGTCTTACATTTAAGTCTTTGATCCTTTTTGAGTTTATTCTTTTTATTTTTCTTTCTCAAAAAATTTTATTATTGGTTTTAGAGCGAGAGGATGGGGAGGAGAGAAAAATATCAATTTGTTGTTTCATTTTTTTTAATTTATTTTTTTATTTATTCATTTTAAAGAGGAGACACAGAGAGAGAGAGAGAGAGAGAGAGAGAGAAAGGGGGGAGGAGCTAGAAGCATCAACTCCCATATGTGCCTTGACCAGACCAGTGCAGGGTTTTGAACTGGCGACCTCAGTGTTCCCAGGTCGACGCTTTATCCACTGCGCCACCACAGGCCAGGCCTGTTTCATTTATTTATGCGTTCACTGGCAGATTCTTGTATGTGCCCTGACCAGGGATCGAACCTGCAACCTTGGGGTATCAGGACTGTGTTCTACCAGTGTTTTTCACCTGCCAGTTCATGAAAGAGTTAGCCAGCCTGATGTTGTATAAAGATTATAGGTCCAATGATTATAGACTCTGCAGTCTTCATACATATGGACCAGTGTGACATTTCTGGCACACCTACAAGAACCAGCTGAGCCAGGGCTTGAGTTTATTTTTTTTTAAGATTCAATTTATTGATTTTAAAAATCAATAAACTGGAGGTGGGTGGGAACAAGAAGTATCAACTCATAGTTGCTTCACGTTAGTTCATTGGTTGCTGTATGTGCCCAGACCGGGCAAGCCCGGGGTTTTGAACCTGCAACCTCAGCGTTCCAGGTCGACGCTCTATCCACTGCGCCACCGCAGGTCAGGCTGGAGTGTGTTCTCATATGGGATATAGGAAGGTCATCCACTGTTATTCTTTTGTACGTGCCTGTCCAGTTTTCCCAACTGCGTTTATGGAAGAGACCCTCCTAGCCCGCTTCATGCACATCTTGCCTCCTTTGTGATTAATGCACAGCTGGTGCTGATACTTACTGCTCCTCCCCAGCACACGCCTACTGGGTTATCTTAATGCAAATCCCAAACAAATGTTATTGAGAAATATTTCCACGTGCATCTCTAAACATAGACCTCTTTCCGTTTTAGGGTTTTTTTTAGGGGAGTGTGGGAGAAGGGAGAGGAGATGAGAAGCATCAACTCACTCATGTGTCACTTTAGTTCATTGATTGCTTCTCATACGTGTGCTGATGGGGGTGGGGGGGTGGTCAGAGGGGAGCTCCCGGTTAAGCCAGATGAGCCTGGCACTCAAGCTGGCGACCTCGGGAGTTTCAAACCTGGGACCTCAGTGTCTCAGGACAGCACTCTGTCCACTGCGTCCCCACCAGTCAGGCTTCTTCTGTTTCTTAGCATCACCGCGTGACTATTTTCACACCTAAAACACTTACCAGTGGCTTTTTTGTTTGTTATTTTACAGAGACAGAGTGTCAGAGAGAGGGATAGATAGGGAGAGACAGACAGGAATGGAGAGAGATGAGAAACATCAATCATCAATCAGTCTTTTATTAGTGATGTTGGTTTGGGATCCATTGGTGGATTTAGATGACGTTAACTTGATCCTTGTCGAGTTTTTCACCTAGTCTTTTTAGTAGCCTTTGGTCGTCTCAGCTACTCATGAACTTCATAGAAAGAGTATGTATTGACTGACCAGGCGGTGGCACAGTGGATAGAGCGTCGGACTGGGATGCGGAAGATCCCGGTTCGAGACCCGGAGGTCGCCAGCTTGGACCCAAGGTCGCTGGCTCCAGCAAGGGGTGGCTCGGTCTGCTGAAGGCCCGCGGTCAAGGCACGTGTGAGAAAGCAATCAATGAACAACTAAGGTGTCGCAACGGCAACAAAAAACTGATTGATGCTTCTCACCTCTCTCCGTTCCTGTCTGTCTGTCCCTATCTATCCCTCTCTGACTCTCTCTCTGTCCCTGTATAAAGAAAGAAAAAAGAAAGTATGTGTTACATACACGTGCTGTGCGTTTCGTTTCTGGAACACAACTTTTGTTGTTAGTAGTATCTTGCCGAGAGTCACACATGTTGCATCTAACCACTGCACCTTCTTCTTTGTTGCTGTATCTATTCGGCGTTCCTCTCTTTATCCAGCTCTGGAGGCGCCTTCCTTGTAAGCGCTGGCCTCCGCTTGAGAGCCGTTCAGGGTGGTGGTGGTTTTCTGTGGTCCACGTCATTGTTCGAGTCCCGAAGGTGGCTGTGAGGTGCTCTGCCCCTCTCCCAGCTCCCTGAAGGAGAGATCTGTGACCCAGCGGTCACTGTGTCCTCAACCCCACTTTGCCTCTGTCCCAGTCTGAGGTTGAAGCGCTGGCGGAACAACTGAGTGAGGAAGAGGAAGAAGAGGAGGAGGAAGAAGAGGAGGAGGAGGACGACGAGGAGGAAGAGGAGGAGGAGGAAGACGAAGAGTCTGGCAACCAGTCTGACCGGGTGAGAGCTGGAGGCCGGCCCCCGCAGGGCTGAGGGCCCCGGGGCCAGGCTGCCTAACGCTCCCTCCTCCCCAGAGTGGGTCCAGCGGCCGGCGGAAAGCCAAAAAGAAATGGCGGAAAGACAGCCCGTGGGTGAAGCCATCTCGGAAACGGCGGAAGCGGGAGCCTCCGCGGGCCAAGGAGCCACGAGGTGAGGAGGCCCTTCTGCTTTGGGGTCCCTTCCAACAGCCCCCCCCCCACAGCCCCCAGAAAGCGTGCACGGACACACACTGAACGCATGTCGGCCCGCATGTACCCACACGTCCTGGTGCCCGTGAGCTCGCACTCTCCCTCTCTCTGTCTCTGTGTCAGGAGTGAATGGTGTGGGCTCCTCAGGCCCCAGTGAGTACATGGAAGTCCCTCTGGGGTCCCTGGAGCTGCCCAGCGAGGGGACCCTCTCCCCCAACCACGCTGGTAATTGCCAACTGCTGGGACAGGGAGCCGCTAGGGGGCGCTCTCGGGACCGGAGGGGAAAGGGCGGAGGGGCCTCCACTGGTGCACGGGTGTCCACGGCCAGGGTTTGGGGGTTCTGGAGCATGAAGGGAAAGGCAAGCTGGGCAGGGGGTGAACGGCCCCGCCGGGGGTCCCGGTGGGTGAGGGGCAGAGCTTCCTTCAGCTCCCCTTTTCCTCTGTCCAAGGGGTGTCCAATGACACGTCCTCGCTGGAGACGGAGCGCGGGTTCGAGGAGCTGCCCCTGTGCAGCTGCCGCATGGAGGCGCCCAAGATCGACCGCATCAGCGAGCGGGCGGGGCACAAGTGCATGGCCACGGAGAGCGTGGACGGCGAGGTGGGCCTGTGCGCATGCGCGGGGGTGGGGGCTGGGAAGCGGGGCGCTCGGCCCGGGAACCGGGGCCCCAGCCTCACCTCTCCACCCACGCCCCTCCTGGACCCCAGCTGTCGGGCTGCAACGCCGCCATCCTCAAGCGGGAGACCATGAGGCCGTCGAGCCGCGTGGCCCTGATGGTGCTTTGTGAGACCCACCGTGCCCGCATGGTCAAACACCACTGCTGCCCCGGCTGCGGCTACTTCTGCACCGCGGTGAGTGGCCGCGGGGCCGCAGGCGGCGTGCGTCCCCCAGAGAGGCGGCTCTCAGAACCTGACCACGCTGTCTCCCTGTCCCAGGGTACCTTCCTGGAGTGCCACCCCGACTTCCGTGTGGCCCATCGCTTCCACAAGGCCTGTGTGTCCCAGCTGAATGGGATGGTCTTCTGTCCCCACTGTGGGGAGGATGCGTCTGAGGCCCAGGAGGTGACCATCCCCCGGGGGGACGCAATGACCCCGCCAGCTGGCACTGCCGCCCCTGCCCCCCCACCCCTGGCCCAGGATGCCCCCGGGAGAGCGGACACTTCCCAGCCCAGGTACTGGCCTACCCTTGCCCGCGCCCTGTCTCCTGTTCCTTCCCGTCTCCCCTGAGACACGAGCCCCTTCTCCCACAGCGCCCGGATGCGAGGGCAAGGGGAGCCCCGGCGCCCGCCCTGTGAACCTGTGGCTGACACCATCGATAGCTCGGGGCCCTCCTTGACCCTGCCCAGCGGCGGCTGCCTTTCAGCCGTGGGGCTGCCCCCTGGGCCCGGCCGTGAGGCCCTGGAAAAGGCCCTTGTCATCCAGGAGTCAGAGCGGTGAGTACAGGGCGGCTCTCTGGCACGGAGACGGGGTCGAGGCTGGAGGGTCAGACCTGCGGGCGCTAAGGCTGGTGCCCAAGTCTGAGGATCCCCCCTGCCCCCCCATGGCAGGCGGAAGAAGCTCCGCTTCCACCCGCGGCAGCTGTACCTGTCGGTGAAGCAGGGGGAGCTGCAGAAGGTCATCCTGATGCTGTGTGAGTATCAGCCCCCTTCGTTCAGCACAGCTTGATTGCGCCCCGGAGATCACCGGGCACCGGGCTGGGAACAGGAGTGCGATGGAAGAGTTTGTCCTCGCCCCAGAGGTTACCTGCCTTGCCCGGTGCACAGCCGCAGTCAGGGGACGGCCGCATGGAACTCGGCCCGCGCTGGTGCTCCGGGGTCCTTCCTCTCTGACATGTGCCCGAGAAGCCTTCCCAGAGGAGGTGCCGCCCACCCCCTAGCTTGCTTACCACTTGTCCCTCCCTCTCCCGGTGTGGCGGGCTCTCCCCGCAGTGGACAACCTGGACCCCAACTTCCAGAGCGACCAGCAGAGCAAACGCACGCCCCTGCACGCGGCCGCCCAGAAGGGCTCAGTGGAGATCTGTCACGTGCTGCTGCAGGTCAGCACGGCCGGCCCACTGCCTCACTGACCAGGCCCTTGGCCCCGCCCCCGCCCCCGCCCCGCCCCGCCCTGCTACCAGCCCGCGTGCCCCTCCTCACAGGCCGGAGCCAATATCAACGCTGTGGACAAGCAGCAGCGGACGCCGCTGATGGAGGCCGTGGTGAACAACCACCTGGAGGTGGCCCGCTACATGGTGCAGCGTGGCGGCTGCGTCTATAACAAGGTGGGCGGCAGGGCCCAGGGGCGGGACCGGGCTGGCAGTGCCTGCCGGGGACTCACCCGCTGGCGTCTCCCTCAGGAGGAGGATGGCTCCACCTGCCTCCACCACGCAGCCAAAATCGGGAACTTGGAGATGGTCAGCCTGCTGCTCAGCACGGGACAGGTGGACGTTAACGCCCAGGTCAGAGTCCTGGCCGCCTCTGACCCCGCCCTGCCTCCCGCACTGCTCCGGCTGTCCCCTTCTGTCCGCCCCTGCGTTCACACTTCTCCTCACTCTTCTCCTGGCTGCTTTTCACTATCAGGCTTTTTGTTTGTGTGTGTGTAAGAGAGAGAGGGACAGACAGACAGGACGGGAGAGAGAGAGAGAGAGAGATGAGAGGCATCAATTCTTCGTTGTGGCATCTTAGATGTTCATTGATTGCTTTCCAATATGTGCCTTGACTGGGGGGGCTACAGCCAAGCCAGTGACCCCTCGCTCAAGCTGGCGACCTCGGGGTTTCAAACCTGGGTCCTCTGCAGAGCTGGGGCTGTGGTGAGTCTGGCTGGGATCACGTGCTCTTCACCACGTGCTGCTCGGGTGAGCAGGGCTGGCTGCTGGGCCTGCCTCCCCTTCTCTTCCCTCCCTGCATCCCTCCCTCCGTACCCACAGGACAGTGGGGGATGGACACCCATCATCTGGGCCGCAGAGCACAAGCACATTGAGGTGATCCGCATGCTGCTGACACGGGGGGCTGACGTCACCCTCACAGACAACGTGAGTGTGGCTGTAGTGGGGGTGGGGCAGGTGAGGGGCTGGCCCCGAGTCCTGGGGCTCACTGCCCGGCCACGCCTCCCCCCGCCCTCCTGCGCAGGAGGAGAACATCTGCCTGCACTGGGCCTCCTTCACGGGCAGCGCCGCCATCGCCGAGGTGCTGCTGAACGCCCGCTGCGACCTCCACGCTGTCAACTACCACGGAGACACACCCCTGCACATCGCGGCCCGGGAGAGCTACCACGACTGCGTGCTGTGAGCCCCGCCCACCCCACGCGCCGCTGCGCCCCCGCGCAGCTCTGCAACCTTGCCCCGCCCCGGACCCCACCAGCGGCTTCCTCTCCCCTCCCAGGCTGTTCCTGTCACGCGGCGCGAACCCTGAGCTGCGCAATAAGGAGGGGGACACCGCGTGGGACCTGACTCCGGAGCGCTCCGACGTGTGGTTTGCACTCCAGCTGAACCGCAAGCTCCGGCTCGGCGTGGGAAACCGGGCCATCCGCACGGAGAAGATCATCTGCCGGTGAGCATGCGCCCTGGGGGCCCAGGACTGCCCGCCACCTGGGCTGGCCACGCCCCGGTCTCGCTCCTGCACTGGGCCCCACAAAATCCTAAGGAGCACTTCCGGTTCTCCCTACTAGGATTGTCAAATAAAGCAAATAAAGTAACACAATATCCAGTTAAAGTAGAATGTCAGGTGTTCAGTTTATACTTTGTTTAGTGTAAAAGTGTCCCGTGTAGCCCCGGCCCGGTAGATCAGTTGGTTAGAACATCGTCCCATCATGCCAAGGTTGCGTGTTCGATCCCCAGTCAGGGTACATACAAGAATCAATCAATGAATGCATAAATAAGTAGAACAACAAATTGATGTTTCTCTCCCCCTTCCTCTCTCTCTCTCTCAAATTAATAAATAAATTTTTTTAAGTATCCTGCACAGTATTTGGGACATAGCTATTCCAAAAAATTACTTCTTGTTTATCTGAAATCTGAATTTAATTGGGGGGCCCTACACTTTATCTGGCAATCTCACTCCCCATGTCCCCGGTGAACACCCAGAACCACCCCCTTCCCGGTGCCCCAGGCTCTTTCCTTGGACCCGAGGGGACCCTCAGCCCGTCTCCCTTTGCCAGGGACGTGGCTCGGGGCTATGAGAACGTGCCCATCCCCTGTGTCAACGGTGTGGACGGGGAGCCCTGCCCCGAGGATTACAAGTACATTTCAGAAAACTGTGAGACATCCACCATGAACATTGACCGCAACATCACCCACCTGCAGGTGAGGCGGGGGGAGGGGGCGGCCTCGGGTCCTCCAAAGGGTTGCCAGGGCCCCCAAGTTCCGTGGGACAAGTTGTGGGCCCCCAAGGGCACCTGGTCAAGGGGGTGGGCCGGAGGGAGTTTCTCAAGCCCACCTGGAGGAGGTTACTTCTAGGACACACGAAGCTGTCAGACAGGCTCACGGCGGTCCTAGGGGACACGCCTTCAGCTACGTCCTCATTCCCTTCACCATGGAGCCGACACCACCCACCATCCAGGAGCAGAGACCCCCAGGGAGGAGAGGGCAGCGGTTGGGGGCAGGGCAGGGCGCCCGGGGGCACTGAGGGTCCAGGGTGGACTCGCGGAATTGAGTGCGTCTGCGCCCCGCCCAGCACTGCACGTGTGTGGATGACTGCTCCAGCTCCAACTGCCTGTGTGGCCAGCTCAGCATCCGCTGCTGGTATGACAAGGTACGTGCCGCCGGCCGGCCTCGAGCACAGGCTCCCTGCTGTCCGGTGCCTCGCCTCCTACCCTGTGTGGGACGGAGCAGAGAGGGCTGGACCCGACCTGGGAGTCCTGGGACACTGTGAGGACAGAGATGGGCCTGGCCCCCGACACACGCAGATCAAGGGGGGCTGGTTGTGGGGGTCCTGTCCTGGGACCTCGGAGCCTAAGTGGTGTGCCCCAGCCCTGTCTCCTGTCTCTCATGGGTTGGTGTCAGGGGAGCTTTCTCTGTGGGGCCTTGGGGATCCTGGCAGCTGATAACGGGGTCACGCAGAATCCATTCTCCTCCCCTCCCTCCCCTAGGACGGGCGGCTGCTCCAGGAGTTTAACAAGATCGAGCCCCCGCTGATCTTCGAGTGTAACCAGGCCTGCTCCTGCTGGAGAAACTGCAAGAACCGCGTGGTGCAGAGTGGCATCAAGTGAGACCCTGCCCCTGGAGACCCCCCCCCACACACACACACAGTCGCCCGCCCGCCCGCCCACCATCTCCCCCTCTCCCACCCGCAGGGTGCGACTGCAGCTTTACCGCACTGCCAAGATGGGCTGGGGGGTCCGCGCCCTGCAGACCATCCCACAGGGAACCTTCATCTGCGAGTGAGTGGGGCGGGGGGGAGGGGGGAGCCCACTGACACTGCCCACCTGCTGTCACTGCCCCATACCCGGCCAGCCTCCTCTGCCCCACCCCCACAGCCAGGCACCCCACCTGCCCCACTCTTCCCGAGCCACAGGGCTGTCCATCCCCACTTCCCAACCGCGCACCCCACTTTTCTGCCTGTCGGAGTGGGTGAAAACACCGGTTGGGAGACACTCCTGGGTTTGAGCCCCACTCGGCCGCTGGCAGCCCTGGCATAGTCCCCTTGCCTCTTTGAGCCTCATTTTTCTGGCCAAAGTGGAGGGGGCACCTTTCTGTCCACCACCTCTATCAGTTCGTCCTCCGCCCAGCGTCTTAACCTCTCCCTGTCCCCTGGCTCCTGTCCCATGGCCTTCCAGCTTGTCTAGGTCTCCTTTGACCTTGGAAGGGAGGAAAAAAACCACCCTGGCTAGTTAGCTCAGTTTGTTATAGCATCGTCCCTGTGCGCCAAGGTTGTAGGCTTGGTCCCAGGCCAGAGCGCACATAAGAATCAGCCGGTGACTGCGGGAATGGGTGGAACAGCTGATCCCTCTCTCCTTCTCTCCTTGCGCCTCCTTCTCTCTAGTGTGTGTGTGTGTGTGTGTGTGTGTGTGTGTAACATACAGGATGGGGAAAGTACGTTAGTAGGTTTACAGTTCATATGGAAAATAATACAATATTAATAATACAGGAGTAAACTGTGTTTTGCATTCTCACAACTGTAGACCTACTTAAAAAAAACAACAAAAAAAAAATACCTTTGCTCTGGCCAGGTAGCTCAGTTGTCCGGATACGCCAAGGTTGTGGGTTTAATCGCTGGTCAGCAGTACACACGCAGAAATCAGCCAGTGAATGCGTATATCGGGGGAACAACAAATCTGTCTCTGTCTCTCCCTCCACCCTTCTCCCTCTTTAAACCCAGTCTTTCAAAAGAAGACCCTATTGCCTATTTCCATTATCATTCCATCCTATCATCTGTCAACTTCTCCAACGAGCAGCCCCTTCTTCCCCGGGCTCACTGCTCATCCTGCCGGATTCTGCCTCTGCCCTCACCTCCCCGCAGCTGCTGCCCTCCGACAGCCCGCAGCCCTCCACCTCCTCGTTCCAGGGGCGCCAGCCACCCCCGCAGTTCCGGCTCAGACCCTGCCCCTCACCTCATGCCATCCACTCTTCCTCTCCAGTAGCTGCTCTCCCTCTGCTGGAGGGGAGGAGGGGGGCTGGGCCTCTGTCCCTTCCTGCAGCGCTGACCACTGCTGTCCTGCAGCCTGCCATTGCCACCTTCGCTGGGTGACTCCGGGGCCACAAGCCTCCCAGGGTCTAAACCCAAACAGCGGGCCCCACCCAAGCCAGTGGCCCCCTGGGTGATCCTCAGAGCCCACAGGCCTGGCTCGGGAAACCCGCCCTTCCCCACCCACAGCCCGTCTCCAGCTGGTCCCCTGCCACCGCATTCGTGGGTCCCTGCCTGTCGCAGCTCTCCGCTGGGGACCTCACATGCCAGTGTCCCCATGCCCCTCCTCCCTCCCAAGTGAGGTCCACTCCTGTCACCCCTGCTGCCCTTCAGAACCACCACTTCCTGCCCAGCAGGTATGTCGGGGAGCTGATCTCCGATGCAGAGGCTGACGTCAGAGAGGACGACTCTTACCTCTTCGACTTAGACAACAAGGTGGGAGGAGGCCCCTGGGTCCCCTGCTCCCCGTCGACACAGGCAGACACCTGGAGCGAGGGACGCTGGGCAGTCGGTGGGTGGGGGCGCTGGCCTGGCACAGAGGGTGGTCGAGGTTGAGGCGTGCCACCCTCCCCTCAGGACGGAGAGGTATACTGCATCGATGCACGTTACTACGGCAACATCAGCCGGTTCATCAACCACCTGTGTGACCCCAACATCATCCCCGTCCGGGTTTTCATGCTGCACCAAGACCTGCGATTTCCACGCATTGCCTTCTTCAGTTCCCGAGACATCCGGACCGGGGAGGAGCTGGGGTGAGGCTGCAGGGCAGCCCGAGAGCTGGTTGGCCGTCCTGCGGGTGGCGCGGCTGCTCAGACCGCGTGTGTTGAAGTGTCCCTGCAGGGCCCGGGACTCCACACTCAGCCAGGTGGCCCTGCTGGTCCTTAGCACAGAAGGACTTAGAGCCTGTCAGGAAAAGGGCGGGGGGCGGGTGCCAGGGTCCCTCCCTGGGGAGCCGGATCCACAGGCGCTGGAGGGGGCCGGGGTGGTTGGGCATGGGTCCCCGCAAGCCTCCGGTGCTCCCCGGGCAGGTTTGACTACGGCGACCGCTTCTGGGATATCAAGAGTAAATACTTCACCTGCCAGTGTGGGTCCGAGAAGTGCAAGCACTCTGCCGAGGCCATCGCCCTGGAGCAGAGCCGCCTGGCCCGCCTGGACCCCCACCCGGAGCTCCTGCCCGAACTCAGCTCCCTGCCCCCTGTCAATCCCTGAGAGGGGACCGGGCCACCAGCTCGCAGCTGCCTGTCACCTGCTGCTGGCGGCCTCACCCGCACCAGGGGGCACTGCCCTGCCCTGCCCTGCTGTCAGGCCCTCTGGGCCTTCACACATTCCTGGTCGGAGATCCCTGCCAGGCCCTGGAGGTCTGACTGCCCCCCTCCCCCAGGGCTGGCTCCTCCCTGGGAGGGTGACTTCAGGGCTGGCCACCCCCCTGGTCCCTGTCCTCGGCTGAAGTTTGATGAACTGAAACGGGCCTCTGCCACCTGATTTACTTTGTTCTCAATAAATGTTGGGTTTGGTAACACAGTGTGTGGGCCATTGTTTGGGGGGGGGGCGGGGAGATGGCACACGCAGCCAGTGGGGGAATGTGGGTCCCAGAGGCAGAGCAGGACCGGAAGCTGGACTGGTGTGGACAGCGCCTGGGGGGAGGGCACTGGAGAGGGGGAGCCAGGGGATGGAAGGGCCGGAGGGGACCCCTGAGGACAGGGTGTAATCAAGGCCTAAAAGGCAAATCTCAATCTTAGCTCAGGGGTGTGGACCTGTGTGAGGTGATTTTGTGGAATTGTGGAGGATTCTTGAAGCCTTCCAGGTCGTGCAGGCCGCAGGCCAGGGGCCTCGGGCAGCAGCCCCGCACCCCGGTCCCTGGCCAGCCTTCCCGCCCTCCGGCCTCCTCCCTACGCACACTGAGGAGGAACTGGCGTGTGGCAGGGACCACAGGTGGAGGTGGGGCAGTGACGTGGGAGGCGGGGCAGCGGCAGGTGAGTCGCCCGGTCTCCCAGGCTCCAACCACTCTGGAGACTGAGCCATGGGGGAGAAGGCGGCCGGCGAGGAGGCCTTTGGTGAGGCTGGCCAGGGGCTGGAGGGGGGTGAAGCCAGGACCCCGCAGAGGGCAGGAGGCCTGGCTGGACCTCTCGGGGAACTGTGTCTGGGACTGGCCCCCCAGGGAGAGGGGCTAAGGGAGCAGATGGGAGGAGGAAGAGCCAGGGCTCTGGGAGGAGGATGGGGTTCAGGGGATGCAGCCATGGGTGTGGAGACCTCAGCGGGAGAAGCTGGGGTCTCTGAGAGGTGGTGGTGTGGAGTTCCTGGGAGGAGGGGTTGGGGTCTAGATGAGTCCTCCAGGGCAGGGACGAAGGAAGCAGAGCCTGAAGGGAGAGAGGCAGGGTGTGGTCCTGAGCAGTGGCTGGGGCTCCGGCTGCCCGGCTGCCCAGCTGCCCAGGTGGTGGCCTGGACGCTGGGTCTCTGCGGGGAAGGATGCCGGGCTGCCCACCAGGGTCTCCGTGAGTGGTGGCAGGGGAGGTCCGTCGTGCTGGGGGGCCCTGTGAGGAGTTGGGGCTCGGGGCCTTTATGAGGGGGCTGGACCTGCCTCTGGTCTCTGTTAGGAGAGAAGCCTGTCTGGGGGGGAGGGCCTTGAGGAATAGAGAGAGGCAGGGCCTTCGGAGGTCCCTGTTGGGGGTAAGGCCTGAGGGGAGAGGGAGCGAGGAGCCTGTCTCCAGAGTCTAAGGAGTGAGCCCCAGCGGTCTGAGGGTCAGGGTGGCAGGTGTGAGGCGTAAGGGAATGGGGACCAGCCCCAGGGGTCCCCATGCACAGCGAGGACTGGGGTCCTGCCTGCATAGGTCCCTTGAGCCCCTGCTCTGGAGGGAAGGGAACCCCAGGGGAGAGTCCTCCCAGAGGGAAGGCTTGAGTCCCAAAGGGGCTAAGGTAGGAGCAGTGAGGACTTCCCAGGAGACTTCCTGAAACAGCTTTGGATCAATCATTGACCTCACGCCCGTCTGAGAGCCATGGAGGGACAGAGTCCAGAGCACCTGCGGAGAACAGACCCCACCTCTTCCCACACTCATGCCCAGCTCTCACCCTCGGTTGTCTGCAGTGCCCACAAGGGACCCCGGGTGCCTGGCCCCACCTCCTCCCCCCGTGTGTACTCAGGGAGGACCAGGAACAGGACAGGATCACAATCTCAACCACCGAGCTCAGGTGTCACCCTGATTTGGTGGCCTGCCCAGAGTCTGGCAGTGGCCTGGGGACGGAGTCCCTTCAGGTGGGGGTCCACAGGTCCTGCAGGAGCTGGTACATTTGGTTTCTGTTTTTTGCCCCCTACCTAGCCTTGGGCTAGAGGTAGGTTCTGGGGCTCTGACCTCCCTGAGAGGCTCCATCTGTGCCCAGCCTGGGTGGGGTACAGGCAGGGGACAGCGTGAGGGCCACCGAGATCACTAGACACAGAGTCCCTCCCACATAGCAGCTGAGGGGAGACTCAGGAGAGATGGGCTAGGACCCGGCAGGACACGAAAGCTGTCCCTGGCCGCGGGCCTCAAGGTGTGAGCTGGAAATGATGGGGGCCATCCCATCAAGGCCCCCATCCCCTTCCTCCCAGGCCACCTGGGTGGATTCCCAGTGATCCTACCTTTCCTGCTCTCCGGTGGCCCCTCTGACCCGTCCAGCCCCTGCCCATCTCCCCGAAAACCCCTGAGGGAGGGAGGGAGGGAGGCATAAGGAGCTAGGAGAGAGACTCTGCTGGGTGCCTCACTCTCCACCCTGCTCCCCATTCCCCTCAGGAAAACCGGTCAAATATGACCCTTCCTTCCGAGGCCCCATCAAGAACAGGTGAGTCCTGGGGGACGGCACGTTGGGGTGGGGAAGGGCTGTCTTGTTTCCCCTGTGTACTTGCTGAAGAATCGGTAAGAAGCTTGTGAAACAGGGAAGGCCTGTTCCAGGAGAGCGGCGGGGGGGGGGGGGGGGGGGGGTGCTGTCCTGTGCGGGGGTGGGGGGGTGGGGGGCCTCTGACCGTCTGCCGCGTGCTCTTGGGGAACTCCACGCTGGTGAGCACTTAGGAGTTATGCCCCCTTTCTGTTCTACTTCAGAGGAGAGTTTACCCACCCAGAGAAAGCTCTCCTTTACAAAACAACCTCCCCACACGCACCTGCCAGTGTCCCCCCCACCCCACCCCCACCCAGCCGTTCTTTCCAAAGGCTCCCTGTGTTCCCTCAGGAGCTGCACCGATGTCATCTGCTGCGTGCTCTTCCTTCTCTTCATTCTGGGTTACATTGCGGTGGGGATTGTGGGTGAGCGCGTGGGGGGCTGGGGCGCAGGGTTTGGGGCAGTGGCTGGCGGGGGCGGGGGGGGGGGCGCTGCGACCCAGGGCTGCTCTCTGTGAAGTCCCTGCCCTTCCCCCCCTGCGGTGACCCTTCTGTATATGTGTCTCTGTGTCCAGCCTGGGTGTACGGAGACCCCCGACAAGTCCTCTACCCCAGGAACTCTACGGGGGCCTATTGCGGCGTGGGGATGAACAGGTGAGTGTGACAGAGGAGCAAGAGGAAGGTGAGGGTGGAGTGGGCAGGTAGCTCCCCGTCCCCCGCAACGTTCAGGACCTTTTCCGGGTTGTCTTCCCAGACCCTCTGCCCACCCCCCCACCTCCCTTACTCTCAGCCCCAGACCACACTGAGCAGCTTCCATTGCTGGGCAGCTGGCTGGTGAGCAACCCTGCCCCCCCCCCCAAACTGCAAGGCAATGAAGGGTCAGGGTGAGGCGCGTGGGTTTCAGACGTTAGGCACTGGCCTTCGAATCCCCAGCTGGGGTTCTGGTTCGGCTGTGTGGTCTTGGGCAAGGTCCTCAGCCTCTCTGAGCTTTGACGCCCCCACCAGAAATGCGAGGGAGGGTGTCCCGGAAGAGATGCGGTCCGTCCTGGCAGCCAGGAAACGGTCAACGGTAAAACCTCTCGCCTTTGTGTGTGTGTGCAGTCTCCATGTTCCGGGCAGGCCGTGTACTTTACACACACACACACACACACACACACACACACACACACACACACACACAGTCATTTAAAGCCTATGCAGTGGGTAGTGGGATTCTCCCCGCCACGGAACCCAGCCGGTCAGCAATTGAGTGACTTGCTCCAGGCCATAGGCTGGGTGGCGATTTGGCTCCGGCGTTCCTGCCCTTCCCCATTTGTGAGCGTGAACTCGGTCGGTCCTGCGTGAACCACAGGCGGTGCTGACCGACCCCGGGGAGGTGGTTCCATCGTGCCCTGCTACCACCTCCCAAACTGGACTGAGCTTCCCGAGGCCAGGATCTGGGTGGGGGCAGGTCTGGGCCACCTGAGGCTGTCCCCTCCTTTCAGTTCCCCGGGGCACCTGACCACACGCCCTGACACGCACACCTGCTCGCTCCCTTCCCGCAGAGAGAAGCCCTACCTCCTGTACTTCAACATCTTCAGCTGCATCCTGTCTGCCAATATCCTCACGGTGGCCGAGCGCGGCCTGCAGTGCCGGACACCCCAGGTCAGAGCGGGGAGACGCACCTCTGCCCAGGTCTCCCCCCCCCACCCCGGGGAGGCAGATGCGAGCCCCTCAGCATGCCCTCCGCCCCCCAGGTGTGTGTGTCCTCCTGTCCAACGGACCCGTGGACTGTGAGCAGGAGTGAGCTCTCCCTGACGGTCGGGGAGGTCTTCTATGCTGCCCACCGGAACTTCTGTCTGCCCGGGGTGCCCGGGGACATGGTGAGGCGCTGCCCCCCCAGCATTGTGGGCGTGGCCAAGGAGGGGCCGCGTGGGTGGGGCTGCGAGGCTATGGCAGGGGACGCTCACTCCTGCATCCTGCTCTGTGACTGCGTGTCTGTCTGTCCTTCCCCCCCACCCCCCTCAGCCAGTGCTCCGAAGCCTACAGCAGGAGCTGTGCCCTAGTTTCCTCCTCCCTTCGTCTCAAGGTGAGAAGTGCACCCCTTCCTCGGGTAGAGGCTAGTCGTGTCTTTTTATTGCTCAAATGAGGAAACCAGGCCCGGGAGAGGATGAGGTCACAGGGCTGGGCTTTGGCAGTTTGCTACGCCAGGCACTGGGGATGGACACAGGGCGCACTTGGCTTCCTGCGGGAGCTGCATGCTAGCTGTAGAGATCAGAGAGAGCGCGCGGGAATGCCATGGAAACGCATGTGGCGAACACACCCCCAACACGTGCAGGTGTGTGCACAGGAGACAGACCAGAAGTTCATCCCAAGCCACACCTGAATGTGGCTGGGTGGTGGGATGCAAGCGGACTTCTTTTATTTATTTATTTATTTTGGTATGTTTCTGAAGTGAGAAGAGGGGAGACAGACTCTCACATGCACCCCACCGGATCCACCCGGCATGTCCACCAGGGGGCGATGCTCTGCCCATCTGGGGAGTTGCTCCATTGCAACTGGAGCCATTCTAGCACCTGAGGTGGAGGCCATGGAGCCGTCCTCAGTGCCCGGGGCCAACTTTGCTCCAATGGAGCCTTGGCTGTGGGAGGGGAAGAGAGAGACAGAGAGAAAGGAGAGGGGGAAGGGTGGAGAAGCAGATGGGCGCTTCTCCTGTGTGTCCTGGCCGGGAATCGAACCTGAGACTTCCACAGGCTGGGCTGACACTCTTATCAATGAGCCAACTGGCCAGGGTCTATTTTTAGATTTTCTTTATTGATTTTTGGAGAGAGGGGGAAAAAGAGAGAGGGAGAGTGAAAAAGAGGTGGGAGAGAGAGAATCAGGAAGCACCTACTTCCCAATAGTTGCTTCCTGTAATGTGCCTTGACCGGGCAAGCCCCGGGATCTGAACCGGCGACCTCAGCGTTCCAGGTGGACGCTTTATCCGCTGCACCACCACAGGTCAGACCACGGCCGACATTTTTTTAAATTGTGCATGCTCTTCTTTCTAATAATAAATGTTATTTAAAAAAAAAAATTAGATGACAGCCTGAGAAAAGATATCCAGTGCTCAAGCTAAATGCAACAACAAGTATCTGACATGCGCTCTCCAAAGTCAGAGCTGGGTGTAAATTGCAGCACTTTCTAGCTGTGTGGCCTTGGGCCCATTACTCGACCTCTCTGAGCCTTGTTTCTTCATCTTTATACCGTCAATGCCAAAGCGGGTTTGCCTGGCCAAGGTGCTGTATGGGTGGGGGGGGTAGATGCGGTAGGCACATCACAGGTGCCAGGGAGGATGGCACAGGCTCCCTAGAGAGGAGGTGATGGGCAGAGGGAGTTGAGCAGGGGGTACTGGATTGGATCTGGGGAGAAGGGGGCACGCAGGGAAGGGCGTGGCGGGAGAAAAGGCACAGGAGTGAGGGGGAAGGCTGTGCTCAGGCAGGGAGCCTGGAAGCCCAGCCGTGAGGTACACACTGTCCAGGATGAAGCCTCAGCATGTCTGAGAGCCCAGGGACTTTGAGCCTTGGACTGAGGAGGCCCCCGCTGTGCCCTGGTCTCCCGGGCACTCGGGCAGCGGGTGGGTTGATGGGTGACAAGACTCAGGGTGGAGGTGTTGTAAGAGGCAGGCCGGAAGGGAGGAGGGTCTGACGGGAGCAGCGGCCCAGGAAGGAGAGGAAAGGGGGTCACTAAGGGACAGTGCAGCAGGTATGGCCGGGGCCCCATGGGCAGAAGAAGCTCCCGTCTGGCGATAGAATCAAGAGCAGCTCTCTGGGGCGGGCAGAGCCCATCTCTCCTCTCGGCCCTGGAGGTGTGGTGGGCTAAAGGTGGGGGCAAGAGGCTTTCAAAGCAAAGCTCTGAATACCGATGGCTCTCTCCCTCCAGTTCTGGGGCGTTGTTTCCCATGGACCAACAGTACTGTGCCCAAACTCCCAGGGATCCCCAGCAATGCCTCCATCACCCAGGGAATCAGGTGGGCAGCCCCTGCCTCCACCCTCTCTGTCCCTCGCCCCTTCTCACCCACAGCCCCATCTGACTCTGTCTCTCGCCACAGCGGCCTTCTTGACAGTCTCTATGCCCGTGACATCAGTGTTAAGATCTTTGAAGATTTTGCCCAATCCTGGTACTGGATCCTTGTGTGAGTCACCAGACTCCCTTACTTTCCCCGGGTCCTCAGCCTCCAGCCTGTCTGACACTCAGTCTTTAGACAAGGGAAGAGGAGCCAGAGGTCAGAATGGACCCCAAGCCCAACAGGATTGATAATAGAAAAAGGGGTCTAATCTGGTGACATGTGGGGGTGTAAGGAAAGGTATTGGGGGGACCAGCGGTGACCCTCACCTACCTCCCCTCGGCCTCCAGTGCCCTCGGCGTGGCTCTGGTCCTCAGCCTGCTGTTCATCCTGCTTCTGCGCCTGATGGCCGGGCCCCTGGTGCTGGTCCTGATCCTAGGGTTGCTGGGCGTGCTGGCCTACGGCATCTATCACTGCTGGGAGGAGTACCGAGTGCTGCGGGATGCGGGGGCTTCCATCACCTCGCTGGGCTTCACCACCAACCTCAGCGCCTACCGCAGCGTGCAGGAGACCTGGCTGGCGGCCCGTGAGTAAGCTGCGTCCCCTCCGGACGCCAGCTGCCCAAGGGCTGCCCAAGGGCCGAGCGTGGCCTGGCCTGGCCGTGACCGACGACCCTCCCTGTACCCCTGTGTCCTCTCCCCACTCCACCCCCAGTGATCGTGCTGGCCGTGCTGGAAGTCGTCCTGCTGCTCACGGTCATCTTCCTGCGGCAGCGAATCCGCATCGCCATCGCCCTCCTGGAGGAGGCCAGCCGGTCAGGGCCCATCTGGGGAGATGGGGCTGGGGGCACGGGGTGCGGGCCGGGCAGGGCTGGGCAGGCTGGGCCGCTGGCAGGGAGCCCTGGAAGGGAAGGGCAGAATAGTACAGTGCTCCATGCTGTGATCTGACAGCCTCTCTGAGCCTCAGTTTACCCACCTGTAAAGTGGGGCGGGCAGGTGGGTGTCTTAGCATCGTTCCCACCTTGGAGGGTTGCCCTGAGCATGAAGAGAGCTAATGTCCCATCAAGTCCCTTGAGCGTGGGGCAGCCCCGACGACGGTGACAGCAGGGCTGGTCCTGGGGGGCCGTGGTGTCGGTGGTTGGGTGGGATGACGGGAATCCGGGCGAGGAGGAGGAGGAGGAGGAGGAGGAGGGGGAGAAACAGCAGCTTTCTCCCCACGAGACCCACCTGCCGAGCCAGCGAACACACCATCCTCTGAGGACTCTCCTTCCTTCCTTCCCTGCCCGGAAGCTGCCCCGTGTGGTGTCTTCTGAGACCCTGTTTGCTCTAGGGCCCCCCATCCCAGCCCTATTCATTCAGTTCCGTTCACCGAGGGAGCACCGAGGGCGTGCCCATCCTGGGGGTCAGGGGGGGGCCCAGGGCCGTGCTGCTGGGTGACAGTCACCTATCTCCGTGCAGGGCTGTGGGCCAGATGATGTCCACCATGTTCTACCCGCTGGTCACCTTCATCCTCCTGCTCATCTGCATTGCCTACTGGGCCATGATTGCCCTGTATCCTCTGACCACACAGCCCCGCCCCCCCTGGAGGGCAGAGAGGGTAGCTCTTGCCCACTCGGGGGAAGAAGACACCCATTGTCTGGGCAGACACAGCCCGGCCACCGGACAGGCTTGGAAGAGCAAGCCCAGGCTGACTTCCAGCCTTCGCACAGTGAACACCCGGCACAAGCGCCTGGGGAGGGGTCCCTGAGGAGGGGACCTGTAGTGACCCCCATGTGACCATGCTTTCCTTGACTTTCCTCTGGGTACCTGGCCACGTCGGGACAGCCTCAGTACGTCCTCTGGGCACCCAACGTCAGCTTGGCCGGCTGTGAGACGGTGCCAATAAATGCCTCATGTGACCCCCTGGTAAGGTGACTGGGGGTGGGGATGGAGGAGGGCATCCGTAGGGTTGAGGGGACCTTAAGGACCAACTGGTCCAGATGCCTCGCAGTGCAATGGAGAAAGAGGGACAGAGGGTAAGGGGTTTCCTCGGGGTCACACAACAGGCCCACAGCAGAGCCCGGAAGGCAGCCAGCCAGCCTGCTGATTGCAGACCCCAGTAGTCCTGCCCCTGAGCCAGGGAAGACCCTAAGGCCCAGGAGGAGGTATGCTGGGCCTCAGGGCAGGGCCAGCCTTTGGGAAGCTGGATACAGAACCCCACCCCTTCTCAGGACATTCCTCCGCCAGGGGTGGGGGGTGGGGGGACCATGAACAGCCCCGCCCAGCCCAGCTGGGTCTCAGGCTGTCACCTGTAGAGTGAAGCAAATCACAGTACCCGTCTCAGGGTGGCAGAGAAAACCAAATGATATTGGGCACAGGAAGTGCTTTGTGCAATGCCTGGCACCTGATAAGAGCTGATAACTACGGGTTTTGTTTAGTTTTTCACCTTTCTCCCTCAGAACACAGCACCCTAGGGTCTAGGCAATATGCAGGCAGGACGCCTGGGGGAGGGGGGCAGGGGTGGGGTTCTGGGAAAGAATCTACCTGACTGCCTCCTGCAAGGTTCCCAGGGAGAGGCGCTGGACCTCCAGGAATTTACTGTCCTCCAGGTTTTTACGTGGCCACCTGCTCTGAGATTTGCCCGCAGGCGTTAGCCTCACTCCAGAAAGGGAGAGGGAGGTTTGCTTATCTTTACCGAGGACCTGTCTGTGCCAGACACTTGCTGTGCAAAGCCCCTGATGACCTGGTCCTCGCTTGTCCACTCGCTCAGGATCTAGTGGTGCCGACGGACACAGACCCACCCTGACATACACGTGGAAGGTGGCTTATCTTCTTCTGAAAGTTCAAACGTACACTCGGTCTCAGCAATTCCCCAGGTTGTGGTCACATCTGCTGGAGAGGACTGTTTATTCCTCTGCTTTTATTTTAAAAAAAATTCTTTTTATTTATTCATTTTAGAAAGGAGACATAGTGTGAGAGAAAGAGAGAAAGGGGGGAGGAGCTGGAAGCATCAACTCCCATATGTGCCTTGACCAGACCAGTGCAGGGTTTTGAACTGGCGACCTCAGTGTTCCCAGGTCGACGCTTTATCCACTGCGCCACCACAGGTCAGGCTTATCCCTCTGCTTTTCACTTGTTATTACAGCAATGTTCAAATACACTCCAAGCACGGAGAGAATCCCCTGCACCCAGATTCCACACCTTCGACTTTCTTCTTTCATCCATCTTCCCACCCAGCCTGACCCCTGGGTGCAAATTGTTTCTCTAGAGTTTAAGACAAATTCTGGACATCATACCATTCACTTGTAAATGTACCAGCATAGATCTCCACCGATAAGTACTTTTTAAAAAAAGCATAACCAGCCTGACCAGGCGGTGGCGCAGTGGATAGAGCGTCAGACTGGGACAGGGAAGACCCGGGTTCTAAACGCCAAGGTCGGGTTCATCTGGTTTGAGCAAGGCTCACCAGCTTGAGTCCAAGGTCACTGGCCTGAGCAAGGGGTCACTCTGTCTGCTGGAGTCCCCCCCCCCCCCCCCCCGGTCAAGGCACATATGAGAAAGCAATCAATGAACAACTAAGGAGCCGCAACAAAGAATTGATGCTTCTCATCTCTCTCCCTTCCTGTCTGTCTGTCCCTCTCTATCTGTCTCTGTCACAGAAAAATAAAAGAAGCATAACCACTATAACCATGATCAAACCCAACAAAATTAACAATAATTCTTTAATACCATCTGATATCTAGTCTCTTCAATTCTGCTGGGAAGTGTTTTGGTTGAAGTCGCAGAAGGGGACTGCTGATCAAGTGCCAGGCTCTCTGGAGCTGGGCGTTGGTCACACAACCCCTCCCCACACACACCATTCAGGCTTTGCCCCACACGGCCTACGAGCTCCTGGGAGCTCTTGTGCCCACCCAGAGACTGAAAGAAGTGAATTATGCTGACACAGTGGGTAAGCGGAACCCAGTACGAGCATGGAGATGAGCCTGCTGGAAGGAACCCACTTTGGCAGCTAGGGCAGGCCACCATGTCCTTCCCTCTCTGCTCTGGAAGTGGCGGGAGCTGGGGGAGTGAGCCTACTCTGTGCCCCACAGGCTCAGCCGGTGAACTCCTCGTGCCCAGGGCTGATGTGCGTCTTCCAGGGCTACTTGTCCACGGGTCTGGTACAACGTTCTCTCTTCAACTTGCAAATCTACGGGGTTCTGGGGCTCTTCTGGACCGTCAACTGGGTCCTGGCCCTTGGCCAGTGTGTCCTGGCCGGGGCCTTTGCCTCCTTCTACTGGGCCTTCAGCAAGCCCCGGGACATCCCCACCTTCCCGCTGAGCGCTGCCTTTATCCGCACGCTGCGGTAAGCCTGGGGCTGGGGCCTGGAGATCCACTGTGAGCTTGGGAGTCCCAGGGGCCCAGAGCTGCCTCTGACGGCCTGGTCCCTCGGCAGTTACCACACCGGGTCGCTGGCCTTCGGGGCCCTCATCCTGAGTCTTGTACAGATCATCCGAGTCCTTTTTGAGTACATTGACCACAAACTGCAAGGTGAGCGGAGGGCAGGGGCCGGGAGCGGGCCCGCAGAGCAACTGGACACTTGGGGAGGACACTTAGGGAGTGGCTTTCAGGGCCACTGTCCGAGCCTGAGCCCCTGACCCCCAGGAGCCCAGAACCCCTTGGCCCGTTGCATCATGTGCTGTTTCAAGTGCTGCCTTTGGTGTCTGGAAAAGTTTATCAAGTTCCTGAACTGCAATGCGTACATCATGGTGAGCCTCGCTGCGTGAGCAGACCCGCCCTCCCCAGCCTGTCCCAGGTGAGCGCCCCACAGGTAACCCCAACCTTTCCACCTCCCCCAGATTGCCATCTACGGGAAGAACTTCTGTGTCTCAGCCAAAAATGCCTTCATGCTGCTCATGAGGAACATTGTCAGGTCAGGCCTGGCCAGGCAGGATGACCTCCCACCCGCTGGCTGGCATCGTGGACACCCTACCCCACCCCACCCCCGTGCCCAGAGGGCCTTGAGTTTGCTTTCAGCTCTCTGCTGCTTCCTTCCTGAAACGCGAACCATTCTCACTTAGCCTTGGTCGTGGCCGCAGCAAATTGTATAGGCAGTTCTGCTCCCAGCCCCGCTGGGCCTCGCACCCCTAATGCACCCCGATTCCCCATGCAGGGTGACTGTCCTGGACAAAGTCACAGAGCTGCTGCTTTTCTTCGGGAAGCTGCTGGTGGTGGGAGGTGTCGGTAAGGACCGGGGTGGGAGCTACAAAGACAGTGGGCCCTGTTCCGGGAAGCTGAAGAGGTGACCTTACAGAAGTGACATTGACCTTTTCCACAGGGGTCCTGTCCTTCTTTTTTTTCACCGGCCGCATCCGGGGGCTGGGGAAAGACTTTGAGAATCCTCACCTCAACTATTACTGGCTGCCCATCATGGTGAGTGACACCCCCCGCCCCCCCGTCTCTGCATCACCCCCTAACTCCCTAAAGGAACCCTAAAAGGCCTGTGTGTTTTAGACCTCGATCCTGGGGGCCTATGTCATCGCCAGCGGCTTCTTCAGCGTTTTTGGCATGTGTGTGGACACCCTGTTCCTCTGTTTCTGTGAGTGAGACAGCCCGTCCCCCAGTCAAGGTTGCAGAGGCTGTTCTGGCTTGATTGAAAACCTGGTGTTTCTAGAAACAAGCAACTTTGTGAGTTAAAGGAGCCAAAGCCAAAGGGAGCCTTCTGGCATCCGCCAAGGGTTTGGAGAAGGAAGGGGGAAGTCTTCTCCCAGGCTGGAGGGCGATTCCAAGAAAGAGCCTTCCAAGGGCAAGGCCTCAGGCCACCCACCCACCCACTTATCCATCCATCCATCCATCCGTCCATCCATCCATCCATCCGTCCATCCATCCATCCGTCCATCCATCCATCCATCCGTCCATCCATCCATCCGTCCGTCCATCCATCCATCCATCCATCCATCCGTCCGTCCGTCCATCCATCCGTCCGTCCGTCCATCCATCCATCCATCCATCCATCCATCCGTCCATCCATCCATCCACCCACCCACTTATCCATCCATCCATCCATCCATCCATCCGTCCGTCCATCCATCCATCCATCCGTCCATCCATCCACCCACCCACTTATCCATCCATCCATCCATCCGTCCATCCATCCATCCGTCCATCCATCCGTCCATCCGTCCGTCCATCCGTCCATCCATCCATCCATCCGTCCATCCGTCCATCCGTCCATCCACCCACTTATCCATCTATCCATCCGTCCGTCCATCCATCCATCCGTCCATCCGTCCATCCATCCATCCATCCATCCATCCGTCCATCCGTCCATCCATCCATCCATCCATCCGTCCATCCATCCACCCACCCACCCACTTATCCATCCATCCGTCCGTCCGTCCATCCGTCCGTCCGTCCGTCCATCCATCCATCCATCCATCCACCCACCCACCCATCCATCCATCCATCCATCCACCCACCCACTTATCCACCCACCCACTTATCCATCCATCCATCCATCCACCCATCCATCCATCCATCCACCCACCCACCCATCCATCCATCCATCCATCCACCCACCCACCCACGCACCCACTTATCCATCCATCCATCCATCCATCCATCCACCCACCCACCCACGCACCCACTTATCCATCCATCCATCCACCCACCCACCCACCCACTTATCCATCCATCCATCCATCCATCCATCCATCCATCCATCCATCCATCCATCCATCCATCCATCCATCCATCCAGGCTTTAGGGTGTACTAGGCTCCGCATTGAGCAGCGGGTGGGCGGTTTCTTTTTACCGTTCATCCTTATCACGGTTTGACTAGTGCTATTACTGACCCCACTTTACAAATGAGGAAACCGAGGTTACATAAACTACTCAATTACAAAACACATGACCCCCCCCCCAAAAAAAAACAGCCGGCGGGAGCGCAGTCTGCAAAGCAGGCAACCGCGGGTGTCCCGGCCCCGGGTTTTCCGGGGGCCCCGGGTTTTCCGGGAGGGAGTGTGGAGGCTGCGGGGCCACGCTAACCGGCCTGTGTCCCGGCTCAGTGGAAGACCTGGAACGGCACGACGGCTCGCTGGACCGGCCCTACTACATGTCCAAGAACCTGCTCAAGATTCTGGGCAAGAAGAACGACGCGCCCCCGGGGAACAAGCGGCACAAGGGAGGCACGCGGCCCTGAGCCACGGCTGCAGGCCGCCTCTCAGATCTTGATTTTTGGTAGTAAAAAGATTTTTATTAAAGATGGATATTTTGTTATTGCAAAAAAACCCCCAAACAAACAAAGAAAAGAAGTCTGGGCTGGCTTTTATTCCCTCCTTGGCAAGAATAATACACTGCTCACAAAAATGAGGGGGTGGAGACCCGCAGATCCTGCCAGGACTCTCAGCCTTTTGTCTGGTGCATTTTCACCGATGAGATCAAAGTTGGTTTTGCATCTCATTTGCATAATCAAACAACTTTCTTTGACTTGTTTGCTTTTCTGCTGTTCATGTTTAATATAAAAAAATCAAATGCCCTTTTGTTTTATCGCCTCATATTCATTTTGAAATATCTAATATTTGTGAGCAGTATATATTAAAAATAAAGTTCTCCCCTCCTGGTATTTTCAATTAAAAAAAAATCTTTTTATTGATTAATTGATTTTACCGAGAGAGAAAGGCAGAGAGAGATAGGAACGTCGATCTGTTCCTATACGAGCCCTGACCGGGAATAGAACCGGTAACCTCGCACTCCGCAGAGGATGTTCTAAAAAAACAACCCAACGATCCGGCAAGAGTCCTCGCCTGGCGCTTTAAGATAAGACCCGCCCTCCACGACGCGCCTCAGCTGCTGCGACCAATCAAAAGGCTTCTGGAGAAGCGCAGGGCTCATTCCAGCCAGTACGTTTCCCGCCTGGGTCACGTGCTCCAGAGGCTTCAAAGGGAACCAATAGGAGGGCTAGCTCAGAGAGATGTGGTGGGGTCACGTGGGGAGAGCGCAGTGTTTCCGGCCAATCAGAGTGGCGGAAGTCCAGCGGGACGGCTGGGGGGGGCGGGGGCGGGGTGTGTGTGACACCTGAGTGGTTAAAGGACCCGGGTCAGGTGATTGTCGCCGGCCCGGGTTTACCGTCCTGGGGTCCCGGGTCGAGCTCGCCGCGGGGGAGACATGTCAGCGGAGCGCCCCGGCGCAGTGCTCCCGGGCGGACCTGGGGGACCGCGGAAGCCGGGGTTCCGGGCGGCCTGTCGCGTTCCGGCGTCCGCCGCGATCCTCCCGCTGCTGTTGTCCGCGGCGGTCGTCGGGGCCCGGGCAGAGAACGACCTCAGCCTGGTGAGTGGCCCCCCGCCGGCCCCGCGGAGCTCCGGCCCCGTCCCGTCCACCGGCTCCCCGCCCCTCGCCGGCCTGAGGCCCTCCTCCTCCTCCTTCGGAGCCCCTGGAAGCCCCTCCGCCGCCCCGACCCCCGGCTTCTCTCCCAACTCCGCTCTCCGTTCCCCTGCCTTGTCCCAGGACCCCCGGCCCCCAGGCGAGAGCCCCGTGACCCTGCGCCTCCCGGCCGGTCACTCGTCCCGACGGACACCCCAAGTCCGGCGTGTCCGCGCTGACCCTTCCCTTCCTGCTCCCGCCGCAGGTGCAGCCGCTGGTGACCATGGAGCAGCTGCTGTGGGTGAGTGGGAGGCAGATCGGCTCCGTGGACACCTTCCGCATCCCTCTCATCACGGCCACGCCGCGGGGCACTCTTCTCGCCTTCGCCGAGGCCAGGAAGATGTCCACTTCGGATGCCGGGGCCAAGTTCATCGCGCTGCGCAGGTCCATCGACCAGGGTAGGAAGAGGCCTGGGTCTCAGGAGCTGCTGCTTAGTCTGAAGGGGTGGTGGGGAGCCAGCCTGACCTGCGGGAGTGCTTCTGGGGATGGGGGTACTTAGAGGGCTGAAGGCCCGAGTCACTCACTGCGAGGGGGATGGGGAACTGAAGGACAGAAGGTGTCCAGGGCAGTGATCTGGAAATTTGGATAAGCAAGGCGTTGGACATTCATTCCAACACTTACTATATGCCTCGCACTGTTGCAGGTTCTGTGAATAGTTATATAAAACAAAAATAAGACAGTGGTCCTGGCCGGTTTGCTCAGTGGTAGAGCCCAGCGTATGTGGAAGTCCTGGGTTCGATTCCTGGCCAGGGCACACAGGAGAAGCTCCCATCTGCTTCTCCACCCTTCCCCCTCTCCTTTCTCTCTATCTCTCTCTTCCCCTCCTGCAGCCAAGGCTCCATTGGAGCAAAGTTGGCCCGGGCGCTGAGGACGGCTCCATGGCCTCCACTTCAGGTTCTAGAATGGCTCTGGTTGTAGCAGAGCAACTCCCCAAATCGGCAGAGCATCGCCCCCTGGTGGGCATGCTGGGTGGATCCCTGTCGGGTACATGCAGGAGTCTGTCTCTGCCTCCCTTCCTCTCGCTAAAATATAAAAGTAATAATACTTAAAAAAACAACACAAATTCCTGCCTTTGTAGCCCTTACATTCTACTGCGGGGAGACAGACAATAAGCATAATAAATATGTACAGGTAGTTTCTGTGTCGGGAGATGACAAATGCAGTGGTGAAACATAAAACAGGGCAAGAGGTGTGGGGAGTGCCCGAGTCTGACTGCAGTTTGCTGCACGTGCTGTTTGAACAAAGACGGGAAGGAGTGAGAGTGAGCCTGGAGGAAGAGTGTGCCAGGCAGACGTGTGCACCTTGAGGAGCAGGGAGGAGCCTGTGTGGCTCATGGAGGGCATGCCGGAGAAAGGTTCCTGTAGGCCCCAGGGCCCTTGCACAGCCTGCTGGGTTCCTGGCAGGAAGTGAAGGTTCCTCCGGAGGGCTCACCCTGGGTTTCCTCCCATTCTCTTCAGGCAGCACGTGGTCTCCCACTGCATTTATTGTGGACGATGGGGAGACACCCGATGGGCTGAACCTGGGGGCCGTGGTGAGCGATGCTGAGACCAGGGTGGTGTTCCTGTTTTACTCCATCTGCGCTCACAAGGCTGGCTGCCCAGTGGCCTCCACCATGTTGGTGTGGAGCAAGGACGACGGTGTTTCCTGGAGCCCGCCCCGGAACCTCTCCTTGGACATTGGCACCGAGATGTTTGCCCCTGGCCCGGGCTCTGGCATTCAGGTCTCTGTCCCGAGATGGGTGGGGAGCCTGGAACATGCCCCGAAATGGACTCCTTCCCAAGGAGAAGACCCTACAAAGTTGGAGTTTCTGTCTTAGACGGGATCCCTGGGAAGAAAGGAATATCCTGGGAGGAGTAGGAAGGTGGACCTTCCATCTTGGTGGTTGTCAGCAGGCCTGCAAACTAGAAAAAGACACCCCTTGCTTTGGGCAGGCACAAGCCTGTGCCCTGGTGCTCAGCTTGATGAGTGAGCACCCCAAGTGTAAGAGAAAGTTCCCAACCACCCCTATGGTGAGGCCCCCTGTCCTGTGCACAGCCTGTCCAGCATGGGCCCTAGATGTCCCAAAGGAGCTTCTTCTGCAAAAGAGCTTCTTAGGTCAGGCTGTAGCTCTCTGTGAGATCCGTGTGGGACCTTCAGCAAGCTAGGACAGAACTGATGGACTGTGTGGGTCCTCACACAGGAGGTAGGAGGCGGTAGGTTCCCCTCGCCAGCCTTGGAGCCCCCCGCAGCGGCTCCTCCTGTGACACAGCTTCTTCTCCCACAGAAACAGCGGGAGCCACGGAAGGGTCGGCTCATCGTGTGTGGCCACGGGACCCTGGAGCGGGATGGGGTCTTCTGCCTCCTTAGCGACGACCATGGAGCCTCCTGGCACTATGGCAGCGGGATCAGCGGCATCCCCTTCGGCCAGCCCAAGCGGGAGAATGATTTCAACCCCGATGAGTGCCAGGTCAGGCACCCCTGGGCTGCTTCCCGCCCACTTCACCTGCCCTGTCCCCCAGAATGCCGGTTCACCCCCAGATGCATGCCGCCAGCCTCGCTCCCTCGGGGAGAGGGCCCCCTGCCCGGCCCCCTCCCGGGGTCTTCCCAGAGCCCTGTTCCCTCTCCTCAGCCCTACGAGCTCCCAGACGGCTCAGTCGTCATCAACGCCCGGAACCAGAACAACTACCACTGCCGCTGCCGCATCGTCATGCGCAGCTACGACGCCTGCGACACGCTGAGGCCCCGCGACGTGACCTTCGACCCTGAGCTCGTGGACCCCGTGGTCGCTGCAGGGGCTGTGGCCACCAGCTCGGGCATTGTCTTCTTCTCCAACCCAGCGCATCCGCAGTTCCGTGAGTGTCCCTCAGGCGGGGGGCGGGGGCCCGTTGTCCAGAGGCCTGGTCGGAGATGCCTCTCCCGACTCTCCCGCCCTTCCCAGGCGTGAACTTGACCCTGCGCTGGAGCCTCAGCAACGGGACCTCGTGGAGGAAAGAGACGGTCCAGCTCTGGCCGGGGCCCAGCGGCTACTCGTCGCTGGCCGCCCTGGAGAGCGGTGTGGGCACGGCGGAGCAGGCCCCGCAGCTCTTTGTCCTGTACGAGAAGGGCCGGACCCGGTACACAGAGAGCATCTCCCTGGCCAGAGTCAGCGTGTACGGGACGCTGTGAGCCGCACCCGCTGCGGGAGGCCCGGGCTCGGCTTCAGGGACCGCGGGCCTGCAGTGTCCGGGACAGGACCGCCCGGGAAGGCAGCCCCAGCGTCCCGCAGACTCGAGCCCTGTGCACAACGCACTTTTCTTCCACTGGGAAATCAATCACTCCGTTCGGACAGCAAGCCCGACGTCTACCACACAGGAAGCCCTGCGCAGGGCAGCGTTCCCTCTCCAGCGGCCGCGGGGTGGCTCCGCCCTCAGCCCTCGCAGGACAGTGGGTGGCCCTTTCTCTGGGCGGGGCTGGGGAGCCTGTAGAGCCGAGCAACCGAACTCAGGGACTTGCGGAAGGCCCAGCTTCCTCTCCGAGGTAAGAGCGGTTTCGCAGACTTAGCGAAGGGCCCGTTTGCTCTCAGGGAAAGGGACTCCACGCACCACGAATCTGGACTATTTATGGATCAAATTGTAACGCAACATCTTAAATGAAGGAAAATAAACATTAGAGTCTGGGGTCCTGTCAGTGCGGTCTGCACATCTGTGTCCCTTGCTCACTGTGGGTCTGGGGATGCCCTCGGCGGGGGATGCTGGCACATCCAGCCTGGGGACATCTGACTGGCAAATCCAACCCTCTGCTCCTCACGTTCCCTATCAGGGAAAAACCGACCTTGACAAGTGTAATGTGCGGTCAAAGGGGACCCCACGTGATGTTTGCATCCTGCTGCTCTAAGGTGAGAGGGTGCTGTCCTCTGCGAGGCAGGAAGCGGGCGTGTATGGTACAGGTGGCACGCTCCTCCCCGCCAGCCTAGCAGGGCATCAACACCAACAGGTGACGGGAGGGAGAAAACAGCACCTGCTGGGAAAAGGACCCCGGGAAGCCTCAGCTGAGGGGACAACGGCCACAGTGTTCCTCCCAGTGGAAACACGCCTGGATGAGACGGTCATGTCTCACGCCTGACCAGGCGGTGGCACACTGGACGAAACATTGGACTGGGACACGGAGGACCCAGGTTCAAAACCCCAAGGTTGCAGGCTTGTCTGGCTCGAGCCCAGAGGCCGCTGGCTTGAGCAAGGGGTCACCGCCTTGGCTGGAGCCCCAGGTCAAGGCACGTGAGAAAGCAATCCATGAACAACTAAGGAGCCGCAAGAAAGGATTGCTGCTTCTCACCTCTCTCCCTTCCTGTCTGTCCCTATAGCAAAAAAAAAGCCTTTCAGCCTGACCTGTGGTGGTGCAGTGGATAAAGCGTCAACCTGGGAACACTGAGGTCGCCAGTTCAAAACCTGCACTGGTCTGGTCAAGGCACATATGGGAGTTGATGCTTCCAGCTCCTCCCCCCTTTCTCTCTTTCTCTCTCTCTCTCTGTCTCCTCTCTAAAATGAATAAAAAAAATTAAAAAAAAAAAAAAAAAAAAAGCCTTTCACAAAAAGGTATGAGGGCCACATTCGTTTGCAGCTAGAAGTTTGGGTTTCAGCTGCTTCTCTGGAGAACGTTAGGATAATTATGTGGCGGCGGAAGGAGTGCGGGGAGGGCTTGAGAACCCTGACCTGAGGTGGCGCAGTGCATGGAGCGTCAGCCTGGAATGCTGAGGTCCCCAGCTTGACTGTGGGGTCATCCACGTGATTCCAATGTCTGTGATGTCTCAGTTTGAGGTCCCCGGTCAAGGCACACGTGAGAAGCAATCAATGAACTAGTGACACAACTAGGAGCTGACGCTTCTGCCTTCCCGTCTCTCTAAAAAATAACAGCTTAAATAACCCCATGTTGCTCCACTTATGCATACGTTGGTTGATTCTTGTGCCTTAAACAAGGATCAGTCTACCTTAACATATCAGGACACTTGAACCAACTGAGCAACCTGGCCAGGGCTACACATTGCACTTTTATGTCAGTGGTATAATCTGTTTTCTGTACATATCTATTAAGAGGCACAGGTAGATGTCAACTATAATGCTCCTTCACTGGTGGTTACTGCCTTCTACTTCCCCAAATCCTTTACGAGAGAAAAAACCCAGGAACATAGATCTATTCCTGTATGTGCCCTGACCAGGCATTCAACCAGCAACCTCTGCACTAATGGTAGGGCTCTAACCACTTAACAACCTGGCCAGGAACCTAGATCTTTTTTTTTTTTTTTTAATTTTTATTTTATTCATTTTTTTTTAGAGAGGAGACACAGAGTGAGAGAGAGAGAGAGAGAGAGAGAGAAAGAAAGGGGGGAGGAGCTGGAAGCATCAACTCCCATATGTGCCTTGACCAGACCAGTGCAGGGTTTTGAACTGGCGACCTCAGTGTTCCCAGGTTGACGCTTAATCCACTGTGCCACCACAGGTCAGGCAGGACCTAGATCTTTTTGAACCACCTTGTTTTCATTAAAACCAAAGAACCCACTTTATTTGCTTTAATATATTTTATTGGAATCCGTTCAAGAAAAGCAACTGCTTGTCTAAGACAGGATAAAGACACGAAAGGTGATGGAGTTGGAGCACCTCCCTCTCCTCCGTTGAAAGATTTAAGTTGGGATCTGCAGAACAGGAGATGGAAAGCATCCTTTCTGTCAGCAAAACCCTGAAATGTCATAAAAGGAGGACGTATTAGAACCATACAGGCAACTGCCATTAAAACAGAAAGCTGGGTGGGCGGGGAGTTGCCACAGGGTGTAAAGGGAGACAGGGTGGATTAAGGTAGTTTCTAAAATCCTCAGAAAAAGGCTCCGAGACCAGGCGAACCAGGTCATCCCTTCCTCTCTGGGGATGGAAGAAACATCAGCAGACTCACCACAGTAGCCAGAGCTCTTGTCACGACCTGAAGTGGCAGGAACCATCCGTAGGCACCTCAACAGGAGTCACCTGAGTCGTTCAGTTATTAGGGTGGTGGTGACTCTGAAGGGACATTGTCCCCGGCTAACCTTCTAGAGCCCATGCTGGAAACTTGAAAACAGGACAACCAATGAGGAGCTGAGTGACGGCTCTCCCATTCACCCTCCGCAGACACCCCAACATCCAGTTCCCCAGAGGAGTCAGAGGTTTCTTTTGACATCAGGACCAGCGTCAGAGACTCTAGTCTGAGAAATCATCATTCCCGACTTAGGGAGACCTGGATCAAGGGAAGACATTCTGGGAAGGGGTCCAGCACACCCAGAGACACACAAGGCTGGGTAGTTTGGGGGAAGAAAGTAAGAAATACAGTGGCCCTTGGAAAATCACCAACTGAAATATTTAAACTGCTGGGTGTTTTCACTATCAAGTAGGCAGACGCCCTGGTGCTCCAAGAAAGAGCTTTGATCAGACTGTCAGAAAGGTTACCCTGTGCGCTCATACTTAACACTCACCTTTCTTCAAGCCTCACACACCAGTGGATAGATACCTTAAGTCCTTTAATAAAGAAGCGAGACACAGGGAAGTGATTAGATTAGTAAGGGTTCCTGGCCATCAACTTCTCCCCTGATACTAAGGGTCCCAGCCCCGGGAGGGAGGCGGTCAGCGCGCTGCGGTGATGGCGTCAGCGAAGACACTCAGAGTCACCTGGAATCATCATCACCGGCCCTACCCCACGGGGACCTTAACCACTCCATTCCGCTCAATCCACTCACCCTCGTGGCGCTGCAGACCCGCCTGCGAACATCAGGAGCCTGGAAAGAAAGCAGTGAAGTCAGCCAAGGCCGGGACGGCTGCAGCCGGGCCCCCTACACCCCGGGCTGGGTCAGTTCCAAGCAGTGGCGTCACGCAGACATCAGAAACTCTAGTCTGTAATGGTAACTCATCCTGCTCAGCCCAACACTGCGGTCCCCTCACCCAGCAGGAACCCGACGTACCTTCCCGCAGGCAGCGGCGCGGAGACGGCCGGGGCGCGGGGGACCGCCACCGCCCCCTTCTTGCGGGACAGATTGCCCCGCACTCCGCCCAGCACCGCAACATAAAAGACCGCATCTCCTCGCCCAAAGAGACCCTCCGCGCTCGGGCCGGGCTATTTATACCGGCGTGGGGTCGGGGGCCTGACGGCCGTAGCTGTCTTCTTAAATGCCTGGTGCAACTAGTGATATTAGCCCCCTTATTCGTTCAAACGAGACTAAAACAAAGTGAAAGAGAGGCTCTCAGTGAATGTTTCACACTCTCCTGGGTAACCACTCGGAAATATTTTCTGAATTTTGAAAAATAAACACAGGGCACCGGACGGGCCAGGCGGGGGAAAGTCCCCGGCTCCCGGCGCATGCGCGCGCAGCTGACGGCTCCTTCGCGGCTCGCGTGGTTCACTCTCCACGCGTTCCTGATTCCTGGGCCGCTTCCTCGTCCTCGCCCGGCCGCGCTGGGGGTCCAGGGACTATCGCCCCGCTGCATCCAGCGAGCGAAATCTGAGTTCGCAAGCTCACAGGAGTCCGCAGACCTGTCAGGCACCTTAAGGATCATGTTTTGTTTTGTTTTTAATGTTATTGGTATAATTGACAATGAACTGCACGTGTTTAAACTACATAATTTGATAAGTCTTTATAAACCATTCTAACCATTTTTAAAAATTGATTTATTTTTCTTTTTATTTATTTATTTTGTATTTTTCTGAAGTGAGAAGCGGGGAGGCAGAGAGACAGACTCCCACATGTGCCCAACTGGGATCCACCGGGCATGCCCACCAGGGGGCGATGCTCTGCCCATCTGGGCTGTTGCTCTGCTGCAACTGGAGCCATTCTAGCACCTGAGGTGGAGGCCATGGAGCCGTCCTCAGTGCCCAGGCCAACTTTGCTCCAATGGAGCCTTGGCTGCAGGAGGGGAAGAGAGAGATAGAGAGAAAGGAGAGGGGGAAGGGTGGAGAAGCAGATGGGCGCTTCTCCTGTGTGCCCTGGTTGGGCATTGAACCGGGGTCTTTCACACGCCAGGCCAATGCTCTACTGCTGAGCCAACCGGCCAGGGCATTTTCTTTTATTTTTAATGATATTTAGAGAGGAAGGGAGGGAGACAGACAGGGACACAGGAAGGGAGAGAAATGAGAAGTATCAACTCATAGTTGAGGAACTTTAGTTGTTTATTGGTTGCTTTCTCATCTGTGCCTTAACCAAGTGCTCCAGCTGAGCCAGTGACCCCTTGCGACCCCTTGATCCCACGCTCAAGCTGTCAACTGAGCCCATACTCAAGCCAGCCATCTCTGGGTCTCAACCTGAGTCTTCAGTGTCCCAGGCCGCCGCTCTATCCACTGCGCCACCACCTGGTCAGGTGATCATCATCTGTTCGATCTGTTCTGGCAATCTCTGCACGTTGGGACAATGCTCCAACCAACAAAGTTATCTGGGCAGGGTAACCATTCTATCCTTTTTTAAGTGTACTCTTCATTAGTGTTAAGTATATTCACAGTGTTGTATAACTGATCTCCATAACTTTTTTCATCTTGCAAATGAAACTATACTCATTAGACAACTCCCCCGTCCAACTTCTTCATGTCCTTTTATCAGCAGTGCATGGCCTGGGAGTTGGCCAAAAACAGTGAAGGTATTTAGTACACTTTGAATAGCACTGCATTTAAGGTCGAAAAGAACTGGAGTGGGTGGCAACAGCCAAACCCTATTCTCCCTGCACTAGTATCAGCTCTTAGAAATCTTCCCTAGTCGTTTGTTCTTGGCCCTTAATCCATCTACTTGTATGTCATCCCAAATCCCACCAACCTGGAACTTTCTATACCCCATCATTTACAAACACAAGTGGTCTGACCTGCGGTGGCACAGAGGATAGTGTCAACTGGATTGCTGAGGTTAATGGTTCATAAAACTGGGCTAGTCCAGTCAAGGCACACAAGAAGCAATTGCTACAAGTTGATGCTTTCTACACCCTGCCCCAATTTTCTCTAGCCTCTCTCTAGAATCAATATAATTAAAAAATCTATTAAAAAAATTAAGGCTCTGCATGGTTGGCTCAGCAGTAGAGCGTTAATGCAATATGTAGAAGTTCCGGGTTCGATTTCTGGTCAGGGCACACAGGAGAGGACACCATCTGTTTCTCCCCCTCTCCCTTCTCTTTCTTCTCCCACAGCCATGGCTCGATTGATTCAAGCATGTCGGCCCAGGCACTGAGGATGGCTCCGTAGAGCTTCCACCTCAGGTGCTAAAAATAGCTTGGTTGTGAGTGGCCCCAGATGGGCAGAGCATCAGCTTCAGACAGTGGTTGCGGGGTGGATCCTGGTTGGAGCACATGCAGGAGTCTATCACTCCTTCTCTCATTTAAGAAAAAAATAAAAAATTTAAAATAAAAAATGTGCCTGAACAGGCGGTGGCACAGTGGATAGAGCGTTGGACTGGGATGTGGAAGACCCAGGTTCGAGACCCCAAGCTCGCCAGCTTGAGCGCAGGCCCATCTGGCTTGAGCAAAAGCTCGCCAGCTTGGACCCAAGGTCGCTGGCTCCAGCAAGGGGTGGCTCGGTCTGCTGAAGGCCCACGGTCAAGGCACATGTGAGAAAGCAATCAATGAACAACTATGGTGTCGCGACAGCAACGAAAAACTGATGATTGATGCTTCTCATCTCTCTCCGTTCCTGTCTGTCTGTCCCTATCTAGCCCTCTCTCTGATTCTCTCTGTCCCTGGAAAAAAAAATGCAAGTGGTTTTTGGTGACATATCTTAGCATCTTTTCATTTTTGTTTTTAAGATTTAACTGACTGATTTTAGAGAGAGAGAGACAAAGAGATGGGGAGGAGCAGGAAGCATCAACTTATAGTTGCTTCCCATATGTGCCTTGACCAGGCAAGCCTGGGGTTTTGAACCCGCGACCTCAGCATTTCAGAGCAATGCTTGATTTATTGCACCATCACAGGTCAGGCTCTTTTCATCTTTTGAGCAAAAGCCACATATAATAGGGTTATTTGGGGGTTCTGAACCATACAAAAAATCAGTCTCCTTTTTCAGTCACATAATTTAGACATAGTGAGCATAGCATGAAATTTGGAAGAATGTGCCTGACCTGTGGTGGCGCAGTGGATTAAAACATCGAACTGGAACGCTGAGGTCACCATTTCAACACCCCAGGCTTGCCTGGTCAGGGTACATATGGGAGTTGATGTTTCCTGCTCCTCCCCTTACCCCTCTTGCCTCTCTAAAATGAATAAATAAAATCTTTTAAAAATCTTTTTGGAAGAATGCAATTCTGGGTACAGGAAACATCCTTATACTTTCTTTTCCAATTATCTTTACACCTGCACTACCTGCTCCAAAGGTTTCAACCTTCCACCAAAAAAATCTCTTCTTGCCTGACCAGGCGGTGGCACAGTGGGTAGAGCATCAACCTGGGATGCTGAGGACTCAAGTTCAAAACTCGAGGTCGCCAGCTTGAGCGTGAGGTCTCTGGCTTGAGTGCAGAATCATAGACATGATCCCACGGTTGCTGGCTTGAGCGCAATGGTTGCTGGCTTGAAACCCAAGGTCACACGCTTGAGCAAGGGGTCACTGGCTCAACTGGAGCCCCCTAGTGAAGGCACTTATGAAAAAGCAATCAATGAACAAAGAAAGTCCCACAAGCAACTAAGAGTTGATGCTGAGCTCTGGCCAGTTGGCTCAGTGGATAGATCATCAGACCAGCAAATGGACTTCCTGGGTTCAGTTCCCATCAGGGCACACAAGAGAAGCCACCATCTGCTTCTCTCCTCCTCCCGCTCTCCCTCTTCGCCGCCCGCAGCCAGTGGCTTGGATGGATTGGTTCAACTAGGCCCAGGAGCTGAGGATGGGTTGCTCCCAGAGTCAACTCGGCTTCTGCTGCTAAAAATAGCTCAGTTGATTCTAGCATTTTCCCCCAGACCTGGGGCGGAGAGAAGGAGTGGTGTTTTGCCATGTGGAGTGTATCTCCCCTCCTCTCACTTAAAAAAAAAAAAAAAAGTTTTCATGCTTCTCATCTCTCTCCCTGTTTGCCTCTGTCTCCCTCTTTTTTATTTTTATTCAGTGAGAGGAAGGGAGGCAGAGACAGACTCCCGCATGCGCCCAACCAGGATCCACGCAGCATGCCCACCAGGGGACGATGCTCTGCCCATCTGGGGCATTGCTCTATTGCTCAAGAACCGAGCTCTTCTTGGTGCTTGAGGCAGAGGCCATGGAGCCATCCTCAGTGCCCCGGGGCCAACTCACTCCAATTGAGCCATGGCTGCAGGAGGGAAAGAGAAGAGAGAGGAGGGGGGGTGGAGAAGCAGATGGGTGCTTCTCATGTGTGCCCTGGCCGGAAATTGAACCTGGACTTCCATATGCCAGGCAGATGCTTTACCACTGAGCCAACCAGCCAGGGCCTGCCTCCTTCTCAAAAAAAAAAAACAAATTCTTCCAAGAATCCAGTGGCAAACCTGGGCCTGGAAACCACCTCAGCATTCCAGATCGATGCTTTCTCCACTGCGCCAACACAGGCCAGGCCTCACTTATTTGGTACCTTTCTCTCCTGTGCCCTCCACCTGTGGCTGTTGTTGCAAAGTGATTTTGCTTCAAGTTTCAGGATGTGTTATGTGTACAGAGAAACAATGACATATTCTGAGGTTGCTTCCAAACTCACCACTTCCCTAATAAGGGAGTCACGAAATTAATTGGACCAGACTCAGGAATTCTCTTTTTTCTATTATTATTATTTTTATTTTATTCATTTTAGAGAGGAGACACAGAGTGAGAGAGAGAGAGAGAGAGAAAGGGGGAAGGAGCTGGAAGCATCAACTCCCATATGTGCCTTGACCAGACCAGTGCAGGGTTTTGAACTGGCGACCTCAGTGTTCCCAGGTCGACGCTTTATCCACTGCGCCACCACAGGTCAGGCTCAGGAATTCTCTTTTCTGCTCTAGTATAATGCTACTGGAAATGCTGTTACTAACCTTTACCTAAGCCCTGTCATTGTTGCTGCTGCTGCTGCTGTCACCGCCAGTGGGTCAGTCCTTTAAGGCTTTTTCCAGCCTTCAGGCTCCCACTTACAGCAATGAGCCCCTTACCAACAGCTCCAGCTCCTGGAAGTACAGACACCTACCTGCTTCCCGCCATCCCTCTAAAAATACAATCCGGAGCAGCCTGCGGTGCAGTGTCTTCTCCACTTCAGTCGCACATCAGAAACTCAGCCCACTCCCAGAGATTCTGAATTGGCACGGGGGAGGCCTGGCATCTGTATTACTTTTCTAGCCTTCCCAAATAATTTTAATAATGCCACTAGGTTGAAGAATCATAATTTGCATGGCTTGAAACAGAACGATGTATATTCCTCTACTACATTTAGGGTAGTCTATAATTATCGAGCTCATCACGGTTCACCTGTCCTGTGAATACAGTAACACAGGCCTTTAATTGGCCCAGTAACCAAAGAACTCTCACCATAGTCCTTTCCTTTACAAGCCTCGGAGGAGGGCTTCCGTTGTCATGCCTAACATGCTTCGTCCCCTAGACGGTCATGTATTGAAAAGATACAGCATGGGATTTTAATTTCTTAGACTTTGGAGCGTGTCCAGACTGTTTGTGGCAGGGAGGAGACTGGAATTCTCTCAGCCCAGAGGAAATGTTCCGGACACAGAACTGTGAGCCAGGAAGAACCCCAGGGGTGGGGCTCCGTGGGGGGAAAGCCAACTTCCCTTATCACCCCAGCTCTAAACAGAACCGTTATCTCCTTTCTGTATTAAATTTGCTATTACTTTAAACTGCTATTGTTTTGAGACTATAAAAAGGACAAAGAGGGTATCAATTTCACCTGGGGTAAAAGCACTATATAGACCCGTGATGGCGAACCTGACACGCATGTCAGCACTGACCCGTGTAGCCATTTTGATGACATGTGGCCGCCTACCAGAGAAGTATGGGGCCGCATGCTGAGCAGGACGTTTCATCCTCGGCTCCCGCTCGGCCAGGTGCAGTAGCCGGGGATAAAACATTTGCTGTAGTGTAGACACTCTGTGCCGGAGGTCTGTAGGGCAGAAGTGACACACCACCCGAGTGATGCTTGTTTTTTTTGGCAAATTTTGACACACCAAGCTCAAAAGATTGCCCGTCGCTGACTTAGAACAAGACATGAACAACCCAACGCCAACAGCTGAGTGGAAACATACTGACCCCCAAACCTTCACTTATGCTAAGTGTGCCCTGCACGGACGCTGCTCACAAAAACTACCCATATTTTATAGCTTCATATTCATTTTGAAATACCCCCTAATTTCTGTGAGCAGTACAGTTGATGTCTCCACCTCCACAATCCCCTGTAAAACACAACTTCAGAATATCTGGTGTGTGCGGGGCGTTAGGACGAGGATTGCTGAGGATTACTGGAGTGATTCAAAGAAAACTGGTCCCGTGCCCACCCACCCCGCTTTCTTACCGTGCCTCCAACCTTGGAGCATCTCACCCCAGACTCTCACTTGAATAACAGCAGCTGGGGTGACCGTGGCTGAAAGTGTCACTCGTATAGAGCACAACTGTGTTCAAAATTATCTTAAAATTTTGGAAATAAGGCCATTTGGACAAAATAAAACAAAACAACCAAAACCGAGGATCAATAATTGCATTTGATTGCAAGTGGGATTTACAGAGCCAGAGTCCGGATCTGCAGCTCGGTTCTGTTTTCTCTGCTCCTAAGTGCACCCTCAACAGAAGGACGGATGGCTCACAGGCCAGAAGTGGGTGAAGAGCTGTGCACACCTAACTGTCCGGGAAGAACACAGAAACCCCTCTCAACATGGCCTTTAAACCGACAGCAGCCTCTCCTCCCCAAATCCCTCTGTGGCTTCTGTCCCTACTGAAACAAGTGAAAACGAAAACAGCCCCCATGCCAATCAAAACGGTCCCATAGATTTTGTTTGCTAACACGGATGGATGTATTTTACCACCTGGAAATACTCGCAACAAAACAGCCCTAGTCAAGGCTCCTAACACTGGCACCTGCTTTTGGAAGTACTGTCCCTTTCAACCCATGGATGGAACTCAGACGTTTCACGAGAGTCCACTAACTCTCCCGAATAGAAACAAACACACGTTATTAACATTTTACTTTATTTTTCACCCATAGTACACAAAGTATGAAGAAAAAATTGCCATAATTTTTGGTGTGTTTAAAAAAATGCACTGTACCTCATTTAAGAAAAATAAAAAGAGATTCTCTACACTACTGAACATAATTGTTATGCCACCAGAAAAACAAAGATATGCAAACTAATTAGGCAACAAACTTTAAACTGAAAAATAACAGAGCTGAAAGTAAAAAAAAAAAAATTTTAAAGCAATGCCAAGGTCTTTGGATGCCTTCTATCTCAAAAACAAATACGAAAAAGTAATAAAAGGCTTCCTAATCCACCTCCTCAATGGTGGGGCCTGAGCCTCCCTTAGGGGCCTGCGCCCCGAAGCCACCGGCCCCGGGGCCGCCCGCCCCCTGGTACAGGCCGCTGATGACGGGGTTACACACCTGCTCCAGCTCCTTCCTCTTGTGCTCAAACTCCTCCTTCTCCGCCAGCGAGTTGGCGTCCAGCCAGGAAATCACCTCCTGGCACTTGTCCAGCACCCGCTTCTTGTCCGCCTCGCTGACCTTGCCCTGCAGCCCCTCGTCCTCCACAGCGCTCTTCATGTTGAAGGCGTACGACTCCAGCGCGTTCTTGGCCGCCACCCGCTCGCGCTGCACCTCGTCCTCCGCCTTGTAGCGCTCGGCCTCCTGCACCATGCGCTCGATCTCCTCCTTGCTCAGGCGGCCCTTGTCGTTGGTGATGGTGATCTTGTTGGCCTTGCCCGTGCTCTTGTCCATGGCCGTGACGTTCAGGATGCCGTTGGCGTCGATGTCAAAGGTCACCTCGATCTGGGGCACGCCCCTGGGCGCCGGAGGGATGCCACTCAGCTCGAAGCGCCCCAGTAGGTTGTTGTCCTTGGTCATGGCCCTCTCGCCCTCGTACACCTGGATCAGCACCCCGGGCTGGTTGTCCGAGTAGGTGGTGAAGATCTGCGTCTGCTTGGTGGGGATGGTGGAGTTGCGCTTGATCAGGGCGGTCATCACACCTCCGGCCGTCTCCAGACCCAGCGACAGGGGAGCCACGTCCAGCAGCAGCAGGTCCTGCACGTTCTCGGACTTGTCCCCCATCAGGATGGCCGCCTGCACCGCCGCCCCGTACGCCACCGCCTCGTCCGGGTTGATGCTCTTGTTGAGGTCGCGCCCGTTGAAGAAGTCCTGCAGCAGCTTCTGCACCTTGGGGATGCGCGTGGAGCCGCCCACCAGCACCAGGTCGTGGATCTGCGCCTTGTCCAGCTTGGCGTCGCGCAGGGCCTTCTCCACGGGCTCCAGGGTGCCCCGGAACAGGTCGGAGCACAGCTCCTCAAAGCGCGCCCGCGTGATGGACGTGTAGAAGTCGATGCCCTCGAACAGGGAGTCGATCTCCAGGCTGGCCTGCGTGCTGGACGACAGGGTCCTCTTTGCCCGCTCGCAGGCCGTGCGCAGCCGACGCACGGCTCGCTTGTTCTGGCTGATGTCCTTCTTGTGCTTCCTCTTGAACTCCTCCACGAAGTGGTTCACCAGCCGGTTGTCAAAGTCCTCCCCTCCAAGGTGCGTGTCCCCGGCCGTGGACTTCACCTCGAAGATGCCGTCGTCGATGGTCAGGATGGACACGTCGAACGTGCCCCCGCCCAGGTCGAAGATGAGCACGTTGCGCTCCCCCTTGCCAGTCCTGTCCAGCCCGTAGGCGATGGCGGCTGCCGTCGGCTCGTTGATGATCCTCAGCACGTTCAGCCCCGCGATCACCCCCGCGTCCTTGGTGGCCTGGCGCTGCGAGTCGTTGAAGTAGGCCGGCACCGTGATCACCGCGTTGGTCACAGGGTGGCCCAGGTACGCCTCGGCGATCTCCTTCATCTTGGTCAACACCATGGACGAGATCTCCTCGGGGTAGAACGCCTTGGTCTCCCCCTTGTAGCTCACCTGCACCTTGGGCTTGTCCCCGTCGCTGATCACCTGGAAAGGCCAGTGCTTCATGTCCGACTGCACCACCGCGTCGCCGAACTTGCGGCCGATCAGCCGCTTGGCGTCGAACACGGTGTTCTGCGGGTTCAGCGCCACCTGGTTCTTGGCCGCGTCCCCGATCAGCCGCTCCGTGTCGGTGAAGGCCACGTAGCTGGGGGTGGTGCGGTTGCCCTGGTCGTTGGCGATGATCTCCACCTTGCCGTGCTGGAACACCCCGACGCACGAGTAGGTGGTGCCCAGGTCGATGCCGATGGCCGTGCTTTTAGCCATGCCGCCGCCTTGTTCTCGCGCCGGGCGCTGAGGTTCGGGTCTCTTCTGAAATCCGAGGTCCGGGTCCGCGACGAGAATCTCGGTCCTTTCCGAAGCGGGAGACGGAACGCCGGGACCGCAGAAGTTCGTCCTCGGAGGCTCGGTCCGTGGAGGGTGCGTCCACGAACAATAGGCGGACACCTGCCGAAGGAGAGCTAGTCTAGCCGGGAGAATCGCTGTGAGTACCAGTGGCGGCTCGTATTTATAATTCTTCTCCGAGTCCCGCCTCTTCCCCGCTCCCCCAATCCCTGCGCTCCGCGGGGCTGCCGGGCGGCGGGCCTGGAATGTTCTCGGGGGTTCGCTGTGCGTCCTGCCCCCCGGTCTTTCTCAGACCAATCAGGGCCCTGGGTGCCGCCCCTCCAGAACCCTCCAGACTTTTCTTGGTTCCGGGGAGGGACTGGACTCCCAAGGGGCGGGGGCCTCCAGAAGGCGGGTTTTTAATTTGCGCCCCGCCCCCTGTGTTAGTTCCCGCGTGATGCGGGCGCCCAGATACCCAGTGTAAATCCGCCCAGAAGGGGCAGCTCTTGGCGCCAATGTAGTTCTAGGGCGGTGAGGGGCCCTGGGGCTGAAACTAGTGTTATTTAAGGTAGAAATTTCCCGAATTTCTTGACGAGGGTGGGGCGTGTGTGGGCCGAAGAGACTCCGATTGGACCTGGGCGCTGACGGACGGGGCGCGTTGGCGCGGCCCGGGCTTCCCCGGGGTCGCTTTGCTGTTGGCGGCGTTTCCCGGCTTCTTTTTCAAACGGGAAGCAGTGAAGAGATCACTCATTATGGGCCTTGACATCATGTTTAACCCACATGGACTATCTAGGAATCGGGGTGCGGGGGGATTTGAATTTTGAGAAAGAAAAGCAATCAAGTAGACGGGCGGTCCTTAATTGGAAGAAGGAACGAGCTGGGTGGGGGGTCAGGGAGGGGGCGGGCCGGACCTGACCGGACCGCGGCGCCCCTGCCGGCGCCCAGTCGCTCCCCTTTGCCCCGGGATAGGCTCCTGCGTGAGAAAGAGAACAGTTTTCCGTGAACTTTGTCCTAAAGCCTTTTGACCTTTTTGCCTTCGCGATGCCTCCGGGTGGAGTAGGGCCAGGGTTAACCTCAGGGTCCCGAATGTGGCCTTCTGTCCTGTCCCTGCAACCCCTGGCCTCCCGCCGCTTATTATTATTTAATTTTTTAAACTCATTGATTTTAGCTCGAGAGAGAGAGACAGGAACGTGGATCAGTTCCTGTATGTGCTGTGATCAACTGGCAAGCTCTTCGATTTGGGCATTTGCTCCAACTAGCTGAGCTATAGGCGCGCCCAGGTCTCGCAACTTCTTTTTGGGGGGGAGGGAGGGGGGCGCGGAAGCATCAACAGTAGTTGCTTCCCCAGTGTGCCTTGACCCGCAAGACTCAGTGTTCCAGGTTCACCTTTGACCCACTGTGCCACCGCGGGTCAGGTCACCTCCCCACATTTACTTAAAATAAATGTGATGGAATGGTGAGTCAGCCAGGGAGGGGCCCGTACATTGTCCTTTTCTAACCGCCTCGTGGCACTGCTGGTTGGCAGGTGGCCCGTTTTAAGCAAACAACCCCAGGATGGCACTGTAAGGTTGGAAGGGTGGGTGAGCACAGAGTTGTAGTTCCAGCTGATCTGAAACTTCAGGTTATTTGCATTACACAAAATTCACCCACTTGCTTATTTTAGTCTGCACTCCAACTTACTGCGCATTACCTGCAGGCTGTTGTAAACACAACCACACTTGGTAATTTATTTTTACCTTTTTCCTTCATCCTTTTGGGCATGCAAGACCCCTTCTCAGGAGGTTGAAGTAAAAAAATGAGGGGCATTAAAGCAAAAGGAAGGGGTTAACAGTGCACGGAATAAGACTTGCTGCTATATCCACCTTTTGTTTTTAAACTGAGTTTAGGGGGGTTACATTGGTTAATAATATATAGGTTCCCCACTGCCAGGTAGCTCAGCTGGGTAGAGCTTGTCCTGCTACACCAAGGTACCAGGTTCCATCCGGGTCAGGACACAAACAGGGATCAACCAATGATGCACAAAGAAGTGGAGAAACATCAGACTGGTGTCTGTCTGTTGGTCTGTCTCTCCCTTGCATCTTCTTCCCTCCCTATCCCTTTCTCTCTTTTTCTTTATTTTATTTATTGATTTGAGAGAGAGAGAAAGGTGGGGGGAGGAAGCAACACAGTAGTTGCTTCTGGTAGGTGCTCAGGGTTTCAAACCAGGGACCTCAGTATCCCAGGCCGATGCTCTAGCCACTGTAGCACCACAGGTCAGGCTGAAATGGATTTTAGAAAGAGAGGGAGGGGGAAAAAGAAACATGGACCTGTTGTTCCACTTATTTATACATTCATTGTGTGATTCTTGTGTGTGCCCTGCCCGGATTCAAATCCCCAGCCTTGGCGTTATCAGCACACGCTTGCAGGCCAAGGCAGGTATATCATTATTTTATACCTAATGAATCACCTCCTTAATCTAATCAAACTATTAAACTTTAGAAAATTTTAATTTCTTTTTATTTTATTCATTTTAGAGAGGAGAGAGAGAGAGAGAGAGAAAGGGGGGAGGAGCTGGAAGCATCAACTCCCATATGTGCCTTGACCAGACCAGTGCAGGGTTTTGAACTGGCGACCTCAGTGTTCCCAGGTCGTCACTTTATCCACTGCACCACCACAGGTCAGGCCATAGAAATTTTTTATACCATCTGGCTGGGAGTTCCCCACACTTCCATCTTAGCCGCCCAGTGTATGGACACTTACAGAACCTTTAACCTCAATCCCCTCCCCCAAGCCTCCTCACCCCCAGCAGCCAGCTTCCCAGGGCATTGGGTTCTCTCCTTCTTTCCCTCCACATGGGCATTTTTTTAAAATTTTTAAAAGACTCTATTCATTGTAGAGGGAAGAGAAAGAGAGAGAAGAGAAGGGGAAGGAACTGGAGGAATCAGCCCCCATATGTGCCTTGACCAGGCTAGCCCAGGCGTTTGAACTGGAGGCCTCCTTGTTCCAGATGACGCTTGATCCACTGCGCCACCGCAGGCCAGGCTCCACCTGTGCAATTTGGACTCCTTCTCTGTTGGCTGGAAGCAAAGGACATTGCTGTGTCCACTGTCCGGCCAGTAAACATGGTCATAGGGGCTCAAATCTGACTCCAATATTTCTGGGGTAGCAGAGAAAGATCCCCCAGGAATGCTGGTTTTCATGAATCAGACAGTCAGCTACACACTGTAGCTTAACTACTGTTCGAGTTAAATCTCTGTAGATTCGTCTGGAAACCTAAGCATCTATATTTGTTTTCCGTTTCCTGACAAGAACAGGATCTCCCTGATTTTGTCTTTCCCTTTACACGGAGGTATCCCAGAGCAGAACCTTAGTCACAGGCTTAAGTAGTGTGTAAGGTGACTATAGGAACCCCAAGGGACGGTGCAGAACATGAACTCTATTAACTTTGAGATTTAGTTTGAGATGTAATAAACATCCAGACCAGAAGAAAGTTTTTATTTTTCTAACTTAAAAAAATTATTTTTCCAAGAGAGAGGAGGGGAGATAGAGACACAGACACCCGCACGTGCCTGACCTGGTTCCACTCTGCAATCCTCATCTGGGGCTGATGCTCTGCCCATCTGGGGCCATGCTCACAATGGAGCTATTTTTAGTGTCTGAGGTGGAGGCTCCGTGGATCCATATTCAGTGCCCAGGGCCATCTCGCTCCAATGGAGTCATGGCTGCAGGAAGGGGAGAGAGAGAGAGAGAGAGAGAGAGACGGGAAAGAGGGCAGTGGTGAAGCAGGTGGGCTCTTCTGTGTGCTCTGACCAGGAATCAAACCCAGGAGATCCACATGCCAGGACAGCGCTCTATGCCCTGGACCACCTGGCCCAAGCTAGAGGCAATCTATTTTTTTTTTTTAAAATGAGAGAGAGAGAGACAGGGAGAGAGGTAAGAAGCATCAACTTATTGTTCAGTCACCCTGGTTGTTCGTTGATTCTTTCTTATACTTGCCTTGATGTGAGGCCTCCAGCTTGAGCCAGTGACCCCTTGCTCAAACCAGCGACCTTGGGCACAAGCCAGCGACGATAGGATCATGTTGATGATCCCACATTCGAGCCACAGAGCCTGCGTAGAGCCAGGCATTTTTAACCAACAAGCGGCAAAACCTTCAAAGACCTGGGAACTCTGTGAATTTCTCGCAGCATGGGGGTGGGAGGAACCTGGGTAAGACAGGAAGTGAGTCTGCATCCAGAATATACTTCCTGTGGAAGCTGTTTCCTTAGTAATGGCATACTTGTGCCTGACCTGTGGTGGCGCAGTGAATGAAGTGTCCACCTGGAATGCTGAGGTCACCAATTTGAAACCCCGGGCTCACCCAGTCAAGGCACACTTGGGAAGCACGTACAAGTTGATGCTTCCTGCTCCTCCAGCACATTCGCTCTCTCCTAACTCTAAAACAGTGGTTCTTAACATTTTTGAGGTACCGAACCCACCAGTTTCATATGCGCATTCACCGAACCCTTCTTTAGCGATAAATAAAATATGATTTTTTTTCCAAATTCAAGACATAGGTATATGTTTTTTTTACTGGTGCACAAAATGAACGGTGCATGAACATCACCTTGCTCAAAGAACAAAACCAACAAAGTGCATGAACTCACAACAAATGACGGTATTACTTTATTCTGGCCTCCGCGGCAGAGGCTTCTCCGAACCCCGAGACTGACTCATCGAACCCCTAGGGTTCGATAGAACCCAGGTTAAGAACCACTGCTCTAAAATGAATAAAGACAATCTAACGGAATAGTTGTAAGTTAACTAAACGACACAAGTGTCTATCTCTAAAGTAGAATGAACTATCTACTCTCATAGGATGGTAGCCACAGGATTGGTGGGATTATAGGCCTTGGTTTAGTGGTGGTGACAGGGCTGAATCCTTGCTGCCTTCTCGCTTGTGTTGAGGGCGGGTACTCTCCCTTCTGACCTCTCCATCATTGGTATTGAGGGGTTTTCAGGGCTGGGGTACTATGGCATTACCTTTGTTTTGGGGTAGAAGCCATTTTAGGATTTCTAGGCAAAGGACACTCAGCAGAACCTGTTCACTTCCAAAGAGGAGCACAAAGGGTCAGCGACGTGGTGTAGAACCAGTGATCAACCTACAGCCCTTATACTTCCTAGCTGGAATCCTCCCAATGGCGTCATGGTCTAAAAATTGCCACAAAAGAAGCGAGTGAACAGTGATGATCAGAGATGTGCGCCCCAGCGGCACCATGGGGCTGCGTGACCAGCCAGGTCTCCCCACCCTGACGCCGCCGCCGCCGCCGCCGGGGGTGCGGGACCACGACCACGGGCCCCAGCTCCCACCCCTCCAGCTATCCCCAGGCCTTGCCCCTTCCCCACAAAACGGACTGCTGGGTGGGAAAAAGGGGAAGGAAAACGGGGTGCGGAGTGGCAGGCTGGCGCGGGGTTCACCGAACCTTCTGGATATTAAATGTAGAGCAGTTACCAAGCTTGATGTTCTAGGGCGGGTCTCGGGGCTAGGGAGACTTGCCTGGGCAGTTTGTTGAGGCGTGTTCTCGGTCGGTCCCCACCTTCGAGCCTAGAAAACTCCAGAAGATTCTAGGCAGAACAGGAACCGAGAGGCAGCCTGAGCCAAAGAAGACCTTGGCAGAGAGGGGCGGGGCCGGGGCGGCGGGAGTTGGAGCCCGGCGGGGGCGGGGCCTGGGGGCCAGGAGGGGGCGCGGCCGGACCACGGCCGGGGGTCTGGGGGCCAGGAGGGGGCGCGGCCGGACCACGGCGGGGGGCCTGGGGGCCAGGAGGGGGCGCGGCCGGACCACGGCCGGGGGTCTGGGGGTCCCGGGGCCAGGAGGGGGCGCGGCCGGACCACGGCCGGGGGTCTGGGGGTCCCGGGGCCAGGAGGGGGCGGGGCCGGACCACGGCCGGGGGTCTAGGGGTCCCGGGGCCAGGAGGGGGCGCGGCCGGACCACGGCCGGGGGTCAGGGCGTCCAGGGGCCAGGAGGGGGCGCGTTCTGACCACGGCACATGGTCTGGGGGTCTGGAGGCGGGGCCTAGGGCCTAGGGGAGGCGGGGCTCGAGTACAGCCAGCGGCCTAGTGGCCTGAAGGGGCGGTGCCTGACCACAGCCCGGGGTCTAGGGGTCCCGGGGCCTAGAGGGGGCGCGGCCTGACCACGGCCCGGGGTCTGGGGGTCTGGGGGCCTAGAGGGGGCGCGGCCGAGCTCTGAAGGAGCTAAGAACCTGGTGGGGGCGGGGTCTGACCACGGCCGGGACCTGGGGTGACCGCCGAGATTCCTGGCGCTCTCGGGCAATATGTGATTGTTTCTTTTCGAAACGTAATTAAAGGAGGCAAAAAACAAAAAAGACCTTTAATTTTCCTCGCACTGGCTAATGTAACTCGTACAACTGAGCCGGAGGAATCGGGTGGCCTAGCGGAGAAGGAAGGGTCCCTTCTCTCCCTTGGTTGCGCGCGCCAGGCTGAGGCTTGCACGGGAGACCGGTGGGGGCCTCGTGGCTTCTCCCCGCCGCCACCTCGCTCCCTCGTCCCTCCCGTCGGGGCCTTGGGAGGGGTCAAGAGGTCGTCGACCCTCGGGAGTGATTCTCGTCTGCGGGACTCCGCAGTGTTCCCCGCTGTGGGCTGGTCCCACGACGCGCCCACCGAGACCGCTCCTCTGGTTCTGGACCGGGCTGGCGGGGCGGGTCCTCCTGGGTCCCGAGCTGGCTCCCCGCCCCAGTCCCTTTAATGAGCGGTGCTAGGAGGGTGGACCCACGGTTGCGGTTCTTGTGTTTCACTGAACTGCACCGGATACCTTAAAGGGGTGACCCGAGGGGCCTTATTGAGGGTGATCGATTAGTGTGAAGGACAATAGTTACCGGTCCTTATACCTAATGATCACCACCTTAAAAATCGCCAATATTGCCTCTGCACCTGAAATAACCCTATTTCTTTTAACCAAAAATCCAACTTCTCTCAGATTTGTCAAGAAACTTTTTGTATTGTTTGGTAACTTTTCTGCATTTTTGATGACAAAACCGTGTTAAAACACCAGGACTAACAATAGCTATATAGATAGATGTTACACTGGGGAACAATTTTTTCCCCACCTTCTGTTGCATGAGGTTTTAGAACTTTTTCTACATAACTCTGCATCGCTGATTCCAAATCTGAAATCCATTTTTCGGTACATGCTCTAGTTTTTATGCAATTTTAATTTCTTTTTGTTAGTTAATAGCATGCATTGCTTTTTGTTTGTTTTTTAATGTATAAAAAATTTATTTACCTAAGCAATTATCTCAACACAGCATTAGGAGTGGTATATGAAACAGAGTTTTTTTCATAGCTTGCTCTCAGTGGCATCATCCATTCTTTTTTTTTTTCCATTTTCAATTTTTTTTTTTTTTTACAGGGACAGAGAGAGAGAGTCAGAGAGAGGGATAGATAGGGACAGAAAGACAGGAACGGAGAGAGCTGAGAAGCATCAATCATTAGTTTTTCGTTGCCCTTGCGACATCATAGTTGTTCATTGATTGCTTTCTCACATGTGCCTTGACCGCAGGCCTTCAGCAGACCGAGCCACTCCTTGCTGGAGCCAGCGACCTTGGGTCCAAGCTGGCTAGCTTTTTGCTCAAGCCAGATGGGCCCGCGCTCAAGCTGGCGAGCTTGTGTGTGTGTGTGTGTGTGTGTGTGTGTGTGTGTGTGTGTGTGTCTCGAACCTGGGTCCTCCGCATCCCAGTCCGACGCTCTATCCACTACGCCACCGCCTGGTTAGGCCCATTTTCAATTTTTTTATTGATTTTTATTTATTATGTTTACATAGATTCTAGTGTTGCCCCAAATGCATCCTCTACCCCACCCCACCCCCCGTATTCCCCTCAACATCTCCCTTACCCCCATCTCCCTAGTGCCCTCCCCATTCCCTTCAGGTTTATCCCATCCTATCATCCCCTTTCCCTCTGTCCTCTTTCCCTCTGGTCCCTTTAATCTCTCCTCTGTCTCTATTCCATTTCTCAGTTCACATTGTTCATTGGATTCCTCAAATGAGTGAGGTGATATGATATTTTTCTTTTTCTGCCTGGCTTATTTCACGTTACATAATAGTTTCCAGGTCCATCCATGTTGTCGCAAAAGGTCAGATTTCCTTCTTTTTCATGGCCCCATAGTATTCCATAGTATATATGTACTGCTTTTTTTTTTTAATTAGTTTTCTAGCTTTTTTTAAAATTCATTTTAGAGAGGAGACACAGAGAGAGAGAGAAAGGGGGGAGGAGCTAGAAGCATCAACTCCCATATGTGCCTTGACCAGACCAGTGCAGGGTTTTGAACTGGAGACCTCAGTGTTCCCAGGTCGACGCTTTATCCACTGCGCCACCACAGGTCAGGCTGTACCACTGCTTTTAATCCACTTGTCCACTGATGGACACTTGGGCTGTTTTCAGATCTTGGCAATTGTGAACAATGCTGCCATAAACACGGGGGCGCATTTCTCCTTTTCAAACAGTGCTATGGTGTTCTTAGGGTATATTCCTAACAGTGGGATAGCTGGGTCAAAAGGCAGTTCGATTTTTAATTTTCTGAGGAATCTCCATACTGTTTTCCACAGTGGCTGCACCAGTCTGCATTCCCACCAGCAGAGCAGGAGGGTTCCCTTTTCTCCGCATCCTCGCCAGCACTTATTCTGTGTTGTTTTGCTGATGAGTGCCATTCTGACTGGTGTGAGGTGATATCTCATTGTGGTTTTAATTTGCATTTCTCTAATGATTAGTGATGTTGAGCATTTTTTCATATGCCAGTTGGCCATCTGTATGACCTCTTTGGAGAAGTGTCTATTCATTTCTTTTGCCCATTTTTTGATTGGATTATTTATCTTCCTGGTGTTGAGTTTTACAAGTTCTTTATAAATTTTGGTTATTAACCCCTTATCAGACGTGCTGTCGAATATGTTCTCCCATTGTGTGGTTTGTCTTTTTATTCTGTTCTTATTGTCTTTAGCTGTGCAAAAACTTATTAGTTTGATATAGTCCCATTTGTTTATCTTGCCTTTTATTTCATTTGCCCGTGGAGATATATTGGCAAATATATTGCTGCTACAGATGTTGGAGAGCTTGCTGCCTATGTTTTCTTCTAAGATGCTTATGGTTTCACTGCTTACATTTAAGTCTTTTATCCATTTTGAGTTTGTTTTTGTGAATGGTGTAAGTTGGTGGTCTAGTTTCATTTTTTTGCAGGTAGCTGTCCAATTTTCCCAACACCATTTGTTAAATAGACTGTCTTTACTCCATTGTATGTTCTTTCCTCCTTTGTCAAATATCAGTTGTCCATAAAGGTGTGGGTTTATTTCTGGGTTCTCTGTTCTGTTCCATTGATCAATGTGCCTGTTCTTATGCCAGTACCAGGCTGTCTTGAGTACAATGGCCTTGTAGTATAACTTGATACCAGGGAGTGTGATACCTCCCACTTTATCCTTCCTTTTCAAAATTGCTGAGGCTATTCGTGTTCTCTTTTGGTTCTATATAAATTTTTAAAATATGTGTTCTATATCTTTGAAGTATGTCATTGCTATTTTAATTGGTATTGCATTGAATTTATAAATTGCTTTGGGTAACACAGATATTTTAATGATGTTTATTCTTCCTAACCATGAGCATGGTATATACGTCCACTTGTTTGTATCTTCTTTGATTTCTTTTAACAGTGTTTTATAATTTTCCGAGTACAAGTCCTTAACCTCCTTGGTTAAATTTACTTCTAGGTACTCTAATTTTTTGGTTGCAATAGTGAAGGGGATTGTTTCCTTAATTTCTCTTTCTGACAGTTCATTGTTGGTGTATAAAAATGCCTCTGATTTCTGAGTATTAATTTTATATCCTTCCACCTTGCTGAATTCATTTATCAGGTCCAGTAGTATTTTGACTGAGACTTTAGGGTTTTCTATATACAATATCATATCATCTGCAAATAATGACAGTTTTACTTCTTCTTTTCCAATTTGGATGCCTTTTATTTCTTCTTCTTGTCTGATTGCTGTAACTAGGACTTCCAGAACTATGTTGAATAAGAGTGGTGAAAGGGGGCACCCCTGCCTGGTTCCTGATCTTAAGGGGATTGCTTTTAATTTTTGCCCATTGAGTATGACGTTGGCTGTGGGTTTGTCATAGATGGCCTTTATCATGTTGAGGTATGTTCCCTGTATTCCCACATTGCTGAGAGTTTTGATCAAGAATGGGTGCTAGCCTGACCTGTGGTGGCGCAGTGGATAAAGCGTCGACCTGGGAACACTGAGGTCGCCAGTTCAAAACCCTGCACTGGTCTGGTCAAGGCACATATGGGAGTTGATGGGAGTTCCAGCTCCTCCCCACTTTCTCTCTCTCTCCTCTCTAAAAAGAATAAAATAAAAATAAAGTCAATTTTGAAAAAAGAAAAAAAGAAAAAAAAGAATGGGTGCTAGATTTTTATCAAATGCTTTTCCTGCATCTATTGAAATTATCATGTGGTTTTTCTCCTTCTTTTTGTTTATGTGATGAATGACATTGATTGATTGATTTGCAAATATTGTACTAACCTTGCCTCCCCGGAATAAATCCCACTTGATTATGGTGCTATGATTTTTTTAATATATTGCTGAATCCGGTTGGCTAATATTTTGTTGAAGGTTTTAGCATCTAGATTCATCAGGGATATTGGCCTATAATTTTCTTTTTGTGTGTTGTCTTTGCCTGGTCTTGGAATCAGAATTATGCTTGCCTCATAAAAGGAGATCGGAAGGCTTCCTTCCTCTTGAAATTTTTGAAATAGCTTGAGAAGGATAGGAGTTAGTTCTTTTTTGAATATTTGGTAGAATTCATTTGTGAAGCCATCAGGCCCAGGACTTTTCTTTGTTGGAAGTTTTTGATAACTGTTTCTATCTCATTTGTTGTAATTGGTCTGTTTAGGTTTTCTGATTCTTCCAGATAGATTTTTAAAAGATTATATGTTTCAAGGAATTTGTCCATTTCATCTAGGTTGTCTAATGTTTTGGCATAGAGTTCTTCATAATATTTTCTTACAATCCTTTGTATTTCTCTTGTGTCAGTTGTTATTTCTCCACTCTCATTTCTAATTTTGAGTCCTCTCTCTTTTTTTCTTGGTGAGTCTGGCTAAAGGTTCATCGATCTTGTTTACCTTCTCAAAGATCCAGCTCCTTGTTTCATTGATCCTCTGCATTATTTCTTTAGCCTCTGTGTCATTTATTTTTGCTCTGATCTTTATTATTTTCTTCCTTTTATTACCTCTGGGCTTTACTTGCTGTTCTTTTTCTAGTTCTTTTAGATGCAGGGTTAAGTTGTTTATTTGAGCTTTTTCTAGCTTCTTAAGGTATGCCTGTAATGCTATGAACTTCCCTCTCAGAACTGCTTTTGCTGTATCTGATAAATTTTGAGTTGTTGTATGCTCATTATCATTTGTTTCTAGGAATTTTTAAAAATTTCTTCTTTGATCTCATTGTTAACCCATTCATTATTTATATATATATATATATATATATATATATATATATATATATATATATATATATTTGTTCATTTTGAGACAGAGAGAGAGAGAGAGAGAGAGAGAGAAGGGGGGAGGAGCAGGAAGTATCAACTCCCATATGTGCCTTGACCAGGGAAGCCGAGGGTTTTGAACCGGCGACCTGAGCGTTCCAGGTTGACGCTTTATCCCACTGCGCCACCACAGGTCAGGCAACCCATTCATTATTTAATAACATGCTATTTAGTTTCCAAGTGTTTGAGTATGTTTCAGTTTTTCTGTTGTGGTTGATTTCTAGTTTCATGCCATTGTTATCAGAGAAAATGCTTGATATGATTTCAATCTTCTTAAATTTGTTAAGACCAGTTTTGTGCCCTAACATGTGGTTTATCCTAGAGAATGTACCATGCGCACTTGAAAAGGATGTATATTCTGCTGCTTTAGGGTCAAAGGTTCCGAAGATATCTATTAAATCCAGTTGATCTGGTGTGTCCTTTAAGTCTGCTGTTTCTTTAATTTTTTTCTTGAGGATCTATCTAGTGATGTTAGTGGGGTATTGAAACCCCTACTATTATAGTATTGCTGTTGATCTCGCCCTTTATATCCATCAAAGTCTGCTTTATATAGGTGCTCCTATATTAGGCACGTAGATATTTATAATGGTTATATTTTTCTGTTGGATTGCTCCCTTTATCATTATGTAGTGTCCTTCTTTATCTCTTACTATAGCCTTGGTTTTAAAGTCTATTTTGTCAGATATAAGTACTGCTACCCCAGATTTTTTTTTTTCATTTTCATTTGCATGAAATATTTTTTTCCATCCTTTTACCTTCAGTCTATGTGCATCTTTTGTTTTAAGGTGTGTCTCTTGTAGACAGCATATGTACAGGTCTTGTTTTCTTATCCATGCAGCTACCCTGTGTCTTTTGATTGGATCATTTAATCCATTTACATTTAAGATTATTATTGATATGTAGTTGTTTATTGCCACTTTATTCTTTAAAGCTGTATTCCTCTTTTGCTATATTCTTTCCCTCCTTTGATCTGTTTACAACAGGCGCCTTAACATTTCTTGCAGCATTGGTTTGGTTTTAGTGAATTCGTTGAGTTTTTGTTTTTTGTTTTTTGTCTGGGAAGCTTTTTATTTCTCCTTCAATTTTAAACAATAGTCTTGCTGAATAAAGTAGTCTTGGTTGTAGGCTCTTGTTCTGCATTACTTTGAATATTTCTTGCCAATCCCTTCTGGCCTCAGGTGTTTCTGTTGAGAAGTTGGATGTCATCCTTATGGGGGCTCCTTTGTAGGTGATAGCCTTTTTTCCTCTAGCAGCTTTTAATATTTTCTCTTTATCTTTTAGCTTTGGTATTTTAATTATGATGTGTCTTGGTGTAGATTTCTTTGGGTTTCTCTTTAATGAAATTCTCTGTGCTTCTTGAACTTGTGTGACTTTTTCTTGTATCAATTTAGGAAAGTTTTCAGCTATGATATGATTTAACAAAGTCTCTATCCCTTGTTCTTTCTCTTCTTCTTCAGGAACCCCTATGATGCGAATGTTATTTCTCTTCATGTTGTCACAGAGCTCCCTTAGGGTTTCCTCAGACTTTCTGAGTCTCTCTTTTTTCTGCTCTGCTTCTGTGCCTTTGTTTATCTTGTCCTCTAACTCACTGATTCAATTCTCAGCTTCATCCTTGCTGATTTTAATTCCTTCCATTGTGGTCTTCATTTCTGATATCGTATTTGTCATTTCTGACTGATTCCTTTTTATTATTTCAATGTCCTTTTTTATATTTGCTATCTCTTTATGTAGGTGTTCGTAGTGACCATCTATTGTTGTTCTAAGATCTTTGAGTATCCTAACAATTGTTATTTTAAACTCTGTATCCAGTAATTTGGTTATATCTGACTCATTCAGGTCCTTTTCTAGGGATTTCCCTTGATTCATTTGGGTTGCATTTCTCTGCCTGCCCATTTTATCTGTGTATAGGAAGGTTTTGGCCTCTCCAGTGGGTGTGGCTTCTGTGTTCCCTAGGTGTGGTCTGTCTGCAGGCCCACCACCCCCTCTGCCGCTGCTGCCTCCAGCATTCAGGTATGGGTGTTGCCAGTGCCAGCCCGCTGCAAGGGTCCGTGATCACATACCCGCGTCTACAAGCCTCTTTTGCCTCAGCCTTCGGCCTGCCACGCGGTGGGGTTATACGCCATGCCCAGGGCTGCAAATCTAGACCGGGAGGACAGAAATGAGGACCTTTGCTCAGCTGCGGGTTTCCGCTGCAAGCCTCACCTCCGCGGCGGCGGCGGCGTGGGTGGGGGGGCTGCACACTCACGCTCAGTCTGGGACTCTGCCTGTTCTGGGCTGTCGCCCCACCCCCACGGGAGGAGCTGCCTCCCGAGTTGGGCTGCAAGCCTCGGTTCTGCAAGCCAGGTGAGGCTGCACGCCTGCCCGTGCACCCCTGCTCAACAGCGGGTCTCCGGCCCTTTCAGCGCTCCTGCCCTTCCCCCACAGGCGGGACTGCAGGTGGGCCCACAGCTGGGCCAGATGGCTTTCGCACGTCTCCTCCGCCCCACAGGGCAAGACTGAGCTCACACCCGGGCCTCAGTTGTGGCCAGCCAGCTTCCGCCCTCGCCCACGGAGCCGCACTTCCGCATCCCGCCACAGCCCACCCTCCAGCGAGCCCTCAGCAGAGTGGGTGGGGGCACTGCAGCTCAGACCCTAACACTCCATACTGTAGTCCTGGGAGCTCCCTCCGTCTAAGCAGCTCTGCTCTGAGTGCCCCGGGAGAGCTTCTCTTTGCTGGTATTGCTGTTTCCAGGGAAAATATTCACTTCATATTTGGGGACTGACTCCGCCCAAGGGTTAGGGTGGCTGTCCCTTAAACTGTTTCTCCCTATGCATCCTAGATTACACTCTCTTCCCGCTGCTCTGGTCCTCTCCTCTCTCCACGTCCCCTGGGCCCCCGGATGAGTGGTTGTGAGAGAGGTTTTCTGCGACGTTCCTTTAAGAAGAATCTTCGGTCTGAGAAAACTGTCTCTTTCTCACAAACAGTATCCTGACTTGTTTCGCAGCTCAATACTGTCCAAACGCCTCTTCTAGGCTCTGGGACTGCAGGCTGGGGCTTTGTTCCTGGGACCCAGGTCCCTCCCCTCTCTGCTCAACTCTCTTCCCACCACGTGAGTCTGTCCGAGCTGCCGTTCACTCCAGGGAGCTGGGCAGCCCTCTCCACGTTTCTGCTTTTCCTACCAGTCTTAGTGTGGCTTCTTCTGTGTTCCTTGGTTGAAGAGTCCTCTTAGTTTAGTCCAAATTGGCTTATCCAGATGATGTTTCTTAAAATTAAGTTGTAATTCACTTTGACTCGGCGAGGTGGAAGTTGGTACATCCGCCTACTCTGTCGCCATCTGGCTGCGCGGGGGTCAGAGAAACATGAGGACCGCGGCTGGGCGGAGAAAGCAGGCAGAACCGAGAAAAGCTGAGCGGCCTGAGCGGCTGGCACAGGTACGGGCGGTTGCGGACTCAGGAGGTACCTTCTCATTTGTGGAGCCAGAAGACTTGGTTGACCGTGGAGGAGGGCTCTGGCTGCAGACCTGGCGCCAGAGTTAAAGGCCAATGACCCTTGGATTGAATATAACCACAAGGCAATTAATGTTTTACAAGCATCACTTTTACATATCTGTAGTTGTTTTTAAATGTAAAAAATTACTACCTGATAAAAACACCCTCTTACTTTGTTTTAAGATTGAATCATGGCTTCTTCAAGTAGGCGTCAATGTAAGAATAGTCCTGACACCTTCTGTTATATATGTGGCTGTTACACACTTCAACGTCAAAGGTGCAGTATTTCATCATTTGTGACACGTGCATATATTGCCTATATTCAAGTTCCCCTTGATGATCAAGACAAGAATTGGGCTCCTCATATTGTGTGTCATAATTGTGAGAAAATTCTTTGTGACTGGACAAAAGGAAAACGCAAAGGAATGCCTTTTGGTATTCCCATGGTTTGGCGTGAACCTAAGGACCACAGCAGTGACTGTTATTTCTGTCTGATCCATACAAAGAGCATCGGCAAGAAAAAAAACGGCATATGATTGCATATCCTAATATTCCTTCAGCAATACGACCTATCCCACACTCTGAGACACTCCCGGTTCCTGTTTTCAATGGTTTTATTTCTTCTAAGGATGAAGAAAGTGAACATGGTGATCAAGTGTATTTTGATAAGATGCATGAGGAAATGGTTATAGAATCTGAAGGGTCTTCTTCTGATGCCAAGCAGTCATTAACCCCTCAGCAGGTTAGCCAACCCAAATTGAATGACTTAGTAAGAGATTTGAGCCTATCAAAGGAAGCAGCTGAGTTATTAGCCTCCAGACTTCAAGAAAAGAATGTACTTCACTGGTCAGCTAAAGTATCCCATTTCAGGGATGGTGAACAAATTTTTGTGGACATTTTTTATTTATTTATTCATTTTTTAGAGACGAGAGAGGGGGGGGAAGAGAGAGAGAGAGAATGGGGAGAGGAGCTAGAAGCATCAACTCCCATATGTGCCTTGACCAGACCAGTGCAGGGCTTTGAACTGGCGACCTCAGTGTTCCCAGGTCGACGCTTTATCCACTGCACTACCACAGGTCAGGCCTTGTGGACATTTTTTTCCAAAGACAAACACTTTGTTTACTGTCATGATATCAGTAGTCTTCTCAGCCAGCTAGGTGTTACCACTTACAGTCCAACAGAATGGTGGCTATTTCTTGACAACTCTAAACAGAGTCTGAAATGTGTTCCCTACACAACAGTAATGTTTATGCAGCAGTTCCAATTGGTTATTCAACTCATCTGTGAGAAGATTATAATGACATAAAAATTTTCCTCAACTTTCTCAAGTATAAGGAACATAACTGGATCATTTATGTGGATCTTAAAATGGTAAATTTTCTGCTAGGACAACAGAGAGGTTTCACGAAGTATCCTTAATTTCTGTGTTTGTGGGACAGCCGAGCTCAGGAGAAACACTGGACACAGAAGGAGTGGCCAAAACGTGAAGCTCTGGAAGTAGGGATGCAAAATATTGTGAATGAACCTGTGGTTAATCGAGACGGGATCATTTTTTTCCACTTCACATCAAACTTGGCTTAAGGAAGCAGTTTGTTCAGGCTTTGAATTGAGAAAGTGAATGCTTTCAACATATTATTTCTGCATTTTCTGCCTTGTCTTTCGAGAAGATAAAAGCAGGTGTATTCGACAGACCTCAAATTTGAACCCTCATATGTGATAAATAATTGGACAGGAAGATAAATAAGGAGGAGAAAGAAGCATGCAGTCTTTTGTGGCAGTTACAAAGAACTTCCTTGGCAACAAAAAAGTAGAAAACTATGAGCTTCTGGTTCTGGTTCAAAGGATGCTGTTGGCTTTCTGCGACATTGGATGTAACATGAGCATTAAGATTCACTTCCTGAACAGTCATCTTGGTAAGTTTCCCAAAAATCTTGGAGCTGTTAGTGAAGAGCAGACTACTGCTGGAGCATCACACGAGATTGTCCTCAACAAGTAAACAAACACAAGAGCTATAAACAAAAAATTTTGCCTGAATAGAATTTAAAAAGTTTTGCACAAATTTTAGGATTGAAATAAGTGTTTTAATATGTTCTATTTTGAAATTGTACACAAATTTTGATGCAATCATATCTTTTAGTGTATTAGTGTATTTACGGCATGATATAAATGATTATATTTTCACAAAGATGATGCCCAAGAAGGCATTCTACTTCATTATGTTAAACTAAATGTTGAAAATTTTACAGTAAGATGAAACCCTAAAATCCTTTTTTCTTTTTACAGGGACAGAGAGAGAGGGATAGATAGGGACAGACAGACAGAAATGGAGAGAGATGAGAAGCATCAATCATCAGTTTTTCATTGCGACACCTTAGTTGTTCATTGATTGCTTTCTCACATGTGCCCTGACCGCGGGCCTTCAGCAAACTGAGCCACCCCTTGCTGGAGCCAGCGACCTTGGGTCCAAGCTGGCGAGCTTTTGCTCAAGCCAGATGGGCCCACGCTCAAGCTGGCGACCTCGGGGTCTCGAACCTGGTTCTTTCGTATCCCAGTCCGACGCTCCATCCACTGTGCCACCGCCTGGTCAGGCTATAAATTATTATACTTTCACAAAGACGATACTCAAGAAGACATTCTACTTCATTATATTAAACTAAATGTTGAAAATTTTACAATAAGATGAAAACCTAAAATCTTGAATTGCAAAAAAAAATGTAGCTTACAGAGAAACACTAATGGCAGTTTTGAGATCAGCACACTCGAATTAGGTAAGAACAAGTGTTTTTGTTGATGCAACAAAAATTTTGTTACCCAGTGTTATTAATAAGGCAGTACTGTGGGTTTAAAAAGCCTGTGAGGCCTGAAGGTGATGGCGCAGTGGATAGAGCTTCGAACTGGGATGCGGAAGACCCAGGTTCGAGACCCTGAGCTCGCCAGCTTGAGCGCGGGCCCATCTGGCTTGAGCAAAAGCTCACCAGCTTGGACCCAAGGTCGCTGGCTCCAGCAAGGGGTGGCTTGGTCTGCTGAAGGCCCGCGGTCAAGGCACATGTGAGAAAGCAATCAATGAACAACTAAGGAGCCACAATGAAGAATTGATGCTTCTCACCTCTCTCTGTTCCTGTCTGTCTGTCGCTATCTATCCCTCTCTCTGACTCTCTCTCTGTCTCTGTAAAAAGAAAAAAAAATTGTTCCATCACTAGCAGTAACTTTTTTCTTGAGGCAGGACCCTCCCACAGACTTTCTTTTCATCCCTAAACATCACTCCCCCTGGGATGGTACTGCATTCTCTTTGCTAGTTCTACAGTTCTCTCAGCCTGATCTTCCTGAGCTTACAAAGTGATTATTTTCAAAGTACTCTGTGCAAGCATGTACACGGAATGACATTGTATATTTCTTTTTTTTAATTTTTTTTTATTTTATTCATTTTAGAGAGGAGACAGAGAGTGAGAGAGAGAGAGAGAGAGAGAGAGAGAGAGAGAGAGAGAGAGAGAGAAAGGGGGGAGGAGCTGGAAGCATCAACTCCCATATGTGCCTTGACCAGACCAGTGCAGGGTTTTGAACTGGCAACCTCAGTGTTCCCAGGTCGACGCTTTATCCACTGCGCCACCACAGGTCAGGCTGTATAATTCTTTTTTTAAGTGAAAGGAGGGGAGATAGTGACACAGATTCCTGCATACACTCTGACAGAGACCAATAGAGATCCACAGAGATCCACCCGACAAACTGCCTGGGGCCAATGCTCAACAGAGCTATTGTTAGCACCTGAGGCTGACACTGGGACCCATGGAGTTATCCTCGCCACACACCTGGACCATACATTGGAACCACTGGATGAGGGAGGAGAAGGGAGAGAAGGGAGAGAGGGAGGGGAAGAGAAGCAGATAGTCACTTCTCCTGTGTGCCCTGACCAGGAATCGAACCTGGGGCATCTATATGCCTGGCAAACACTCTATCCACTGAGCCAACTGCCAGGGCACATTTTTATTTCTTAATAAAATACCTAGTCAATAACCTTACTGATCTAGCAAGTGGAAATATTTTTCCAAGGGTATTTTAGAAGCCCTATGTTCTATTTCTTTTCTTTCTTTAAAGATTTTATTTATTGACTTGAGGGAGAGGAGAGAGAGAAGGGGGGGAGCGGGATGTATCAACTTGTAGTAGTTGCTTCACATACGTGCCTTGCCCAGGCAAGCCCAGGGTTTCAAACCAGTGACGACCTCAGCGTTCCAGGTCGATGCTTTATCCACTGACCCAGCTCTGGTCATTTCTTTTCTTTTAAAAGATATTTATTAGCATTTATTTTTTTCATTGGTTTTTTTTTAATGTTTATTGTATTGTTTTGAGAAAGAGAGAAAGGAAGGGAGAGAGAGACAGGGACATCAATCTGCTCCTGTATCTGCCCTGACTGGGGATTGAACCGGCAACCTCTATGCTTTGGGACAATGCTCTAACCAACTGAGCTATACAGCCAGGGCTTTTTTTTTTTTTTTTTTTTTTTTACAGAGACATAAAGAGAGTCAGAGAGAGGGATAGATAGGAACAGACAGACAGGAACGGAGAGAGATGAGAAGCATCAATCATTAGTTTTTCCTTGCCCTTGCGACATCATAGTTGTTCATTGATTGCTTTATCACATGTGCCCTGACCGCGGGCCTTCAGCAGACCGAGCCACCCCTTGCTGGAGCCAGCGACCTTGGGTTCAAGCTGGCAAGCTTTTGTTCAAGCCAGATGGATCCGCACTCAAGCTGGCAACCTCGGGGTCTCGAACCTGGGTCTTCCACATCCCAGTCCGACGCTCTATCCACTGCGCCACCGCCTGGTCAGGCCAGGGTATTTTTTAAAAATTATTTATTCCTTTTAGAGAGAAATGAGATGGGGCAGGGATGAGAGAGAAAATAAAGGGGGGAGGAGCAGGAAGCATCAACCCCCATATGTGCCTTAACCAGGAAAACCCAGGGCCTTGAACCAGCAACCTCAGCGTTCCAGGTTGATGCTTTATCCACTGTGCCATCACAGGTCAGGCGGTTATTTCCTTATTTTTTCTTTTTTACAGAGACAGAGTCAGAGAGAGGGATAGATAAGGACAGACAGACAGGGACGGAGAGAGATAAAAGCATCAATCATCAGTTTTTCGTTGCGACACCATAGTTGTTCATTGATTGCTTTCTCATACGTGCTTTGACTGAGGGTCTTCAGCTGACCGAGTAACCCCTTGCTCAAGCCAGCAACCTTGGGTCCAAGCTGGCGAGCGTGGTCATTTTTGAATGACACACGGCCGCATACCAGAGAAGCATGGGGCCGCATGCCGAGAAGGACGTTTCATCCTCAGCTCCCGCTCGGCCAGGTGCAGTAGCCGGGGATAAAACATTTGCTGTAGTGTAGACACTCTGTGCCGGAGGTCTGGAGGCCAGAAGTGACACACCACCCAAGTGTTGCTTGGTTTTTTGGCGAATTTTGACACACCAAGCTCAAAAGATGGCCCGTCGCTGACTTAGAACAAGACATGAACAACCCAACGCCAACAGCTGAGTGGAAACATACTGACCCCCAAACCATCAATCACTTATGCTAAGTGTGCCCTGCACGGACGCTGCTCACAAAAACTACCCATATTTTATAGCTTCATATTCATTTTGAAATACCCCCTAATTTCTGTGAGCAGTACAGTTGATGTCTCCACCTCCACAATCCCCTGTAAAACACAACTTCAGAATATCTGGTGTGTGCGGGGCGTTAGGACGAGGATTGCTGAGGATTACTGGAGTGATTCAAAGAAAACTGGTCCCCTGCCCACCCACCCCGCTTTCTTACCGTGCCTCCAACCTTGGAGCATCTCACCCCAGACTCTCACTTGAATAACAGCAGCTGGGGTGACCGTGGCTGAAAGTGTCACTCGTATAGAGCACAACTGTGTTCAAAATTATCTTAAAATTTTGGAAATAAGGCCATTTGGACAAAACAAAACAACCAAAACCGAGGATCAATAACTGCATTTGATTTCAAGTGGGATTTACAGAGCCAGAGTCCGGATCTGCAGCTCGGTTCTGTTTTCTCTGCTCCTAAGTGCACCCTCAACAGAAGCCCGGATGGCTCACAGGCCAGAAGTGGGTGAAGAGCTGTGCACACCTAACTGTCCGGGAAGAACACAGAAACCCCTCTCAACATGGCCTTTAACCCCCAGCAGCCTCTCCTCCCCAAATCCCTCTGTGGCTTCTGTCCCTACTGAAACAAGTGAAAACGAAAACAGGCCCCACACCAATCAAAACGGTCCCATAGAATTTTGTTTGCTAACACGGATGTATTTTACCACCTGGAAATACTCCCAACAAAACAGCCCTAGTCAAGGCTCCTAACACTGGCACCTGCTTTTGGAAGTACTGTCCCTTTCACCCCATGGATGGAACTCAGACGTTTCACAAGACGTTTCTAACTAACTCTCCCGAATAGAAACAAACACATGTTATTAACATTTTACTTTATTTTTCACCCATAACACACAAAGTATGAAATTAAAAAACATGGCATAAGTTTTGGTGTGTTTAAAAAGGAAAATGTAGCACTGTACCTCATTTAAGAAAAAAAGAGATTCTGTAGACTGCAGAACATAATTGTTATGCGACAAGAAAAATAAAATGAGGAAGCTAATTAGGCAAATAATAAACTTTAAACTGAAAAATAGCAGAGAACTTAAGGTAAAAAAACAATTTTTTTTTTTAAGCAATACAACGGTCTCTGGGTGCCTTCTCTCTCAAAAAACAAATACGAATAAAAAAGGAAAGGCTTCCTAATCCACCCCTTCAATGGTGGGGCCTGAGCCTCCCTTAGGGGCCTTAGCCTGGAAGCCACCCGCTCAGGGGCCGCCCGCCCCCTTTTACAGGCTGCTGCTGATAAGGTTACACACCTGCTCCAGCTCCTTCCTCTTGTGCTCAAGCTCCTTCTCCGCCAGCGAGTTGGCGTCCAGCCAGGAAATCACCTCCTGGCACTTGTCCAGCACCCGCTTCTTGTCCGCCTCGCTGACCTTGCCCTGCAGCCCCTCGTCCTCCACAGCGCTCTTCATGTTGAAGGCGTACGACTCCAGCGCGTTCTTGGCCGCCACCCGCTCGCGCTGCACCTCGTCCTCCGCCTTGTAGCGCTCGGCCTCCTGCACCATGCGCTCGATCTCCTCCTTGCTCAGGCGGCCCTTGTCGTTGGTGATGGTGATCTTGTTGGCCTTGCCCGTGCTCTTGTCCAAGGCGGTGACGTTCAGGATGCCGTTAACATCGATGTCAAAGGTCACCTCGATCTGGGGCACGCCCCTGGGCGCCGGAGGGATGCCTCTCAGTTTGAAGCGCCCCAGCAGGTTGTTGTCCTTGGTCATGGCCCTCTCGCCCTCGTACACCTGGATCAGCACCCGGCTCTGGTTGTCCGAGTAGGTGGTGAAGATCTGCGTCCGCTTCGTGGGGATGGTGGAGTTGCGATTCATCAGGGCCGTCATCACGCCTCCGGCCGTCTCCAGACCCAGCGACAGGGGAGCCACGTCCAGCAGCAGCAGGTCCTGCACGTTCTCGGACTTGTCCCCCATCAGGATGGCCGCCTGCACCGCCGCCCCGTACGCCACCGCCTCGTCCGGGTTGATGCTCTTGTTGAGGTCGCGCCCGTTGAAGAAGTCCTGCAGCAGCTTCTGCACCTTGGGGATGCGCGTGGAGCCGCCCACCAGCACCAGGTCGTGGATCTGCGCCTTGTCCAGCTTGGCGTCGCGCAGGGCCTTCTCCACGGGCTCCAGGGTTCTCCGGAACAGGTCGGAGCACAGCTCCTCGAAGCGCGCCCGCGTGATGGACGTGTAGAAGTCGATGCCCTCGAACAGGGAGTCGATCTCCAGGCTGGCCTGCGTGCTGGACGACAGGGTCCTCTTTGCCCGCTCGCAGGCCGTGCGCAGCCGACGCACGGCTCGCTTGTTCTGGCTGATGTCCTTCTTGTGCTTCCTCTTGAACTCCTCCACGAAGTGGTTCACCAGCCGGTTGTCAAAGTCCTCCCCTCCAAGGTGCGTGTCCCCGGCCGTGGACTTCACCTCGAAGATGCTGTTGTCGATGGTCAGGACGGACACGTCCAACGTGCCCCCGCCCAGGTCGAAGATGAGCACGTTGCGCTCCCCCTTGCCCCTCCTGTCCAGCCCGTAGGCGATGGCGGCCGCTGTTGGCTCATTGATGACCCTCAGCACGTTCAGCCCCGCGATCTCCCCCGCGTCCTTGGTGGCCTGGCGCTGCGAGTCGTTGGAGAAGGCCGGCACGGTGATCACCGCGTTGGTCACAGGGTAGCCCAGGTACGCCTCGGCGATCTGCTTCATCTTGGTCAACACCATGGACGTGATCTCCTCGGGGTAGAACGCCTTGGTCTCCCCCTTGTAGCTCACCTGCACCTTGGGCTTGTCCCCGTCGCTGATCACCTGGAAAGGCCAGTGCTTCATGTCCGACTGCACCACCGCGTCGCCGAACTTGCGGCCGATCAGCCGCTTGGCGTCGAACACGGTGTTCTGCGGGTTCAGCGCCACCTGGTTCTTGGCCGCGTCCCCGATCAGCCGCTCCGTGTCGGTGAAGGCCACGTAGCTGGGGGTGGTGCGGTTGCCCTGGTCGTTGGCGATGATCTCCACCTTGCCGTGCTGGAACACCCCGACGCACGAGTAGGTGGTGCCCAGGTCGATGCCGATGGCCGTGCTTTTAGCCATGCCGCCGCCTTGTTCTCGCGCCGGCGCTGAGGTTCGGGTCCCTTCTGAAATCCGAGGTCCGGGTCCGCGACGAGAACCTTGATCCTTTCCGAAGCGGGAGACGGAACGCCGGGGCCGCAGAAGTTCGTCCTCGGAGGCTCGGGCCGTGGAGGGTGCGTCCACGAACAATAGGCGGACACCAGTGGAGGGAGAGTGCGTGTAGGTTATGGGTTGGCTGTGGGTACCCGAGGCGGCTCGTATTTATAACACTTCACGGAGTCCCGCTTCTTCCCCGCTCCCCCAATCCCCGCGCTCCGCTAGGCGGCAATGGTCTCGGGGGTTCGCTGTGCGTCCTGCCCCGGGCTTTCTCAGGCCAATCAGCGCCCTGGGTCCCGCCCTTCCCAGAACCCTGAAGACTTTTCTTGGCTCCGCGGAGGGACTGGAGTCCGAAGGGGCGGGGGCAGCCGGCGAGGCCGGACTTCGACTCTGCACCCGGATTACCGTTGGTTCCCGCGGGATGCGGGCGCCCAGATACCCAGTGGAAATCGGCCCGGAAGGGGCAGCTCTTGGCGCCAATGTAGTTCTAGGGCGGTGAGTGGTCCTGGAGCTGAAACTAGTGTTTGATTTAAGGTAGAAATTACCCGAATTTCTAGACGAGGGTGGGGCGTGTGTGGGTCGAAGAGACTCCGTTTGAACCTGGGCGCCGACGGACGCGGCGCGTTGGGGCGACCCTCTGAGGGTCCCCGCCGCCCGGGCTTCCCGGGGGTCGCTTTGCTGTCGGCGGCGTTTCCCGGCTTCTTTCTCAAACGGGAAGCAGTGACGAAATCACTCATTATGGGCCTTGACATCATGTTTATCCCACATGGACTATCTAGGAATCGGGGTGCGGGGGGATCTGAATTTTGAGAAAGAAAAGCAATCAAGTAGACGGGCGGTCCTTAATTGGAAGAAGGAACGAGTTGGGTGGGGGGTCAGGGAGGGGGCGGGCCGGACCTGACCCGACCGCGGCGCCCCTGCCGGCGCCCAGTCGCTCCCCTTTGCCCCGGGATAGGCTCCTGCGTGAGAAAGAGAACAGTTTTCCGTGAACCTTGTCCTAAAGCCTTTTGACCTTTTTGCCTTCGCGATGGAGTAGGGCCTTCCAGGTGGAGTAGGGCCAGGGTTAACCTCAGGGTCCCGAATGTGGCCTTCTGTCCTGTCCCTGCAACCCCTGGCCTCCCCGCCATTTATTTTTTTTATTTTTTAAACTTACAGATTTTAGCCTGACCTGTGGTGGCGCAGTGGATAAAGCGTCGACCTGGGAACACTGAGGTCGCCAGTTCAAAACCCTGCACTGGTCTGGTCAAGGCACATATGGGAGTTGATGCTTCTAGCTCCTCCCCCCCTTTCTCTCTCTCTCTCTCTCTGTCTCCTCTCTAAAATGAATAAATAAAAATTAAAAAGAAAACAAACAAACAAAAAATAAATAAATAAACTTACAGATTTTAGCTCGAGAGAGAGACAGAACAGAGAGAGACAGGAACGTGGATCAGTTCCTGTATGTGCTCTGATCAACTGGCAAGCTCTTCGATTTGGGCATTTGCTCCAACTAGCTGAGCTATCCGCCCGCCTGGGACTCTCAACTACTTTTGGGGGGGGTGCGCGGAAGCATCAACAGTAGCTGCTTCCCCAGTGTGCCTTGACCAGCAAGACTCAGTGTTCCAGGTTCACCTTTGACCCACTGTGCCAGTGCGGGTCAGGTCACCTCCCCACATTTACTTAAAATAAATGTGATGGAATGGTGAGTCAGCCAGGGAGGGGCCCGTACATTGTCCTTTTCTAACCGCCTCGTGCGTGGCACTGCTGGTTGGCAGGTGGCCCGTTTTAAGCAAACAACCCCAGGATGGCACTGTAAGGTTGGAAGGGTGGGTGAGAACCGAGTTGTAGTTCCAGCTGATCTGAAACTTCAGGTTATTTGCATTACACAAAATTCACCCACTTGCTTATTTTAGTCTGCACTCCAACTTACTGCGCATTACCTGTAGGCTGTTGTAAACACAACCACACTTGGTAAATTATTTTTACCTTTTTCCTTCATCCTTTTGGGCATGCAAGACCCCTTCTCAGGAGCTTGAAGTAAAAATATGAGGGGCATTGCCTGACCTGTGGTGGCGCAGTGGATAAAGCGTCGACCTGGGAACACTGAGGTTGCCAGTTCAAAACCCTGCACTGGTCTGGTCAAGGCACATATGGGAGTTGGTGCTTCCAGCTCCTCCCCCCTTTCTCTCTTTCTCTCTCTCTCTCTCTCTCTCTCTCTCTCACTCTTTGTCTCCTCTCTAAAATGAATAAAATAAAAATAAAATTTTAAAAAAAATGAGGGGCATTAAAGCAAAAGAAGGGGTTAACAGTGCACAGAAAAAGACTTGCTGCTATATCCACCTTTTGTTTTTAAACTGAGTTTAGGGGGGTTACATTGGTTAATAATATATAGGTTCCCCACTGCCAGGGAGCTCAGCTGGGTAGAGCTTGTCCTGCTACACCAAGGTACCAGGTTCTATCTGGGTCGGGGCACAAACAGGGATCAACCAATGATGCACAAAGAAGTGGAGAAACATCAGACTGGTGTCTGTCTGTTGGTCTGTCTCTCTCCCTTGCATCTTCTTCCCTCCCTATCCCTTTCTCTGTTTTTCTTTATTTTATTTATTGATTTGAGAGAGAGAAAGGTGGGGGGAGGAAGCAACACAGTAGTTGCTTCTGGTAGGTGCTCAGGGTTTCAAACCAGGGACCTCAGTATCCCAGGCCGATGCTCTAGCCACTGTAGCACCACAGGTCAGGCTGAAATGGATTTTAGAAAGAGAGGGAGGGGGAAAAGAAACATGGACCTGTTGTTCCACTTATTTATACATTCATTGTGTGATTCTTGTATGTGCCCTGCCCGGATTCAAATCCCCAGCCTTGGCGTTATCAGCACACGCTTGCAGGCCAAGGCAGGTATATCATTATTTTATACCTAATGAATCACCTCCTTAATCTAATCAAACTAGTTAAACTTTAGAAATTTTAAATTTCTTTTTTAAATTTCTTTTTATTTTATTCATTTTAGAGAGGAGGGAGAGAGAGAGAGAGAAAGAGAGAAAGGGGGGAGGAGCTGGAAGCATCAACTCCCCTATGTGCCTTGACCAGACCAGTGCAGGGTTTTGAACTGGCGACCTCCGTGTTCCCAGGTCGACGCTTTATCCACTGCGCCACCACAGGTCAGGCCATAGAAATTTTTTATACCATCTGGCTGGGAGTTCCCCACACTTCCATCTTAGCCGCCCAGTGTACGGACACTTACAGAAGCTTTAACCTCAATCCCCTCCCCCAAGCCTCCTCACCCCCAGCAGCCAGCTTCCCAGGGCATTAGGTTCTCTCCTTCTTTCCCTCCACATGGGCATTATTTAAAATTTTTAAAAGACTCTATTCATTGTAGAGGGAAGAGAAAGAGAGAGAAGAGAAGGGGAAGGAATTGGAGGAATCAGCCCCCATATGTGCCTTGACCAGGCAAGCCCAGGCGTTTGAACTGGAGGCCTCCTTGTTCCAGATGACGCTTGATCCACTGCGCCACTGCAGGCCAGGCTCCACCTGTGCAATTTGGACTCCTTCTCTGTTGGCTGGAAGCAAAGGACATTGCTGTGTCCACTGTCTGGCCAGTAAACATGGTCACAGGGGCTCAAATGTGACTCCAATGGATAGAGCATGGACCAGGAATGTTAAGGTCCCCCCCTCCCCCCGTGCTGGGTCAAGGCACACAGGACAAGCAACCAGTGAACAACTAAACTGAATCAACTATGAGTTGATACTTCTCAATCTCTTCCAACTCCTTCTATGTAAAATCAATAAATAAAGTATTTTTTAAAAAGCCCCACAGCCTGACCAGGCGGTGGCACACTGGATAGAGCATCCGACTGGGACACGGAGGACCCAGGTTTGAAACCCCGAGGTCGCTGGCTTGAGAGGGGTCTCATCTGGTTTGAGGGCGCGCTCACCAGCTTGAGCCCAAGGTCGTTTCCTTGAGCAAGGGGTTACTAGGTCCGCTTTAGCCCCCACCCCTCGTCAAGGCACATATAAGAAAGCAATCAATGAACAACTAAGATGCTGCAATGAAGAATTGATGCTTCTCATCTCTCTCCATTCCTGTCTGTCTGTCCCTATCTATCCCTTTCTCTGACTCTCTGTCCCTGTAAAAAAAAAAAAAAAAAAAAAAATAGAGCATCATCTTGAAGTGCACAGGTTGCCAATTCCATTCCAGTCAAGGCACAGACAGGAACGGATTGATGTTCCTGTGCTTCCTGTCTCTAAAATCAATAAAATAAACATTAAATAATAAAAAAACAAAACGCCCTCTGAAACCAGCCTTGTTACCACAGCTGCCTACCTTCTGAGGGCTGGTATAGGGAGATAGGTGGGATTGGCATCAGGGAAGCTACTCAATTATTATGTTTTCTTTTTTTTCCTGTATTTTTCTGAAGTGAGAAGCCAGAAGGCAGAGAGACAAACTCCCGGTGCACCGGATAGGGATCCACCTGGCATGCCCACCAGGGGGCGATGCTCTGCCCATCTGGGCTGTTGCTGTGTTGCAACCAGAGCTGTTCTAACAGCCACAGGAGGCAGAGGCCATGGAGCGTCCTCAGTGCCCGGGGCCAACTTTGCTCCAATGGAGCCTTGGCTGTGGGAGGGGAAGAGAGAGACAGAGAGAGAAAGAAGAGGGTAAGGGTGGAGAAGCAGATGGGTGCTTCTCCTGTGTGCCCTGGCCGGGAATCGAACCCTGATCTTCCACACGCTGGGCAGATGCTCTACTGCTGAGCCACGTGGGCAGGGCCGAAGCTCCTCAATTTTTAAAAATTGTGCCTGACCAGGCGGTGGCGCAGTGGATAGAGCGTCGGACTGGGATGCGACAGACCTGGGTTTGAGACCCTGAGGTTGCCAGCTTGAGCGCGGGCCCATCTGGCTTGAGCAAAAGCTCGCCAGCTTGGACCCAAGGTCGCTGGCTCCAGCAAGGGGTGGCTCAGTCTGCTGAAGGCCCGCGGTCAAGGCACATGTGAGAAAGCAATCAATGAACAACTATGGTGTCGCAACGGCAACGAAAAACTAATGATTGATGCTTCTCACCTCTCTCCGTTCCTGTCTGTCTGTCCCTATCTATCTCTCTCTCTGACTCTCTCTCTGTCCCTGTAAAAAAATAAATAAATAAAATAAAACTTGCTTAAAAAAAAAAAATTGTTCCAACTGCCTGACCTGGGGTGGCACAGTGGGTAAGGCATCCAGGGCTTGCCCGGTTCAGCCACATGCCCAAGAGTTGATGCTCCCAACCCCTCTAACCTGCACTTCCATTTATTTCTTTCTCTCTCCTCTCTAAAATAAAACAATAAAATATATTTAAAAAATTTTTTTTTATTACAGGGACAGAGAGAGAGAGAGTCAGAGAAAGGGATAGGTAGGGACAGACAGACAGGAACGGAGAGAGATGAGAAGCATCAATCATCAGTTTTTCGTTGCCGTTGTGACACCTTAGTTGTTCATTGATTGCTTTCTCACATGTGCCTTGACCGCGGGCCTTCAGCAGACCGAGCCACCCCTTGCTGGAGCCAGCGACCTTGGGTCCAAGCTGGCGAGCTTTTGCTCAAGCCAGATGGGCCCCGCGCTCAAGCTGGTGACCTCAGGGTCTCGAACCTGGGTCTTCTTCATCCCAGTCCAATGCTCTATTCACTGTGCCACCGCCAGGTCAGGCCAGACTTCCTTTTGCATCCCAAAACATCACTCCCCCTGGGATGGTACTGCATTCTCTTTGCTAGTTCTACAGTTCTCTCAGCCTGATCTTCCTGAGCTTACAAAGTGATTATTTTCCAAGTACTCTGTGCAAGGATGTACACGGAATGACATTGTATATTTCTTTTTTTAAGTGAAAGGAGGGGAGATAGTGACACAGATTCCTGCATGCACTCTGACAGAGACCGATATAGATCCACAGAGATCCACCCAACAACCTGCCTGGGGCCAATGCTCAACAGAGCTATTGTTAGCACCTGAGGCTGACACTGGGACCCATGGAGTTATCCTCGCCACACACCTGGACCATACACTGGAACCACTGGCTGAGGGAGGAGAAGAGAGAGAAGGGAGAGAGGGAGGAGAAGAGAAGCAGATAGTCACTTCTCCTGTGTGCCCTGACCAGGAATTGAACCTGGGCTACCCATATACCTGTTCGACGCTCTATCCACTGAGCCTACTGGCCAGGGCACATTTTATATTTCTTAATAAAATGCCTAGTCAATAATCTTACTGATCTAGCAACTGAAACTATTTTTTCCAAGGTTACTTTAGATTCCCTAAGTTCTATTTTTTTTTCTTTCTTTAAAGATTTTATTTATTGACTTGAGGGAGAGGAGAGAGAGAAGAGGGGGAGCGGGAAGTATCAACTTGTAGTAGTTGCTTCACATACGTGCCTTGCCCAGGCAAGCCCAGGGTTTCAAACCAGTGACGACCTCAGCGTTCCAGGTCGATGCTTTATCCACTGCCCCAGCTCTGCTCAGGTTCTTTCTTTCTTTTTTTTTTTTAATTATATTTTTATTTTATTCATTTTAGAGAGGAGACACAGAGTGAGAGAGAGAAAGAGAGAAAGGGGGGAGGAGCTGGAAGCTTCAACTCCCATATGTGCCTTGACCAGACCAGTGCAGGGTTTTGAACTGGCGACCTCAGTGTTCCCAGGTCAGTGCTTTATCCACTGCGCCACCACAGGTCAGGCTCAGGTTATTTCTTAATAAAGTATTGATAGGTCCTGGCCAATCTCCATCCTTTTCCACCTCCCCTCCCCTAGCCCCCCGCCCCCCCGCCAAGTAGTGATAGTGACTGCAGGCTTGTAGAGTCACTGTAATCAGCAGGGGACAGTCACAAATGTTCCTGCAGCTCTAAGGGTCCTGTGGTAAACGCACATCCCAATGAAGATTGATTTTTGTTGTGGCTAAATCCACTAGGCTACAGTTCAACTATCTTGAAGGTGAAACGTGCTTTTTATAAGCCAGCCCGAAGCCCAGGGACCTCTTAGATGATCATTTCCAAACTTCCAGGGCTAGGTATACCTGGATGTACCATTCCCTGATACTGGGTTTCCTTCAAAGGCAAGCAGTGAAAGGTTTGGTGAGCTTTGAGGTATAGATAAGCTCACAAAGTGCTTTTCTGGAATATTAATGCTTTTGTTTTTTTGTTTGTTTGTTTTACTGTTTAAGTGAAACTTATGGGACAAAATAACCTCTTTTTTTAAAATTGAATTTAGAGAGAGGTGAAGAGCGGGGAGGGGAGAGGAGGAGCGGGAAGCATCAACTCATAGTTTACTGCTCACAAAAATTAGGAGATATTTCTGCCTGACCTGTGGTGGCGCAGTGGATAAAGCGTCGACCTGGGAACACTGAAGTCGCCAGTTCAAAACCCTGCACTGGTCTGGTCAAGGCACATATGGGAGTTGATGCTTCCAGCTTCTCCTCCTTTCTCTCTCTCTCTCTCTCTCTCTCTCTCTCACTCTGTGTCTCCACTCTAAAATGAATAAAATAAAAACAGTAAAAAATAAAAAGATTAGGAGATATTTCAAAGTGAATAGGAAGCAATAAAGAAAACCAGCATATGATTATTTTTTTCATTAAACAGAGAACATCAGAAAAGCAAACAAGTGAGAGAAAGTTGTACAATTATGCACATGAGATGCAGAGCCAACTATTACTGCATTGGTGAAAATGCACCAGACAAAAGGCTGAACGTCCTCGGAGATCTCATGTCCCCTGGTCCCCTCATTTTAGTGAGTAGTTGTTTCTCCTATTCCTTGACCCAGGAAGCCCAGAATCTCGAACCCGCAACATCAGCATTCCAGGTTGACACTTTATCCACTGTGTCACAGCAGGCCAGGCAAAATATCCATTTCTAATTGTTCAGTTCAGTGGTACCTAGTACATTTATAGTGCTGTGTAACTATCACCTGGATCTAGTTTTTTCTTTAATTTTATTCATTTTAGAGAGGAGACACAGAGTGAGAGAGAGAGAGAGTGAGAGAGAGAAAGGGGGGAGGAGCTGGAAGCATCAACTCCCATATGTGCCTTGACCAGACCAGTGCAGGGTTTTTTTTTTTATTTTTTTAATTTTATTCATTTTAGAGTGGAGACACAGAGTGAGAGAGAGAGAGAAAGAGAGAAAGGGGGAAGGATCTGGAAGCATCAACTCCCATATGTGCCTTGACCAGACCAGTGCAGGGTGTTTTTTTTTATTTTTTTTATTTTATTCATTTTAGAGAGGAGACACAAAGTGAGAGTGAGAGAGAGAGAGAGAGAGAGAGAGAAAGGGGGGAGGAGCTGGAAGCATCAACTCCCATATGTGCCTTGACCGAACCAGTGCAGGGATTTGAACTGGCAACCTCAGTGTTCCCAGGTCAACGCTTTATCCACTGCGCCACCACAGGTCAGGCTGGATTAGTTTTGAGACATCATTTTAACCTGATCCTTTTTTTTTTTTTGGAGAGATGAAAAGGAAGAGAGAGGGAGAGCAATGGCAGGAGCAACACTCATTTGTTGGTTCCTTGTGTGTGCACTGACCTGGGATCGAACCAGGAACCTCAGGGTTTCCAGACTATGCTCTATCCAGCTGATCTAACCTGCCTGGGCCCATACAGTTGTTGTTTTGTTTTTTACAGAGAGAGTCAGAGAGGGATAGTTAGGGACAGACAGGAACGAAGAGAGATGAGAAACATCAATCACGAGGTTTTTTTTGTTGTTGTTTGGACACCCTAGTTGTTCATTGACTGCTTTCTCACATGTGCCTTGACCGCGGGCCTTCAGCAGACCGAGTAACCCCTTGCTCAAGTCAGTGACCTTGGGCCCAAGCTGGTGAGCTTTGCTCAAACCAGATGAGCCCATGCTCAAACTGGCGAGCTTGGGGTCTCGAACCTGGGTCCTCCGCATCCCAGTCCGACGCTCTATCCACTGTGCCACCGCCAGGTCAGGCTGCAGTTGATTTTTAAAGGGGCCCATTCCCCAAGCCTTGAGGATCTTACTGGGTCTTAAATTTTTTTTAATGTTTATTTTGTTGACTTTAGGGAGAGAGAGACAAGAACATTAATCTGTTCCTGTGTGTGCCCTGACCTTGGATCAAACCAGCAACCTCTATGCTTCAGGATGATGCTCTAGCCGACTAATCCATCCCCTTTCCGGGCCTTTCCTAACAGGGAGGCTGTGGAGGGAGTTACTTCTTGGATGCTAGCAGCTAGGTCATGAAGATCACCAAGGGAAAGAAGCCTTTAACAGGTCTTTGCAAGACAGGGGCTGCAAGTCTTTTTCCCCTCCCTTCTCAATTAAATACCAGACCTTTGTCATCAATCCTATTGGTTATTTGACATAACTGTTTAGGGCTGAACAGAGTACAGGTACTGAATGTGAGATTTAAACTAGGAACAGAACCCAGAACCAGGCACACACAAACGAGCCTTGTGGACTTGTGGGGGTCACGTGGCAAAAACCTGTTAACACCAGAGTTGGTGTCAAGGTTCAACATCTTAGTGAACTGGACTTTACTTTGACCGTTAAATAATTTTAGGGAAGCCAGTACTTTTAAATCTCCCCATATGCTCACCTGTGAAAGTCACACTACTTAACATCGAGCATGGTGGAATGAGGGTTGGTAAATAGGTAAATTACACATAAGAGCAACAAAGGCCTGGAGTCCTTCTGCTGGGGCACCCGGTTCTCAGTGACACCCCCCTGAAGTGCTAGTGGGGAGTTTAAGATGTAGTTAACTAATAGAAATGTGGCATTGCTGTCTCAGCATCCTTTCATAAATAAGAACATTAGGCTGAGGAATTAACCAAACTCTTTGTCATTTTAAAATATGAGAAGTGGAGACCAGGGACTAATGCACTTGGACCTAAGTCAGCAAGCCAGCAAGCCAGTGCTTGAACTCACCTCTCACTGCTGATTTAGGCCTCACGTTCTCTTTCAGGTTGAATCCAGATTCAACATGAGGCCTTTATCAGGTGTGCTTACAGAAACCAGCAGCCATTACCTTCCTAGCTAACTGCCTCTCCTTTGCCTGTTTCTCCACGAACAACCCCAAGTCCGGTTTGAGGCCACCCTTCCACAGGGGTGAAGCCCCTGACCCACCCTGAGACAACCGTGTTAGTACGGCCCTTACTTTTTTGGACCCACAAACCCAACCCACTGTAAACAAGCAGAGTTGTTTTTCTGCAAGTCTCAAAGAATACCATTCCCTAAAAGAAAGATATCACAATCCAATAATAGCCTCATTTCTCAGATTCAAAACCTTTGCTAAGAGGCAAATTCCCCGACTTGAGATACTCTACGGACTGGTGAGGGCCATTCTGACTTCCAAATGAAGAGGCAGACACGACATCACTCAACTTATTTTGACTTTATTTACTCCAAACAGTTAAAAATAAAAATATAAAAAGCCGAGTTTGGTATGAGTATTACAAAAAAAGAAAATAAAGAGGGCAGTAGAAACTCATCTGCACAATTACAGTCAGGAGGAGAAAACACAGCAAGTTACTGCACAAAACCTTCAGTTCAACTGTGCAAACCACTTGCAAAGTTGAGAGCTGATGAAACGTACATACACAAAACAATAGCAAGTACTTACATAAAACACGAGCAATCTGGGGAAGGTGTCCTAATCCACCTCCTCAATGGTGGGGCCTGAGCCTCCCTTAGGGGCCTGCGCCCCGAAGCCACCGGCCCCGGGGCCGCCCGCCCCCTGGTACAGGCCGCTGATGACGGGGTTACACACCTGCTCCAGCTCCTTCCTCTTGTGCTCAAACTCCTCCTTCTCCGCCAGTGAGTTGGCGTCCAGCCAGGTAATCACCTCCTGGCACTTGTCCAGCACCCGCTTCTTGTCCGCCTCGCTGACCTTGCCCTGCAGCCCCTCGTCCTCCACAGCGCTCTTCATGTTGAAGGCGTACGACTCCAGCGCGTTCTTGGCCGCCACCCGCTCGCGCTGCACCTCGTCCTCCGCCTTGTAGCGCTCGGCCTCCTGCACCATGCGCTCGATCTCCTCCTTGCTCAGGCGGCCCTTGTCGTTGGTGATGGTGATCTTGTTGGCCTTGCCCGTGCTCTTGTCCGTGGCCGTGACGTTCAGGATGCCGTTGGCGTCGATGTCAAAGGTCACCTCGATCTGGGGCACGCCCCTGGGCGCCGGAGGGATGCCACTCAGCTCGAAGCGCCCCAGTAGGTTGTTGTCCTTGGTCATGGCCCTCTCGCCCTCGTACACCTGGATCAGCACCCCGGGCTGGTTGTCCGAGTAGGTGGTGAAGATCTGCGTCTGCTTGGTGGGGATGGTGGAGTTGCGCTTGATCAGGGCGGTCATCACGCCCCCGGCCGTCTCCAGACCCAGCGACAGGGGAGCCACGTCCAGCAGCAGCAGGTCCTGCACGTTCTCGGACTTGTCCCCCATCAGGATGGCCGCCTGCACCGCCGCCCCGTACGCCACCGCCTCGTCCGGGTTGATGCTCTTGTTGAGGTCGCGCCCGTTGAAGAAGTCCTGCAGCAGCTTCTGCACCTTGGGGATGCGCGTGGAGCCGCCCACCAGCACCAGGTCGTGGATCTGCGCCTTGTCCAGTTTGGCGTCGCGCAGGGCCTTCTCCACGGGCTCCAGGGTGCCCCGGAACAGGTCGGAGCACAGCTCCTCGAAGCGCGCCCGCGTGATGGACGTGTAGAAGTCGATGCCCTCGAACAGGGAGTCGATCTCCAGGCTGGCCTGCGTGCTGGACGACAGGGTCCTCTTTGCCCGCTCGCAGGCCGTGCGCAGCCGACGCACGGCTCGCTTGTTCTGGCTGATGTCCTTCTTGTGCTTCCTCTTGAACTCCTCCACGAAGTGGTTCACCAGCCGGTTGTCAAAGTCCTCCCCTCCAAGGTGCGTGTCCCCGGCCGTGGCCTTCACCTCGAAGATGCCGTCGTCGATGGTCAGGACGGACACGTCGAACGTGCCCCCGCCCAGGTCGAAGATGAGCACGTTGCGCTCCCCCTTGCCAGTCCTGTCCAGCCCGTAGGCGATGGCGGCCGCTGTTGGCTCGTTGATGATCCTCAGCACGTTCAGCCCCGCGATCACCCCCGCGTCCTTGGTGGCCTGGCGCTGCGAGTCGTTGAAGTAGGCCGGCACGGTGATCACCGCGTTGGTCACAGGGTAGCCCAGGTACGCCTCGGCGATCTCCTTCATCTTGGTCAACACCATGGACGAGATCTCCTCGGGGTAGAACGCCTTGGTCTCCCCCTTGTAGCTCACCTGCACCTTGGGCTTGTCCCCGTCGCTGATCACCTGGAAAGGCCAGTGCTTCATGTCCGACTGCACCACCGCGTCGCCGAACTTGCGGCCGATCAGCCGCTTGGCGTCGAACACGGTGTTCTGCGGGTTCAGCGCCACCTGGTTCTTGGCCGCGTCCCCGATCAGCCGCTCCGTGTCGGTGAAGGCCACGTAGCTGGGGGTGGTGCGGTTGCCCTGGTCGTTGGCGATGATCTCCACCTTGCCGTGCTGGAACACCCCGACGCACGAGTAGGTGGTGCCCAGGTCGATGCCGATGGCCGTGCTTTTAGCCATGCCGCCGCCTTGTTCTCGCGCCGGCGCTGAGGTTCGGGTCTCTTCTGAAATCCGAGGTCCGGGTCCGCGACGAGAACCTCGATCCTTTCCGAAGCGGGAGATGGAACGCCGGGGCCGCAGAAGTTCGTCCTCGGAGGCTCGGGCCCGTGGAGGGTGCGTCCACGAACAATAGGCGGACACTAACCGAGAGAGAGTCAGTGTAGGCGACGGGGTTGCTCTGGGTAGCGGCGGCGGCTCGTATTTATAATTCTTCTCCGAGTCCCGCCTCTTCCCCGCTCCCCCAATCCCTGCGTTCGGCGGAGCGGCGGGTCGGGAATGTTCTCGGGGGTTCGCTGTGCGTCCTGCCCCCTGGGCTTTCTCAAACCAATCAGCGCCCTGGGTGCCGCCCCTCCAGAACCCTCCAGACTTTTCTGGGGCTTGCTGGGCGGGTGCGGCCCCGGGAGGGGGGAGGAATGTGGGGGTGGGCGGAGCCTCGGGGTGGGAGGGGCCCGCGTGGCTGTCGTGGTGACGGTGAGAAGGGGGTGGGAGGGGGCGTGGACATGCTGACGCCCCACCCCGCGACCGCGTTACAATGGAAGTGCTGTGTCTGACCTCACCGCTCGTAGTGAAACGGGGTGATGGGACCCGGTTTGGCTCAAAGTTGTAGGGCGGGCGGGTGGGGGTGGGTGGGGGGACTGCTGGCCGCACACGGTGGGTGTTGAGTGAATCCCCACCGACTGGGGCTTCGCAAACCGAACATTGCCAAACTGGATCGAAGACGGCGGGAGACTAGGTGACCCGGGGGCCGGGTGTAATGGGGTGGGAATAGGCTGGACTGGTCGGTCCTTGTTTGAGACAGTGCCACAAGGCTATCTAGCTCGTTCAAATCTAAGTTTGGGGGGCGTGCATACCACGGAGGGGGAGCCTTTGAGGAGCTCAAGGTATAGCTGCTGGAAAGAGGTAGAGGAGCCGGTTTGTCATTGTCTCTAGATAACGGGAATGTGGGGGGTTTTTTTTTTGTTTTTTTTTTTACAGGGACAGAGAGAGAGATAGATAGGGACAGACAGACAGGAACGGAGAGAGATGAGAAGCATCAATGATTGCTTTCTCACATGTGCCTTGACCGCGGCCTTCAGCAGACCGAGCAACTCCTTGCTGGAGCCAGCGACCTTGGGTCCAAGCTGGCGAGCTTTTGCTCAAGCCAGATGGGCCCACACTCAAGCTGGCAACCTCGGGGTCTCGAACCTGGGTCTTCCACATCCCAGTCTATTCACTGCGCCACCGCCTGGTCAGGCGGGGACGTTTTTTTTGAAGTTCACTTATTTACTTTTAAATTATTATGATTTTACAGTCAAATAATTATTGATTGATTTGCAGGAGAGAGACATTCACTTGTTGTTCCGCTCAGTTGTGCACTGACTGGCGGCTATATGTGTCCTAACCAGGTTCACCCCTGCACGAACCCTTGGTGTTTCGAGTTGATGCTCTTAAGGGACTGAGCTAACTGGCTAGGGCCCATAATGGGACTTTTTAAGGTAAAAGGTTAAACAAAGATACTAGGTGGAGTGCATCACCTCACCTGATAAAACCTCTGAGGGCTCCAGAGGGGTCCTAACAGCCCCCCGATTTGCTCCCACATATCTCTAGAAGAGGGTAAAGGAGCCCAGGAAGGCAGCTAAACCCAAGTGTGGCGATTAATGTCTCCTGCAGAGACCAGAAGGTAAAACAATCTTAGTTCAGCAGGAGACAGATCTAGTCTCAGAATAAAATGTATCACAGACTTGAGTCAGGAAGTGTGAGAAATTCAAAACAATTACACCCCACTGTGCCTGCCTGACCTGTGGTGGTGCAGTGGATAAAGTGTCGTCCTGGAACAGTGAGGTCGCAGGTTCAAAACCCTGGGCTTGTCTGGTCAAGGCACATATGGGAGTTGATGCTTTGTGCTCCTCCCCCTTCTCTCTAAAAATGAATAAATAAGAAACATTTATGAAAAAAAAATTACACCCACTGCCTTCCCCCTTCCAGTGGGCTAAGAATGCTAAGGCGTAGGTCTACCTTGTCCGAAGAACATGGTAGCATTGTCTAGAAGAGATATTTGTACACCAAAAAGGTATTTGTAATCATGACAGCATTATTCACAATAGCCATCAGGTAGAAGCAGCCTAAATGTCCACAGAGGGAATAAATAAATAAAATGTGGATACCCCATAGAATTTTATTTCACTTTAAAAAAGAAGGAAAATCAGCCTGACCAGGCGGTGGCGCAGTGGATAGAGCATCGGACTGGGATGCAGAAGACCCAGGTTCAAGACCCCGAGGTCGCCAGCTTGAGCACGGGGCCCATCTGGCTTGAGCAAAAGCTCGCCAGCTTGGACCCAAGGTCGCTGGCTCCAGCAAGGGGTGGCTCGGTCTGCTGAAGGCCCACAGTCAAGGCACATGTGAAAAAGCAATGAATGAACAACTATGGTGTCGCAACGGCAACGAGAAACTAATGATTGATGCTTCTCACCTCTCTCTGTTGCTGTCTGTCTGTCCCTATCTATCCCTCTCTCTGACTCTCTGTCCCTGTAAAAAAAAATTTTTTTAATAAATAAATAAAAAAGAAGGAGAATCATATGGCCTGACCAGGCAGTGTTGCAGTGGATAGAGTATCGGACTGGGACACTGATGACCCAGGTTCAAAGCCCCAAGGTCCACTGGCTTGAGCACTGGGTCACTGGCTCGGCTGGAGCTTCTTGGTCAAGGCACAGAAGAGAAAGCAATCAATGAACAACTAAGGCGCTGCAATGAGTTGATGCTTCTCATCTCTCTGCCTTCCTGTCCTGCAAAAAAGTAAAATAAAATAAATTTTTTAAAAAGTTGATGAAATATGTTACTACGCTAAGTGAAGTACGCCAGTCAGAAAAAGAGAAATAGTGTATAATTCCTCTAGTATGAGTTATCGAGAGCAGTAAAGTTTGCAGCGATGTCAAGGGGTGGTTTCCAGGGTCTGATGGGAGTAGGGAATGGTGAGTTGTTTAAAGGGCATGGAATTTCACTTCTGCAAGATAAAGAGTTCTGGAGACTGGCTAGACAACAATGCGAATGAACTTACTACTGGTAAATTTCATGTCATGAGTATTTTACCACAGCTAAAAATAGTAAATTAAAGAAGTACCCTGCTGAGACTTTAATCTCATTTTTTTTTTCTCAATAGGTCTCGGAAAACCATGGGTACTGCTAAGGCCACGGCCATCGGCATCGACCTGGGCACCACCTACTCGTGCGTCGGGGTGTTCCAGCACGGCAAGGTGGAGATCATCGCCAACGACCAGGGCAACCGCACCACCCCCAGCTACGTGGCCTTCACCGACACGGAGCGGCTGATCGGGGACGCGGCCAAGAACCAGGTGGCCATGAATCCTCAGAACACTGTCTTTGATGCCAAACGTCTGATTGGCAGAAAATTTAATGACCCTGTAGTGCAATCAGATATGAAACTTTGGCCTTTTCAAGTAATCAATGAAGGAAGCAAGCCCAAGGTGCTGGTGTCCTACAAAGGAGAGAAGAAAGCGTTCTACCCAGAGGAGATCTCGTCCATGGTGCTGACCAAGATGAAGGAGACCGCGGAGGCTTTTCTGGGCCACTCGATCACCAACGCGGTGATCACCGTGCCGGCCTATTTCAATGACTCTCAACGCCAGGCCACCAAGGATGCCGGCGTGATTGCAGGTCTCAACGTGCTAAGAATTATCAATGAGCCCACAGCTGCCGCCATCGCCTATGGCTTAGATAGAGCAGGTCAGGGAGAGCGACACGTTTTGATCTTCGACCTGGGCGGGGGCACGTTCGACGTGTCCGTCCTGACCATCGACGACGGCATCTTCGAGGTGAAGGCCACGGCCGGGGACACGCACCTTGGAGGGGAGGACTTTGACAACCGGCTGGTGAACCACTTCGTGGAGGAGTTCAAGAGGAAGCACAAGAAGGACATCAGCCAGAACAAGCGAGCCGTGCGTCGGCTGCGCACGGCCTGCGAGCGGGCAAAGAGGACCCTGTCGTCCAGCACGCAGGCCAACTTGGAAATTGATTCACTTTTCGAGGGCATCGACTTCTACACGTCCATCACCAGAGCCCGGTTTGAAGAGCTGTGTGCAGACCTCTTCAGGAACACCCTGGAGCCCGTGGAGAAGGCTCTTCGGGACGCCAAGATGGATAAGGCTAAAATCCATGACATTGTTTTAGTTGGGGGCTCCACGCGCATCCCCAAGGTGCAGAGGCTGCTGAAGGACTACTTTAATGGCCGCGACCTCAACAAGAGCATCAACCCGGACGAGGCGGTGGCGTACGGGGCGGCGGTGCAGGCGGCCATCCTGATGGGGGACAAGTCCGAGAAGGTGCAGGATCTGCTGCTGCTGGACGTGGCTCCCCTGTCGCTGGGTCTGGAGACGGCCGGGGGCGTGATGACCGCCCTGATCAAGCGCAACTCCACCATCCCCACCAAGCAGACGCAGATCTTCACCACCTACTCGGACAACCAGCCCGGGGTGCTGATCCAGGTGTACGAGGGCGAGAGGGCCATGACCAAGGACAACAACCTGCTGGGGCGCTTCGAGCTGAGTGGCATCCCTCCGGCGCCCAGGGGCGTGCCCCAGATCGAGGTGACCTTTGACATCGACGCCAACGGCATCCTGAACGTCACGGCCACGGACAAGAGCACGGGCAAGGCCAACAAGATCACCATCACCAACGACAAGGGCCGCCTGAGCAAGGAGGAGATCGAGCGCATGGTGCAGGAGGCGGAGCGCTACAAGGCGGAGGACGAGGTGCAGCGCGAGAGAATCGCAGCAAAAAATGGCTTAGAATCCTATGCTTTTAATATGAAGAGTGCTGTGGGTGAGGAAGGGTTGAAGGGTAAGATCAGTGAGTCGGATAAAAAGAAAATACTGGACAAGTGCAATGAGGCCCTTTCCTGGCTGGAGGCCAACCAGCTGGCGGAGAAGGAGGAGTTTGAGCACAAGAGGAAGGAGCTGGAGCAGGTGTGTAACCCCGTCATCACCAAACTCTACCAGGGCGGATGCACTGGGCCTACCTGCGCGACGGGGTTCACACCTGGACGGGCCACCACGGGCCCCACAATTGAAGAAGTAGACTAATCTTATTTGGAGCTGGAAGGTTCTACAGTGCCTCTCAGGTGAATTTGTTCCCCTCGCCTTCAGACTTTGTTATGATTCTTGAATTGACTGGACCGGAACCTAAGTGACCATCATTTTGGGAATTCTAAAGAGAGAGTCTCACATGCCACCTTTCCACACTCCACGTCCTGCTTCCGACTCTGGAATGAGACTCTTAGGGAAACGAGGCCCCTCTGTGAACCGACGGATGAATTTGAATGTCTGTTATTTATCTCCAGACTTTCCCAACTTTCTTCTTCCTGTGTGGAGAGCTATTTGTCCTTCAGTAAATTTGTTCCTAAAGCAGATTTTTTCTGGTATCCTTAGGCTGTGAGTGTATTTTGAAAAAGTACGTGGCAAGAGCCTGTGTGGTTGGAGTGTGAGCTATTGTGCATGACTAAGCTGTTAAGGGGCAACGTATTTGAATTTTCATGAGCTCATTGTTTTAAACAGGAAAATGATGTGATCATCAGTTCACTTTCAGCCCAGCGAGAGCAGTTACTCGCCATAATCACTACTTATATTCCATGATAGACTGGTTTAGGTGCTCAGAGTTCAGCTGGGGAACAAGCTTCTCCTTGATGTTATCCTACAGGTGGGGTCGAGGTCCGGTGTCTGTGCACCCCGAGTCCATTATTATATCTTTTACATGCAGAAAGCATCTCTACAACAAACCCCTGACAAATGGGTACTTCCGTGCAAGATGAGACATGGAGGGTCTGGTATGGTCTTATTTCTTGAAAAAAAATACTTTCACCTGTTAGGTCATATCACATGTGTATGAAAGTCTTGGGGACAAGGGCATAGAAATATGTGTAACTGAATTTGTAACCCTTTGTATTTGAGGGGGCACATCTGGGTGAAATAGAGTGAGGAGGCATGGCTGTCCCATGGTGGTTTTATTTTCTATCAGCAAGTAAAGGAGACAGGATTCATATCCGAAGCTCTGCCTCCTTTTATTTATTTGTTTAATAGATGTTTAAGTGATTATTTAATTTACTTTAGACAAAGAGGAAGGGAGAGGGAGAGAGAGAGAGAGAGAGAAGGGGGAGATGGTCGCTTCTCCTTTGTGACTTGACAGGAATCAAACCCAGAACATCACACGCTCGCTGGGCTGAATCTCTACCACTGAGCCAACCAGCCAGGGCCAGGAGTGAAACTTTATTGCCTGGCCTGTGGTGGCACAGTGGATGGGGTGTCAACCTGGAATGCTGAGGTCGCCAGTTGGAAACCCTGGGCTTACCCGGTCAAGGCACATGTGGGAGTTGATGCTCTCTGCCCTTCCCCCTTCTCTCTCTCTCTCTCTCTTTCCCCTATCTAAAATAAATAAACAAAAATCTTATTTTTTAATTTATTGATTTTAGAGAGAGGAGAGAAAGAGTCAGAAACACGGATGTTTCCATATGTGCCCTGACCCGGGATCAAAATGGCATCTCTAACCAACCAATCCTACCAGGGCAGGAGCCAAACCTTTCATAGTCATCCTGGTCTTGGGGGCTGAACATGTCATCTCCCCCCTCCATGGTTTTACTGTTTGTTTAATATAATCCAGTTTTGTATGTATCATTTGCACGTGACAACTAATGTAGGGAATTTAAGTAAAAAGAAATTAGATGATCATCCGCTACCGCCACTACCCCCACAGCCATATACTATAATGAAGGGCTGGCCTGATTCTTGTTCCCCTACGGTCCTCACACTTCTTAAAGCAGTCAGGGAATAGCAGATTAGCAGAATGGTCCTGGTTGTGTTACAGGCAAAACAACATGGCCTCGATTTCTGTCTTACTGAAAGAATTCAATCAAGAGACAAAGCGCAGCAAGCCAAGTTAAGAGTTTATTGGCCGCGCAGGAGGGAAGTCAGGAAAGGGGGCCTCAGAGACACGTTCAGGGGCTCAGCCCGGGACCAGCTGCTGTGGCCCAGAGTGCTCCCCTAGCTGCAAGTCTCCTGAGGTCCCTTTAGAGCTTAGGAGATCCAGGCCAGGAAGAGTCGCCGGCGGAGAAGAGAGGGAGGGGAAGGGAAAAGGAACCGGCTTTCTCCCGGGAGAGCGGGTGTTCTTTTTTGGGGGGGAATTGTTACTCTTTAAGGAACTGTAACCTATACAGAAAAGTGTACATACATAAGGAGGCTTCACAAACATCCCCACGGTTTTCAGTAGGAAGTGTCTCCAGGGTGTGAGCCAATCGCACAGCGGACTGCGCGGCCTAGGACGAGAAAAGCCTCGGAGAAGCGAAGAGCTTCTGGGACCTTCTTGCAGCAGCTGGGGCCGCGCCTGCGCGGTGGAGCCCGCCGCGCCGCCGCCGCCGCTGAGGGCGGGGCCTGGGAGGCGGGAAGCCCCGCCCCGTCTCGGCGTCTGCGCGCCCGCCGCTCCACGCCGCCGGCTCTGTGAAGCCGGCCCGCCGCGCGCTCGCCTTCGGGACTCCGCGCCGCCCGCGCCGCCCGCGCCGCTCCCCGCCGGTCCCGGCCGCCGCGCGCGCGCGGGCTCGCGCTCCGTCTCCCGCGGCATCAGGGCGCCAGGGCCTCGCCTTCCCGGTCGGGCCGGCTGCCCGCTGCGCGAGCGCCATGGTAGGTGCCGTGACGTCACAAGGGGCGCCCTCGGGGAGCGTGGGCGGGCCGAACGGTTGGGGTCGGGGTCGCGGCCCGCGGCGCTGCAGTGGGGCCCCGGGGTGCCCTCCGCCCTTAGTGCCTGCGCCCCGAGATGCCTGGGACCCCCGGAGAGCTGCTGGACTGAGCCCCCCGCCGGGTCGGCCCGAGGGGTGCTGGGCGGAGCCCCTCTGCGGGGCCGATGCTGGAGGCTCAGGGAAGTGTGCAGAATCTCTGCGCCCCAGCCGTTCCTGTCCGCCGCCCAGGGTTCCTTCTCGGGAAGTTCTGAGACCTGCCACAGACGTGGTGGGGACCCCAGGACCAGTATTTGGTGGTGGTGGCCCAAGGCCACTCCTCTCCACCACGTCTCTCCCCGTGTGACAGTTTTCCCTCTCTTGCCCAATATAGCTCTTCTATTCCTTTTTCAAGTCCCTTGTGGGCAAAGATGTGGTCGTGGAGCTGAAGAATGACCTGAGGTAGGTCCCTGCTGCAAAGAGTCTGTTGGGGGTGGGTGTGCCGAGGACCCTGGAACCTCTTTAACTGGACAATATTATTTGAGGGCAAGGTGGGAGAGATACAGAAGAAATAAATGACTTGTGCCTTAAAACTGACAGATTAGCTGGGGTGTTATTTCTTGTATTGGAAAAAAACCAATATGTACATAAAGAGTAAGTTTACAGAGGTTAGAGAGGAGGCATCAACATTTTTACAAAATAGACAGTTTTGTTTTTTTCCAATTAAACTATATGCTTCTTTGACTCAACTTCAGTAAACATAAGAATCATTTCCACGCCTGACCAAGCGGTGGCGCAGTGGATAGAGCGTCGGACTGGGATGCGGAAGACACAGGTTCGAGACCCCGAGGTCGCCAGCTTGAGCGCGGGCCCATCTGGCTTGAGCAAAAACTCGCCATCTTGTACCCAAAGTCGCTGGCTCCAGCAAGGGGTGGCTCGGTCTGCTGAAGGCCCGCGGTCAAGGCACATGTGAGAAAGCAATCAATGAACAACTATGCTGTCGCAACGGCAACGAGAAACTAATGATTGATGCTTCTCACCTCTCTCCGTTCTTGTCTGTCTGTCCCTGACTATCCCTCTCTCTGACTCTCTCTCTGCCATGTAAAAAAATAAAAAACAAGAATCATTTCCACATGTAAAGATGTATGTACAAAGTTGTAGGGTTTGTTTTCTTTTAAGTGAGAAACAGGAAAGGGAGAGAGATGAGAAGCATCAACTCATAGTTGCAGCACTTTAGTTGTTCATTGACTGCTTTCTCAGACGTGCCTTGACTGGGGGACTTAAGCTGAGGCAGTGACCCCTTGCTCAGGCCACCGACCCTGAGCTCAAGCCTGATAAGCCCATGCTCAAGCTGGTGACCTCAGGGTTTTTTGTTTTTTTTTTTCAGAGACAGAGAGTCAGAGAGAGGGATAGATAGGGACAGACAGACAGGAACAGAGAGAGGTGAGAAGCATCAATCATTAGTTTCTCACATGTGTCTTGACCGCGGGCCTTCAGCAGACCGAGCCACCCCTTGCTGGAGCCAGCGACCTTGGGTCCAAGCTGGCGAGCTTTTTTTTTTTTTTTTTGCTGAAGCCTGATGGGCCCGCACTCAAGCTGGCGAGCTCGGGGTCTCGAATCTGGGTCTTCCGCGCCCCAGTTCGAGGCTCTATCTACTGCGCCACCGCCCGGTCAGGCGACCTCAGGGTTTTGAACCTGGGACCTCAGCATCTCAAGTCAGCTCTATCCACTACGCCATTACCAGGCAGACAGCTTTTACACTTTTTCTATTTTATTTATTGGTTTTTACAGAGGATAGAGAGAAAGGCAGGGAGAGGAGTGGGAAGCATCAACTTGTAAGTAGTTGTTTGTTGCATGTGCCTTGACCTGGCAAGCCCAGGGTTTCAAACCAGCAACCTCAGCACTCCAGGTCGATGCTTCATCCACTGTACCACCACAGGTCCGGCAGGAGGTAATTTTAATGGAAGAAACATTGACATGGCAGAGAAGGGTAAGGAGAGAGCCTCAGCTTTTATTTACATTGCAGATTTTCTATGTGACATCAGCAGGGCGTAAAGTATTTTTTTTTAATTAGGTTTTTTTCTTTCATAATCGAGATTTTTATTGGTTGTTTTGAGGATAAGTAAACAGATATTTTAATTTGTACACAATTCTTTTTTTTAATGTTTTTAAAAACTTGACTCATTTAGAGAGGAGAGAGAAAAGAGGGGGAGGAGCAGGAAACATCAACTCCCCGTATGTGTCTTGACCTGGCAAACCCCGGGTTTCGAACTGGAGACCGCAGCATTCCAGGTTGAAGCTTTATCCACTGCACCACCACAGGTCAGGCCGAGCATAGGGTATTGATAGCATATCAGTTACAGCTATATAGAGACAAGTGTGGAAGCCAGAACCAACCCTAAGCAATTCTGTGAGACAACTTGTTTTTATTTTTCTCTTTTGTCCTTCCTGGGCCTTCCACATGGGAAAAAACTGTTATGTTTTAGCTCTAAGACCTACAGCAAGGACAAGATTCAAAGGTAGTCCACTGGGTTGGGAAAAGAGCTCTTTCTCTTAGGTTTATTGTCAGACTGTTTTTTGGTTTTGTTTTTTAATTGATTTTTAGAGAAAGGAAGGGAGACGGAAACATTGTTCTGTATATGCCCTGACTGGGGACTGAACCCACAACCTCTGTATATCAGGATGATGTTCTAACCAACCGAGCTGTCTGGCCAGTGCTCAGACCACTTTAATGCCAAATATCTCATTCTTAAAGGATTCAGTGAAATAATACCCCCTTCCTTATAGAATTCCTGAAAGTTACCTCATTGCTGTGGTTGGTGTTAAGTTACTGTTAAAGACTTTTCTGCCACTAAGGATATGGTGACACTGCCACTGAGATAGTAGAGCTCAGACACTGGGGTTTTTTGTTTGTTTTGTTTTTTCAAGAGGAGGGAGATTGTGAGACAGACTCCTGCATGCACCCCAACCGGGATCCAGCTGGGGCCAAGCTTGAATCAATTGAGCTATCTTTATTTAAGGCTTTATTTATTCATTTTAGAAAGGGGAGAGAGGGGGAGACAGAGAAGGGGGGGAGCAGGAAGCATCAACTACCATATAAGCCTTGACCAAGGAAGCCAGGGTTTCAAACCGGCGACCTCAGCGTTCCAGCTTTACCCACTGCACCACCACAGGTCAGGCACGATAATGACATTTTTAAAAATTGACATTTCTTACAATAATCTCATTAACAATATTTTAATGCCCCCCAAATAGGAAGGACAATAAAGAAAAGTTATTTTTAGGATAAAATATTGACAGTCTTGAGCACACTCAATACATGCTATACTACTAGCCTGTGTTTCCTCTTTTGTCACAGACTCAAAACCTTTCAGCACATGTCAGTGTTTGTGAACCAGGGTTCTGGGGAACTTAGAATCCAGTGATGACACACAGGACGGTTAGGATCAGGGTGGCCTGGACTGAGGTGTAAAGTAAGGAGACCCTGGTTTGTAGAAGTCAGAAGAGAGAATTACAGAAACACAGTGCGGGTTCATGGGACCTACGGGGTAGAGGGTGTGAGGCTTAGTGTTGAAGCCACTGACAAGCTGGGGGAGAGAGGTAGCAAAGCTTAGAGCGCTGGTGTACAGGTAGTATTCCTTATTGCCATGTCAGGGTCCCGGGGACTGGGGGAGGAACATCCCTTGTCCTTTCATCAAGAGAAATGCTAGCTGCTTTATCTATTTTACATGTGGAACTCTGGTTCCAAAGCAGTAAATGTTTGAAAATAGCGGAAGGTTCTTGGGTCAGACAGATGTGGGCTTATTTGTTCTAAACTTGAACAAATTGAGCCCCTGGGTGGTATAGCTACTTTGTAAAGTAGCTAAGAAATTATAAAGTGGCTGTGAAAATTACAAATGCTATACAGAATACAGGAGAAATATAAGTGTAGTGCATAACAGTTGTCTAATGGCAGCTCTGGAGTGGGCTGGTGTAGGGAGAAATGTACAATCTAAAATGAGAGTGCCCTGGAAGCCGTCTGCCACTCTAGGGCTCAGGAGTGCCCCCTTCTCGCTTCCCCCAGCCATGTTCTTATCTAAGCTCTCCAGTCACCTCTGTTGCTGATGGTGTCAGTTAATTTTGTTCTTCCTTCCCTCTGTCCCTGACAGCATCTGTGGAACTCTCCATTCTGTGGATCAGGTGAGACAATACAAGAGCCCAGGACTGGCTTGGGGCAGGAGATGGGGAGAGTTTAATGGTGGGGCACTCGTATCTTGTCTCCAGGGCTAACAGTGGTGTTCATCTTCTTGTCTTAGTATCTCAACATCAAGCTAACCGACATCAGTGTCACAGACCCTGAGAAATACCCTCACATGGTGAGTTGGAGATGGTGGAAAAGAGGAAACACCTCTAAAAGCAGGACATTTCTTTTTGAGTGAGAGGAGGGGAAATAGACAAACTCCCTCCTGCATGCACCCCATTGGGGATCCACCTGGCAAACCCCCCCCTACTAGGGCCAATGCTCTCATCAACTGAGCTATTTTTAGTGCCTGAGGCTAACGCTAGGACCAACAGCAATCCTCAGTGCCTGGAGAGAGGCTCAAACCAATTGAGCTACTGGCTATGGGACTGGAAGAGTGAGAGAAGGGGGTGGCAGGCAGGGAAGGGGGGAAGCAGATGGTTGCTTCTGTGTGCCCTGACCAGGAATTGAACCCGGGACATCTATATGCCCGGCTGATGTCTTACTACTGAGCCAACCAGCTAGGGCGGTAGAGTACATTTTTAAAGGTGTTTTCACGTTTTCCTACCTTTGACCAGTTATCAGTGAAGAACTGCTTCATCCGCGGCTCTGTGGTCCGCTACGTGCAGCTGCCAGCCGATGAGGTGGACACGCAGTTACTGCAGGACGCAGCAAGAAAAGAGGCCCTGCAGCAGAAACAGTGATGGCTCCCCCTCTCCTGTGCCCTCCCCACTTCTGTTTGGGTCCTTGACCCAGTGTTCCAGCCAAGGACACCTCCACCCATACTTGAGGTGTTGCGTCTTTGGTTTTTTTTAACAGTGAAGGCACCTTTTTCTTTTTTTTAAAGTGATGAGTAGATCATAGGACTAATAATGGGGAGAGCTATCCTCAGTGAGAAGGGGGAAGATAAGTTGTCTGGGGAACTTCAAGGTGTTCCTTAACCCGGCACATGCCTTACTCCTTCCTCAGAGACGGTGGGAGAGGCCCCTAGCTCTCTCCAGAGCAGCATGCAGTTCATTTTGGGGGTGGAGGGAATCTGTCCCGCATCGGGAATAAAACTTATGATGCACATTTCTGGTTCTGTGTGTTTGGTGAGGGAGGCTGGAGGGTGGGAAAGGGTTTGAATTCATTCAGGCTGTTCCCCTTCGTTGCCCAGCTTCCCAAGATTACCTGCCACTACTGTCCGTGGTCTAGGCCCCCGTCTACTGCCACCTCGGAGGGACGACAGTTTGCTGAACGCGCCCCTCCCTACGTGGCCTTTTGCTCAGACTGCACGCACCTTCAGTGAGCGCCTGCGGTCCTTTCGTCACGTGAAAGTCAACGTTCAGTGGGACGCCAAGACGCATTTGGTGCGGCTGGATTGATTTCTCAACCCAGTCCAGCCCATTCTGATATCCGCCGCAGATCTATAAACAAGGGACATCACTGACACTGTGGAGCTTGAGTGCGAGTTGTCTTCGCTCGCTCGTTCCGCTCCAGAGGAGCGCTCTGGGCGTTCAGGGCCCTCACGGGTCTCGGGCCAGTGGGCGCGCCTCCCTCTCGGCAGCGTCGGAGGAAGTGAGCCGCTGGGAGCTGGTGCCCGGGGCAAAGCGGTCCGTCCGCCGGGCAGCAACTGCTGCGGCCGCTTCCACAGCGTTCCGCTGGCTCCGCCCCGCCCTGCGGCCCAAGGACCCGCGGGGTGCCCGCCGCGGCGCCTGACTGCAGCGCCGTGCCGTGGGGTGTGTGTGGTGTGGTGTGGTGTGGTGAGGGTGGCCCCGTGTCCGTGTCCGTGTCGGCGCCGCGCCCTCCTCCTGCGCGCGGCGGGGCGCGCCCCGGCCTGTGTCGCGCGGGTTGGCGGCTGCGCACGCAGGCGGGGAACGGCCGCCCGCCCGCGCCAGGACCCGCGGGCCGGAAACGCTCGCTGTCACAAAGGGGGCCACACGTGGGTGCCGACGGCCCGGGCGGCTGTCCCAGGGAACCAGCGTCGCCTGGGGAACCGTCCACCGTCCCGGCGGCCGCCCGAGTCCTCGGCCCCGGCCTCCAGGCCGGTCAGGCTTCGGCCGGCGCCCGATTGGGAGGTGGACGCCCGGCCCCGTCTGACCACCTCCCTCCCGTACGTACCTGCGGCTCGAACCCGCATCCTACCGGGCGCCGGGGGGTTCCTCTGGGCTTCCCACGCTCCCGGAGGACCCGGGATCAAAGGAAGCCCCGCACTGTCACCGCCACTCCGCCAGCTGGCCCCTCAGGCCTCCCTCCTGGGGACCTTGGGCGCCCGTAGTGGAGGAGTCCGTTGAGGGGCCCCCTCTGTACTAAGCTGGGACCCCAGGTCGGTCCGACCGCCCCGTCTCTTTTTCTCCTTAGGTCTTTTCTACCGGGTTCGACCCTCGGCATAACCATGTCCATCCTCTACGTCTCCCCCCACCCCGACGCCTTCCCCAGCCTCCGCGCCCTCATAGCTGCGCGCTACGGGGAGGCTGGAGACGGGCCCGGCTGGGGAGGCGCCCCTCCTCGCGTCTGTCTGCAGCCGCCTCCGGCCAGCAGGACTCCCTTTCCCCCACCCCGGCTGCCTGCCCTGGAGCAGGGGCCCGGTGGGCTCTGGGTGTGGGGGGCCACAGCTGTGGCCCAGATGTTGTGGCCAGCGGGCTTGGGCGGCCCTGGGGGCAGCCGGGGAGCCGTCCTCGTCCAACAGTGGGTCAGTTATGCCGACACGGAGCTAATACCAGCTGCCTGTGGGGCAACGCTGCCCGCCTTGGGACTGCGCAGCTCTGTCCAGGACCCCCAGGTACATGGGGAGAATGTGGGGAGGGGGAGATTTAGAAGAAGTAAGCAAAAAGTGGAATGGAGAACTGGACGGGAAGATAGTGTGTCAGATGTGGGAAAAGATGGATCAGATCCCAGATTGCCACCTGGTAACGTCTCTGAGCCCAGGTCTTTGTCGATGAAAACTTTTGTTTTCCTGTTGAGAAGATTAGGAGGGATGTGCAGATTCCGCCACATCCAGTGTCAGGCACTTTAAAGTGTCTTGAGTAAAAGTTTGATGATAGAAGTTACTGTGAATTGTTAGGAAAGACTGGGTAAAGGAGAGATGAGCAGAGAGAGGCTGGTAGGGCCGGGGGAGGAGAGGGAGGAGTAACAAAACGAGGGCAAGTAAGGGAAAGGAGAGATAACCCCAATGCCAGGCTGTAACTAAGTCCTTTCAGAGTGGGGCTGAGCATTTTGGTTCTTATCACACAACCGTGCACTGAGCGCATGGTAGATATTTAGTATTTCTTGAGTGAGTGACTTAGACCCTGGCTGGCTCCCTCATATCTTGATTAGACTATCTAAAATATAGGCGCCTTCTCTGTAATTCCCTGTCCCCCTCAGCCTGATTTTTTATTCTCTCTTTTTGTGTGTGTGTGTGACAGAGACAGAGAGAGGGACAGACACACAGGAAGGGAGAGGGATGAGAAGCATCGATTCTTTGTTGTGGCACCTTAGTTGTTCATTGATTGCTTTCTCATCTGTGCCTTGACCGAGGGGCTACAGCAGACCGAGGGACCCCTTGCTGGAGCCAGCGACCTTGGGCTCAAGCTGGTGAGCTTTGCTCAAACCAGATGGACCCGCGCTCAAGCTGGCGAGCTCGGGGTCTCGAACCTGGGTCCTCCGCATCCCAGTCCGACTCTCTGTCCTCTGCGTCACCACCTGGTCAGGCTGATTTCTTTTTTTCTCTATAGGGTCATGTCGTCTATATTTGCTCACTTATTGTCTCCCTCCATTAGAATGTAAACTCCACTAGGTCAGAGGCCCCAGCTATTTAAGTTCTCTCCTCATTCTGTAAAGAAGTACCTGGCATTAGCAGGTCCATGATGGCGAACCTATGACACGTGTGTCAGCACTGACACGCGTAGCCATTTTCAATGACACAGCCAGGTGCAGTAGCCGAGGATAAAACATTTGCTGTAGTGTAGACACTCTGTGCCGGAGGTCTGTAGGCCAAAACATTTTTGTTATTTAAACTATAAATAGCGCGAGATTATGGTTTTTTTCTCAAAGTGACACACCACCTGAGTTATGCTTGGTTTTTCGGCAAATTTTGACACACCAAGCTCAAAAGATTGCCCATCCCTGTAGTAGGTGCTTAACGAAATACTGTTGAAGCAATATTTGTGTTTCAACTTCTTGTACTTAATGTATTGCGTCTGACACGTAGTAAACTAAATGTTCAGCAAGAATTACTGAATGAACAAAAGACGCCGCAGGGCTTTTTGTTATGACCATTTCAGAGAAAATGAAACTGGCCTCAGAGGTCGTGATTTGTGGGAGTGGAAGGAGGCCACGCCCCGTCGCACACCCTTTCCCCTTCCTGTTAGGCTGCGCTGGGGGCCCTGGGAAGGGTCCTGAGCCCCTTGGAAGAGTGGCTTCGGCTACACACCTACCTGGCCGGGGAGGCTCCCACCCTGGCCGATCTGGCGGCGGTCACAGCTCTGCTGTTGCCTTTTCGATATGTGAGTCACTGGGGCCTGGGGAAGAGTGAGGGCGGTTCCCCTCAGGCCTCACTATAAGGTGACTGAGGATAGTTGATTTCCGCTGCCCAGGTCCTGGACCCCTCCGCCCGCCGGGTCTGGGGTAATGTCACTCGCTGGTTTACTACCTGTGTTCAGCAGCCGGAATTCCGGGCCGTGCTGGGCCAGGTGACCCTGTACTCAGGGTCCAGGCCTCTCTCCCAACAGCCAGGTGAGGGGAGGTGGGGGTCAGAGGGAAGGCGCGGGGGGAGGAGGGGGTGCTACCACGCAGCTCACGTCCTTTTTTCTACTGGAATGGCGGAGTCTCTGGGGCAGGGGAGTGCGGGAGGCTAAGGAGGGAGGTGAGCCTGGAGAGAAGCCCTTGGGCAGCTGAAGCTGCCCCTCTGAGACTCAGCGGCACCTGCCCAGAGGGCTCCAGCCAGCTAAGTCTGCATGCCTGTGCCTTTTGCCAGGCCCCGGGGCCACTGCGCCTCCAAAGACACCTGCTCAACTTAAGAAAGAGGCAAAGAAACGGGAGAAGCTAGAGAGATTCCAGCAGAAGCAGAAGATCCAGCAGCAGCAGCAGCCAGCCCCTGGGGAGGTGAGAGGTGAGGGCTGGAGTTGTCAAGGGGGTCGGCGCTGGGTGGGGAGGCTGACACCAGGGCCTCTGTCTTTCCCTCCCAAGCAGAAGAAAGTAAAGCCAGAGAAGAGGGAGAAGCGGGAACCTGGGGTCATTACCTATGACCTCCCGACCCCACCTGGGGAAAAGAAAGGTACTAGGAGGCAGGCGGGGACCTCCACCCTTCACCTCTACTTCCTCAGCTGCCGCTGCCTTTTCCCCGGTGCTGCTTTGCCCTGCTCCCAGCGCGTTACTTGGTGACCATCCGTAGAGGCCCCAGCCCTCTCTCCTGGCCCTCGGTCCCCTTCCCCGCTGCCCCCAGCCTGAGCACTGACCCCTGCCTTCCTCTCCGCAGACGTCAGCGGCACCATGCCGGACTCCTACAGCCCTCAGTACGTGGAGGCAGCCTGGTACCCCTGGTGGGAGCAGCAGGGCTTCTTCAAGCCCGAGTATGGAGTGAGTGCGCACTGCGGTTCCCGCCAGGACGGGGCGGGGGAGGGGCTGGGACAGGCCACAGGACGTTAGCGTGTGCGGGTCTTCCTTCCTCCCTTAGCGTTCAGGTGTTTCATCGCCAAATCCACGGGGCGTGTTCATGATGTGCATCCCGCCCCCAAACGTGACAGGCTCCCTGCACCTGGGCCACGCGCTCACCAATGCCATCCAGGACTCCCTGACCCGATGGTGAGCTCTTGGGAGTCCTTTCCCAGCTGGTTCCCCCTGCTGACTGGGTCCTCCCACCTCGCTCCTTCCCCATCGGCCCTCAGGGCTGCCCCCTGGCGGCGGGGTGGCGTATGCTTCTCCATCATTCCCCTCTGACCAGCGGCCTCCTCTCAGTAACCCCCACCTGCAGCCTGCCTTCTCTCCTTTTCTTTTCTTTTCTTTTTTAGTGAGAGAGACAGAGAGAGGGACAGACAGACAGGAAGGAGGAGAGATGAGAAGCATCAATTCTTTGTTGTGGCACCTTAGTTGTTCATTGATTGCTTTCTCATATGTGCCTTGAGGGGGCGGGGGGTGGGCTACAGCAGAGCAAGTGACCCCTTGCTCAAGGCAGCGACCTTGGGCTCAAGCCAGCAACCATGGGGTCATGTCTGCGATCCCGTGCTCAAGCCAACGACGCCCACACTCAAGCTGGCAACCTGAGGTTTCTAACCTGGGTCCTCCGCGTCCCGGTCCGACGCTCTATCCACTGCGCCACCGCCTGGTCAGGCGGGCTTTTTCTTGTCTATTGTTTTCTTCTTCAACCCTTTTTATTACACTTGACAGCTTAACTTAGAGATCTTTCTCTATCCTTCTCTTTCAATGCTCTGTGGTATTCCACAGTGTGACTATCCCGTAATGGAATCCCTCTTGTTTATTTATTAATGGTTTCTGGTTTTTCTCCGCGGGAAGTCTTGCAGGAATGTGCCTTCCTCGCTTTATCAAGCACATGTGAAAGGGCTGGTCCGGCCTCGCCACCGGAAGTGAAACCGCTAGGTCAGAGGGCGTGTCTATATTAAGCACAGATAGAAGCTGCTGAGTCTCCCATTTATACCTTCATGAGTGTCCTGTGCGGGCATTCATTTCCCCATGCCCTTACCAGCTCTGCACATGTATCTTCACTTTACTAATCTGCTGGGCAGAAAAAAAGGCACTTCTGTGGTTTCTGATCACCAGTGAACCATGCCTCTTTCTGTGTCTCGGCCAGTCTGGTTTCCCCTTATGTGAACGGTCTATACATACCTGTTGTTTTCCCATCTTTCTATTGATTTTTTTTTTCTTTTTTTAAGTGAGAGGAAGGGAGATAGACAGACTCCCACATGCTTCCTAGCTGGCCAACAGCCGAGCTATTTTTAGCACCTGAGGTGAGGGATGGACAGTGACATCCTCAGTGCCCAGGGCTGGCGTGCTCAAATCAATTGAGCCACGGCCACAGGATGGGAGGAGAGAGAGAGAGAGACGGCTGTGGGGACGGGGGGAGGCAGATGGTTCCTTCTGTGTTCCCTGACCAGGAATTGAACCCGGGACTTCCACACACCAGGCCAATGCTTTCCAGCTGAGCCAACCACCCAGGGCCAAATATTTTTATCTTCCTTCCTTATGCTTGACTTTTTTTTTTTTTTTTTTTAGCAAGAGACAGTGACAGGAAGGTAGAGAGATGAGAGGCATCAACTCATAGTTGCATCATTTTAGTTGTTCATTGCTTCTCATACGTGCTTTGACCTGGGGGGCTCCAGCTGAGCCAGTGACCCCTTGCTCAAGCCAGCGACCATGGAATCATGTCAGTGATCCTACCCTCAAGCCAGCAACCCTGTGCTCAAGCCGGTGACCTCGGGGTTTTGAACCTGGGACCTCAGCGTCCCAGGTCAACGCCCCATCCACTGCGCTACCGTAGGCCAGGCTGACTAGAATTTATTTCTGTGAATCCTAGGAAGTAGTAGGTAGTTGTCTCAAGCAAGTTTTTTGAATTGTTTTTCCTTTTCGTACTGATCTGAAATGACGCCGGTGACAAGTACTACATTGGCTTGGGTCTGTGTCCAGTCACTGTGTTCCCTTTAGTCCATAATCTTGTCCCCTGTCGGAAGTGGCTGCTTGAATCCTCATGCTGCCTCACTGGTTTTGCTGTCGGTTGGACAGAAGCCTCCCCGCTCCCTGGCGGTCCGTGCACATCCATCCCTGGATTGTAGTTTTAGAATCGCCGCCCCTCTCCACCCCCCTTTCCTTCCCTGATTCCACTGACTTCCGACCCGGAGGCCCCGCCCCGCAGGTGCGGGCCCAGCAGCCCACTCACGTGGGTCCTCCGCACTGCCCCTCCCCCAGGCACCGCATGCGTGGCGAGACGACCTTGTGGAACCCCGGCTGTGACCACGCGGGCATTGCCACCCAGGTGGTGGTGGAGAAGAAGCTGTGGCGGGAGCAGGGCCTGAGCCGGCACCAGCTGGGCCGCGAGGCCTTCCTGCGGGAGGTCTGGAAGTGGAAGGGGGAGTAAGTGTCCGGCAGCCCTGCCTCCCCGTCCCGTCAGCGCGCGAGACCTCGGCCCCCTGCGGCCCTGGCTGCGGGGTCTCACGTCCCAGAGGCTGAGGGTCCGTGACTTCAGGGCCCAGGTCCATGTCAGAGGATGAGTGCTCCCAGCACGGCCCCATCAGCCACCCAGTGTCTCCTGCAGCCTGGGCCTGAGCGCTGACCTGCCCTTCCGTCTGTCTGTCTGCCTCTAGAAAAGGGGACCGGATTTACCACCAGCTGCGGAAGCTTGGCAGCTCCTTGGACTGGGACCGGGCTTGCTTCACCATGGACCCTGTGAGGAGGGGTGTCGGGCTGGGGCGGTGAGGGCGCTCCCCAACGTGGGGCACCCATCCAGGAGGGCGCACCTGCTGTGTCCCCCTTTGTGTTTCCTGTCACCCGCTCCGGGGACTCACGTTCCTCCAGGTGACACGACAGGGCCTCAGCTTCCCATGGAGCCTGAACCCCCGGGGTCCTGTGCGCTGGCCCCTGTCCCCAGCTGACTGGCTTCCCTGCCATCTCCAGTATCATCAGGCTTGTTGCCTGTCCTTGAGCTCCCATGGTCCCCTCCGCGGTCCCCTCTCCCCTCAGGGAAAGTAGGTCTTAAAGGGTCCTGGGCAGCGGGACTCTAGACTGGCGGGTTTCACAGGGCCCTGCTGCCTCGGAAGGTCAGCCTGGGCCCCCAGGCCCCTAAGCCCCTCCTGGAACCCCCTGCTGTGCCCTAGAAACTGTCAGCAGCTGTGACGGAGGCTTTTGTGCGTCTCCACGAGGAAGGAGTGGTCTACCGCAGCACCCGCCTGGTCAACTGGTCCTGCACCCTCAACTCCGCCATCTCCGACATCGAGGTGTGCCCCGCCCTGGCTTTCCCCTGCCACCCCCCACCCCAGCCCTGGGCCACTCATCCTGAGACCCCTCTCGCAGGTGGACAAGAAGGAGCTGACGGGTCGCACCCTGCTCTCTGTGCCTGGCTACAAGGAAAAGGTGGAGTTTGGGGTCCTCATCTCCTTTGCTTACAAGGTCGTAGGCTCAGGTAGGGTCCAGGAGCACCCAGGTGGGTGGGGGCAGGAAGTGGATGGCACTGAGGTCACAAGGTCCCCCTTTCACCCCAGAGAGCGATGAGGAGGTGGTGGTCGCGACAACCAGGGTTGAGACGATGCTGGGAGACGTGGCCGTGGCTGTGCACCCCCAGGATCCCCGATACCAGGTGCAGTGCGGGCACTGCCCAGCGGGGGTGCGGGCCCACACGGCCGCCAAGGAGAGGAAACTGGATTAGAACGTGGTCTCGGGCTGCTGTCTAGCCCTGAGGAGGGACTCTGGGTGCTGGGACAGTTGGGGCCCTGCGGAGGAGGGAGGCGGGCCCAGCCATCTGTGCATTTTGAGGTCCCCTCTGTCCCCAGCACCTGAAAGGGAAGAGCGTGGCCCACCCGTTCCTGGCTCGAAGCCTCCCCATCCTCTTTGACGACTTTGTGGACATGGAGTTTGGCACAGGTGAGCGCAGACATCCCGTGCGGAGGGCGGAGCCGGGAAAGCCCAGCCTGGCCGCCCTCTGCTCTCTCCAGGAGCAAAGTTTCACCTAAACAGGCAGGAGGGGGGCCGGCTCTCAGGGGACTGTCTTAGGAAGGTGGGAGCCACATCCTTCAGCACAAGGGGATGCAATGGGAAAGGACCCCACCGAGTCCCTCACGGCTCTGCACGCCCACGTTTGTCCCAGGTGCGGTGAAGATCACCCCCGCACACGACCAGAACGACTATGAGGTTGGGCAGAGGCACGGGCTGGAGGCCGTCAGCATTATGGACTCCCAGGGGGCCCTCATCAACGTGCCCCCGCCTTTCCTGGTGAGGCTGCCTGGGTGTGGGGACCCGGTCTGCAGCGGAGGGGTACCAAGGCACGCGGTAATGAGGCTGCTGTCCGGTCCAGGGCCTACCCAGGTTCGAGGCCAGGAAGGTGGTGCTGGCGGCGCTGAAGGAGCGCGGACTGTTCCGTGGGGTTCAGGACAACCCGATGGTGGTGCCGCTTTGCAAGTGAGGGTGGGAGCCAGAGAATGGGGTGGTGGGGGGCTCTGCAGGGTGCTCCCCTCCCAACCTCCCCGCCTGGGCCTGTGTGTACCCGCAGCCGGTCCAAGGACGTAGTGGAGCCTCTGCTGCGGCCACAGTGGTACGTGCGCTGCGGGGAGATGGCCCAGGCCGCCAGCGCGGCCGTCACTCGGGGCGACCTCCGTATCCTGCCCGAGGCCCATCAGCGCACGTGGCACGCCTGGATGGACAACATCCGGTACGTGAGGCTCCACGTGGGAGGGTGGCTGGTTTAGGGTGGGGCGGGGCCTGGCACAGGCCCCTGACCCCGCCTCCCCCGCCGTTGACAGGGACTGGTGCATCTCCCGGCAGCTGTGGTGGGGTCACCGCATCCCCGCCTACTTCATCACCGTCAATGACCCAGCCGTCCCCCGCGGGGAGGTGAGAACCAGGCCAGGGGGACACCGTACATCTGGGGGAGCTGTGGTTTGTCGGGTCTATGGTGGGGGGTGGGTCGGGCAGGGCCGGCGCCCCCCACCCCCAGAACTCACTCCACCGGTGGCAGGACCCTGACGGGCGGTACTGGGTGAGTGGGCGCAACGAGGCCGAGGCCCGTGAGAAGGCGGCCAAGGCGTTCCGAGTGTCACCCGACAAGATCAGTCTCCGGCAAGGCAAGGCGGGGCCTTGGGGGGCGGACGGGGGGGCGGGGCCTCCATCCCCGCCTCTACCCTCTGACCCCTCACCTTTGGCTTCCCTCAGATGAGGACGTGCTGGACACCTGGTTCTCCTCTGGCCTCTTCCCCTTCTCCATCCTGGGCTGGCCCAACCAGGTACAGCCCCAAGGCCAGCCAAAGTGGGGTGGGGTGCTGGAGGCTGGTGCTACGCTCCCCATCACCTCTGCTCTACTCTCAGTCGGAAGACCTGAGTGTGTTCTACCCGGGGACGCTTCTGGAAACGGGCCACGACATCCTCTTTTTCTGGGTGGCCAGGATGGTCATGCTGGGCCTGAAGCTCACTGGCAGACTCCCCTTCAGAGAGGTGCGGGGCCTGCTCGGCCGTTCCCACGCATGCTGCCTCCCGTCCTGCCCCCGTACACAGCTGGGGCTCAGCGTGGACAGCTGTGGGTGGGTGTGTGGGCCGAACAGCCAGCCTGGGATCCGCTCAGTGGTCCTGTACCCAGGCTTCCAGGGAGAGGGGCGCCCCTGAGTCCGTGAAGGTGTGGAATAGGCTGGCGGGAGGCTGCCAGGGAGACGCGTGTCGGGCCCACGGGGCAGGAGTTCTGGCGGGGAGGCACAACCTGACAGGCCCCTGCCCACCTCAGGTCTACCTCCATGCCATCGTGCGGGATGCTCATGGCCGGAAGATGAGCAAGTCTCTGGGCAATGTCATTGATCCCCTGGATGTCATCCACGGGGTCTCTCTCCAGGTGGGTCTGGGCGCTGGGCCGACGGGAGACTGCCAGGCGGCTGTGGCGGGGCCCTCTGACTCCTCCCACCTCACCCTCAGGGCCTCCACGACCAGTTACTGAACAGCAACCTGGACCCCAGCGAGGTGGACAGGGCTAGAGAAGGGCAGGTACGTACGTGTTGGCCGGCTGGGGGGTGAGCGGGGGCGGGGCTGGCGGGCTCGGCTCTGACTCCTCCCACTGGCTCCTCCCACAGAAGGCGGACTTCCCCACGGGGATTCCCGAGTGCGGCACCGATGCGCTTCGGTTTGGACTCTGCGCCTACACGTCCCAGGGTAGAGGCCCCCACATCTCAGCAGCGTCCTCCCCCGACCCCCCGCGGCTCTGCCCCCAGCAGGGTGGGAGGCAGGTGCTGAGGACACACATCCCTTTCCCGCGTTCGCAGGCCGTGACATCAACCTGGACGTGAACCGCATACTGGGCTACCGCCACTTTTGCAACAAGCTCTGGAACGCCACCAAGTTCGCCCTTCGCGGCCTCGGCAAGGGTTTCGTGCCCTCCGCCACCTCTGAAGTGAGGGCCTGGTAGGCGTGAGGTGACCAGCACCTGTCGGGGCGGCAACCCGTGCGGCGGGGTGGGGAGGGGGTTACACGCGAGGCCCAGAGCATTGGGGCCCTTTCCCGAGGTAGTGGGCACGTGACAGCCTAAGAACCACTGGGCTCCTGCCCCCCCCCCCCCCCCCCCCCCGCGCGCGGGGTACCTGGTGTCGGCCCCCCCACATCTGTGGTGGGCCCTGGCTGACCCGCCCCTCTCCCCAAGCCCGGAGGTGGTGAGAGCCTGGTGGACCGCTGGATCCGCAGCCGGCTGACCGAGGCCGTGAGGCTCAGCAACCAGGGTTTCCAGGCCTACGACTTCCCGGCGGTCACCACGGCCCAGTACAGCTTCTGGCTGTACGAGCTCTGTGACGTCTACCTGGTGAGGAGGGGCAGAGGCACAGGCACTGGGCAGCCTGCTGGGGCCGCCCTGTCCCCAGCCTGAGCCCTGTGCCTCCCCCGTGCCCTAGGAGTGCCTGAAACCCGTGCTGAACGGGGTGGACCAGGTGGCCGCCGAGCACGCCCGCCAGACCCTCTACACCTGCCTGGACGTTGGCCTGAGGCTGCTCTCGCCCTTCATGCCCTTCGTGACTGAGGAGCTGTTCCAGAGGCTGCCCCGGCGGACACCGCAAGCACCCCCTAGCCTCTGCGTCACCCCCTACCCGGAGCCCGCAGAGGTACGGGGCGGCTCAGGCAGGCCCAGGCAGACCCCCCAGCCCCCTCACCGCCTCTCTCGCCCCACAGTGCTCCTGGAAGGACCCTGAGGCCGAAGCTGCCATGGAGCTGGCCCTGAGCGTCACCCGAGCCGTGCGCTCCCTGCGAGCCGACTACAACCTCATCCGCACCCGGCCCGACTGTGAGCCTCCGCCCCCGCCCCCGCCCCCGCCCGAAGCCCGCTGCCTGATGTGGCTGCCTCACCTTCCTTTCCCCTGGCAGGCTTCCTGGAGGTGGCTGACCAGGCCACGGGCACCCAGGCCTCCGCGGTGTCGGCCTATGTGCAGGCGCTGGCCAGCGCGGGGGTGGTGGCCGTCCTGGCGCTGGGGGCTCCCGCACCCCAGGGCTGTGCTGTGGCCCTGGCCTCGGACCGCTGCTCTGTCCACCTGCAGCTGCAGGGGCTGGTCGACCCGGCTCGGGAGCTGGGCAAGCTGCAGGCCAAGCGCAGCGAGGCCCAGAGGCAGGCCCAGCGTCTGCGGGAGCGCCGCGCCGCCGTGGGCTACCCCACCAAGGTGCCGCTCAAGGTCCAGGAGGCGGATGAAGCCAAGGTGTGTGGTGTGGCTGGCCGTTCCCTCCCGGTTCCCCACGCCTTAGACGCAGCCCTGCAGCTGCATTCTGCTCTGCCCAGCCAGTCCATGGGGGGGGGGGCACAGCAAGGGGGAGGCGGGTCAGACCTAGAACCGGACCCCTCATGGCCCACCTGGTGCTCAGAACACGGCATCCTGCACCCCTGGGCTGGCCTCGGGTCACAGAGACAGGGAGCCCTGTAAAGCACGCTGAGGAGCAGGGGCAGCTGCGGGCCCAGCGGGATCACGCACTGAGCTGGCCCCATCGCTCCCGCAGGCAGGCGGGCTAGAAGCCCGTGGCCCTGACCTCTGCTCTGCCCCTCGGGTGGGGCCGGGCTCTGAGGCTCTGTGGCCTCGGGGACTGACCGCTCTTGGAAAAGGGAAGACCCAAAAGTCCGGTGTTGGTGGAGGAGAAGCGGGTGCTGGTGGGGAGGTTCTGTAATTTGGGGGGAACCAGTCCAGCCAAGCATACAGTCCCCCAACTACTCCCTCTGACCCTCATCTGCCTTTGTGGTTGTTTGGGGGGTTCTCTCTTGGGCCTGGGTCCCCACCACCGACCACCCCTTGTCCCCCGTTCCCGCCCCAGCTCCAGCAGACAGAAGCAGAGCTCACGAAGATGGACAAGGCCATTGCCCTCTTTCAGAAGATGCTGTGATACACCCGCTTCAGCCCTCAGGCCCCACTGGTCCACCAGGGGGTGGCAGCAATAAATATTTTGTCACAAAACTGTCTCTCGTCTGTGTGTGGGTGGGTGGTGGGCGGCCAGGGACGGAGTGCCAAGGGCCAGAGATTCTGTACCCTGAGAGGCCGCAGGCTGGGCCAGGGGCCAGGTCCCGGTGAGCAGCGGTGCATCTGTCTGGGGCCGACCCTGGCGCTAAGCCAGGCCTGAGTCACGCTGAGCTGCCATCCCTTCCTCCTCCGGGGAGCCAGTCACCTCCCTGCTGCAGCCGAGGAGGGTCTGCCCTGGTTCCCGCTGCTGTTTCTGCTCCGGCCGGCATGAATGCCGGGCCACACTGCTGTGCTGCCCTGCGGGCCTCCATCCTCCTCCCTTCCATCCCACTGAGGTTAATTATAACTCTGACCTAAGTGCCTTGTGACACTGCACCCACAGGCCTGTCCGGAGACTGCGCCGCCAGGTAGGGGGGACCCTGGGGGAGGAGCCCGGGTCCCCTCTTGCAGGGGGTATGTCCCCACTAGCCTCCGAAGGCCCTTGAGTTGTCTGGGCGACTGTGGAGGGGGCAGGAAGGTGGGCTGGGGCAGGGAAGGTGCTTGAGGCAAAGCCGGAGGGACTAAAGCAGGTAGCCATGGGCGTGGGGCCAGGCCTGCCCAGAAATGGCCACCCTCCCCCTGAGAGCCTCCTGTCCCCCAGGTTTCTGTGTCAGCTATGCTGTCCACCGACGCGCCCGTAACCCACCTGGGCCCCTCGGTGTTGCTGCTGGCGCTGCTGCTCCCCTCAACACCTGCCTTCTTCCCCAACATCTGGAGCCTCCTGGCTGCCCCGGGCTCCGTCACCCACCAGGACCTGACCGAGGAGGCGGCGCTCAACGTCACCCTGCAGCTCTTCCTGGAGCAGCCACCCCCGGGCCGGCAGCCTCTTCGTCTAGAGGACTTCCAGGTGAGCGCCCCTGGTCCTCTCACCTCCCAGCCAGCCCCCCCCCCGGAGGGTCCTGTGACCTCCACTCCTTGAAGGTCCTGCTGTCCGGAAGAAGGGACCTCCTTTTCCCTCCTACCTCTATCCCCGCAGCCAACATGCAGGGCGCGCCAGTCCTGCGGCCAGCGGCCCCTCCGGGTTAGAAGGTCCAGAAGGGTCCCTCCCAGGGCCCTACCCTCAGTCCCTGCCTCCAGTGAAGTTGTGGAAGGGAGGTGGGCAACGGGCCCCACCCGTAGGGCTTCCCTGGAGCCCCTCTGTCCCCTGCCGCTCTCCCAGGGCCACACCCTCCTCGCCGATGACCTCTTTGCCTCCTACTTTGGACCTGGCTTTTCTTCCCGGCGGTTCCGAGCGGCCTTAGGCGAGGTGTCTCGTGCCAATGCAGCCCAGGACTTCCTGCCGACTTCCAGGAACGACCCTGACCTGCACTTCGATGCCGAGCGCCTGGGCCCGGGGCGCACACGACTGGTGGGGGCCCTGCGGGGGGCCCTGGTGGCAGCCAGAGCCCAGGACTACACCCTGGCCCGCCAGCGCCTGGGGGCCGCCCTTCATGCCCTGCAGGTGAGGAAAGAGTTGGTTTCAGAGGGTCTTCACTGCTAGTCTTCCTGTCTGCTGCTGCCTTCTTTTCTTTTCTTTTAAGGGACAGAGAGAGAGTCAGAGAGAGGGATAGATAGGGACAGACAGACAGGAACAGAGAGAGGTGAGAAGCATCAATCATCAGTTTTTCGTTGCCGTCGCAACACCTTAGTTGTTCATTGATTGCTTTCTCACATGTGCCTTGACCGCGGGCCTTCAGCAGACCAAGCCACCCCTTGCTGGAGCCAGCGACCTTGGGTCCAAGCTGGCAAGCTTTTGCTCAAGCCAGATGGGCCCGCGCTCAAGCTGGCGAGCTCGGGGTCTCGAACCTGGGTCTTCTGCATCCCAGTCCGGCGCTCTATCCACTGCGCCACCGCCTGGTCAGGCCTGCCTTCTTTTTAAAAAAATGTATTTAGAGAGAGAGGGAGGGAGAAACAGCGATCTGTTCCATCCATCCATGCACTCATTGGTTGACTTGTACGTGCACTGACCGGGGATCAAACCCACAACCTTGCACATTAAAGACAATGCTCTATCCAACTGTGCTACCTGGGGTTTCTTTTGTTTCTGTTTTTTAATTTTTCCATTAATTTGGGAGGGAGAGGAAATGGGTGAGAGAGAGAGAGAGAGAGAGAGAGAGGAAGCATCAACCCGTTCCACTTTGTTGTGCTCTCCTTGATTGCTTCTCCTACGTGTCCCGAAGGGGGATCAGCCCCGTGACCTGGGCGCTGCCTTCTTGCCCGTGCCTCTAGAAGGGCCTGGGGCTCGCTTGCTGAGGCCCCGAGGCGGCTCGGCTCCATGGTCCCCACGGCCACTCGGGCAGCGCTGCCTGAGGGGTGGTGGCTGGCGGGCAGTGAGGGTGGCATGCAGGAGCATGGTCAGAGGTGGGCCTGGAAGATCTTGGGTTGGGCTCTGAGTGAGATGGTAAAAAAATGTGGGGAGACCCCTCCCCAGGAAGGTTCTGGTACAGGCAATGGGGCGGGGAGAGCAGGGGAGGGGACTCGGGGCAGCAGACAGGAGTAGCAGGTTGCCGTGTGGCAAATGAGGGAGTGGTGAGTTAGGGCCGGAGGCTGCGAGCACAGACCGTGCTGTTCCTGCTGTTCCATCTCCTCCCTTCCTGGGGACCAGGATTTCTACAGCCACAGCAACTGGCTGGAGCTGGGACAGCGGCAGCCACACCCGCACCTCCTCTGGCCGAGGCAAGGACTCGGGAACCTGGCGCAAGGTATGACCATGCCCTGGTGGTGAGCAGGGAGCGCACAGAGCCACCCCGTCTCAGCCCATCCGGTCATGTCACATGCTGAGGTCACGGAGGGTGTGACATCACTTCATCTCCAGAAACGACCTATGAGGCCTCCCGGTTTAACCAAAGGCCGGCTGTATTAGGTGGCTTCCCTCAGGTCCCACAGGGAAGAGACAGAGCTGTGACCAGGTCAGCAGACCTCAGAGCTCGGTTGAGTTCTCTGTCTTTCCCGTGACTCCCCACCACCACCGGGTCCCCACGGGGCTTTCTTCCACGGTTCCCTCAACCTCCAAACTGAGCAGTGAGCCCTGAGCTGCTTCCTGTCCACCACAGAGGGCATGGTCCCCGTGGGATTGGCCCTCAGTTCCCTGCTGGCTTTTCTAGCACAGTCCCACCCTGAACTCCAGGGTTACTTTTGTTTCTGTATGTTTCTGAAGTGAGAAGCAGGGAGGCAGAGAGACAGACTCCCACATGAACCTGACCAGGATCCACCCGGCATGCCCACCAGGGGGCAATGCTCTGCCCATCTGGGGCTCTGCTCTGTTGCAACCTGAGCCATTCTAGCACCTGAGGCAGAGGCCATGGAGCCATCCTCAGTGTCCAACCCAACTTTGCTCCAATGGAGCCTTGGCTGCTGCAGGGGAAGAGAGAGAGAGAGAGAAAGGAGAGGGGGAAGGGTAGAGAAGCAGATGACTGCTTCTCCTGTGTGCCCTGGCTGGGAGTCGAAACCCAGGACTTCCACATGCCAGGCTGACACTCTACCACTGAGCCAACCAGCCAGGGCCAGGGTTGTTTTTGTTTTTCGCCCCTGAACTCTAGGTTTTATGACAAAAATCCCAGAAGGGTCCCTCTGGGCTTTCACCTTATTCCAAATGGGAGGAGAAGCTGAGGAAGTTTGGGTGGCTGTGGACAAGGTCAGGGTGGCAGAGCCTGGCGTTCTAGACCGACCGCTGCCCTCCATCCCCAGTGGAAGACCCTACCTGCTCCGACTGTCAGGAGCTGAGCTGCCCTGAAAATTTGCTGGGTTTCACACTCCTCACCTCTGGCTACTTTGGAAGTTACCCCCCCAAGCCTCCAGGTACCAGGAAGGAAAGCCCTCAGAAGTAAGGTGGGGGGGGGGGGAGTCACTTCCTTTCCCCTGACCCTCTCCCCAGGGAATCTCAGGCCTCTGTGTCCTGGCCCCACTTTCTGTAAGAAGGAGAGGATGTTTGGAAGGGGCTGGGTGGACAAAGGCCCACTGAGGTGGCCGAGACTTGCTGGAGGGGGCAGGGAGCAGCTTCTTACGTCGCTAATCGGACTTCTCCATGGCCGGCCGGGAGGCAGCTCTTCTGGACTGGAGGGCTCGGTCCCCCCACCCACCCACCATGGGCCGCGGGACTGACCCCTCCACAAAATGTCATCACTTAGCTGATCCTCTGCCAAGCAGTAAGAGGGTCCGACCAGGTCAAAAGGGCTCCATGTTCGTAGGAGGCGGTGGGTGGGTGTTTTCTTTTTTCCCTTCTACCGTCCAGATCCCTCTCTCCCCCCCGACCCAGGAAAATGCAGCCATGGGGGCCTCTTTGACCAGAGCAGCTCCCGGCCGCCTCATGGAGGCATCAACAAGGACAGCACGGCCCCGAGCTTCTCCCCACACCACATGCTGCACCTGCAGGCGGCAGAAGTGGCCCTTCTGGCCTCCATCCAGGCCCTCAACCTCCTGCGCAGCCGCCTGGGAGACGGAGGTTTCTCCAGGTGAGTGGCCTCCCAGAGACGGACGGGCGGGTACTCTCCCGGGAACCGAGAAGCCACAGGGCTGGGGACGGACGTGCAGACAGTCCCCCTAAGGGCGGCTTTCCTCAGGCTGCTGGACATCAGCCCCGCCGCCAGCCTGAGCTTCGTCCTGGACACCACGGGCAGCATGGGCGAGGAGATCAGCGCTGCCAAGATCCAGGCGCGCCGCATCGTGGAGCAGCGCCGCGGTGGCCCCATGGAGCCCGCCCACTACGTCCTGGTGCCTTTCCACGACCCAGGTCCCCGGGGTCCGGCCCGGAGAGGGAGGGGAAGGGAGGGCAGGGAGTCCACGGCGAGGAGTTAACGCCGCAGCCGCGGGGCCGGGAGCCACAGTGAGCCTGTCCCAGCCACCAGCGTGCGTAGAGGAGACAACGGGCCGCTCCTCCCCCGGCTTCCAAACGGCGGCAGCGCACACCGGAGCTCAGTCCTGACCCGTGCGCTTAGGCAGGTGGCCTCTGCTCTCTGAGAAACAGTCACGTCGCCTGACCAGCAGGTGGCGCAGTGGGCAGAGCGTCGGACTGGGACGCGGAGGACGCAGGTTCAAAACCACGAGGTTGCCAGCTTGAGCCCGGGCTCAATCTGGTTTGAGCAAAAGCTCACCAGTTTGAGCCCAAGGTCACTGGCTCGAGCAAGGGGTCACTCGCTCTGCTGTAGCCCTGGTCAAGGCACATGTGAGAAAGCAACCAGTGAGCATCTGTCTGTCTCTGTCACAAAAAAAAAAACCAAACACGTCATTTCAATTCTACGTCCCCTAGACAGAGACTGGGTTGAAGATGGGGGTGTGCTGGGACCAGGCCTCTGCGGAGTGTCTGACACAGATATTTTCATGGTGTTCCTTTCCCCATCGGACTGGAAGCCAGACAGTCTGGCCTTGGGTCAACCAGTCTTGGCATGTGTCCTGAGTTTGGGCATATAACTTCTCTTAGCCTCCGTTTCATCATCCATAAAACCGGTCACAATTATTGTAGCTTTATCCTGCCTGTCTCCCAGGGCTGAACTGAGGTCAGAAAAAACACCTGTGGGCTGAGAATTCCCCGGGGTGCAGGCTCGTGTCCAGTGTCTGCAGACACCTCACTGTAGCCTGGACATCATAGGGGCTAACCACACTCCTGATGAAGGGTGAAAACACGAAGAGTGAGCAATTCAGCTGCTTCTGTGGCAAATAGCGCTTTACAAAATCAGTTCCTTTAGTTCTCCCAGTAACCTCTGAAGGGAAGCACTGTTCTTTTTCTGGCTTTTTCTTTTTGTGACAGACAGAGAGTCAGAGAGAGGGACAGACAGGAAGGGAGAGAGATGAGAAGCATCAATTCTTTTTTCTTCTTTTTTTGACACAGGGACAGAGGGAGTCAGACAGAGTGATAGATAGGGACAGACAGGAACGGAGAGAGGTGAGAAGCATCAATCATTAGTTTTTCGTTGCCGTTGCAACACCATAGTTGTTCATTGATTGCTTTCTCACATGTGCCTTGACCGCGGGCCTTCAGCAGACTGAGCCACCCCTTGCTGGAGCCAGCGACCTTGGGTCCAAGCTGGTGAGCTTTTGTCTCAAGCCAGATGGGCCCGCGCTCAAGCTGGCGACCTTGGGGTCTCGAACCTGGGTCTTCTGCATCGCAGTCCAACGCTCTATCCACTGCGCCACCGCCTGGTCAGGCTCTGGCTTTTTCTGGTGAATAAACTGAGGCCCCAGTTTTCTTTTTATACTTACACGCCTTCCCAAAAAAAGCTGCTTTCCCGCCGGAGGCACTTAGTCCCTGCCCTGCCCATATAAATATAAGGGGATATTGTCGGCTCAATACCAGTCTAGTCCCAGAGCACAGCAGGCGTCTTGCTGGGTGAGAATGGGGAGCCTTCTCTGCACTCACCCCGCCCTCCCTTCCTCCTCCCCAGGGTTTGGCCCTGTCTTCACAACCAGTGACCCTGACAGCTTCTGGCAGCAGCTCAATAAAATCCACGCTTTGGGGGGTGGCGATGAGCCGGAGATGTGCCTGTCTGCCCTGGAGGTCTGTCCTCCCCCCTTCCCTTCTTCTCCCCTCTTTTCATGCCGGGGCCGGCCACCGAGGGGCACGAGAGCCTTCCTGGGACCCCACTGCCCACCCCACCTTCAGAGCCCAGCCCACGCCTCATTCCAGGGTTCCAGGGCCACCTGTCTTCTCCGCCCCTCCCCCTCGCTCTGCCCACTCCCCTGCTGCCACTCGAACACCATCTCTGTCTGCCTGTCCATCTGTCCCTGCCAGCTGGCCCTGCTGCACACCCCTCCACTCTCAGACATCTTCGTCTTCACGGACGCCTCCCCCAAGGACGCCTTCCTCACCGAGAAGGTGGAGTCCCTGACTCGGGAGCGGGGCTGCAGGGTGAGCAGAGCTGGTGGGAGACCCAGGGCTGGCCGCCCAGGTCTGCGGGCGATCCCATGAGGACAATCCCCGTAAGGAGGACCACGCCACACTGTGGTGGTTGAACCAGCCTTGGAACGATGGGGTGGGGCAGAGGGGCAACAGGAGTATAAGGTTTCCTGATCCCTTTCACAGTACCAAAGAACGGAAGGCCCTGCCCTTAACGATGCTGAATTCATATTTGAACCTGCCCCCAGTAAACCCTCTGAAGAACTAGAGATCTGGTTGCCAAGAACCCACTGTGTAGATGATATATTGTAACAGTTTCGGCCGGGTGTGGCGGGGGTGTCATTGGGAGACCCTGTACAGCCAGAGGGCAGACCTTACCACGCATCGTGAGCTCTGCGGAGAGTCGGAGCACAGGAGACCCTCAGTTACAATGGGAAGATGACACTTGGGCCCCCTGAGTACTGGCCTCTCTCCTGGGGACAGGTAACTTTCCTGGTGACTGAAGACCCATCGAGGAGTCAGGGCCGAGCTCGGCGTGAGGTCCTGTCCCCTCTGCGTTTCGAGCCCTATGAAGTGGTGGCCCTGGCCTCTGGAGGAGAGGTGATCTTCACCGAAGATCAGCACATCCGGGATGTGGCAGCTGTTGTCGGGGACAGCATGGCTGACCTGGTAAGTGTAGGGGACTCAGGGGCCAATGCTTTCAGCTCAGAACTGAGGGGACAGGGGACATGCACTTCTTTTTCTCATAGGAGGGAGGGAGCGGCACTTCCTGCTGTGTCGCTGGAGGGACGTCGGAGGGGGGGAAGGGTCCTTGATCTCCCCAAGGCCCATGGCTGCTCCCCTTCCACGTTGCCACCAGTCTTGGGCTCAAGGTTTTATCCTTGGGATTACCACAGGGAGTCCTGCTGCCTTTTCAGAGGGCAGGGGGACAGGAAGGGACTGACTCACCCTTAACCCCTGGCCTCCAGCTTTGGCACCGACTGTGACGTGACCCTTGGTGTTGCGTAAGCCCCTCCCCCGGTGGGACTTATTTCCGCCTGACTCCACCTTTATCCGGATTTCCCCCCTCATTCCCTGCCTCATCTTCTCCCTGTACTGTGGCCCTGCCCACCCTTCCAAGGTGACCCTTCCTCTGGAACCTCCGCTTGTGGTGCCTGGCAGGCCGCTTCTGTTCAGCGTCGACGGACTGCTCCGGAGCGTGACCATCAGGGTCCACGGGGACGTCCGCAGCTTCCGGGTCAGGAACCCCGCAGGTACTTCCCTGCGTGAGTCTCCTGGCAGAGGAGAGAGCTGAGTGTCGAGGAGGGCTGAGGGACCGAGGGAAAGGAGTTGTTTCACGTGATATTCCCTCGCTTCCCATGCCCACCCAGGGGTCTCCCAGGACCAGGAGGAAGGCCAGGGGTCTCTGGGTCACACTCGCCGCTACGGGCAGTTCTGGACGGTTACCATGAATGACCCCCCCGAGACAGGGACCTGGGAGATCTGGGTCCTAGCCGAGGGCAACGCCCGGGTGAAAGTGCAAGGTGAGGAGGGAGACGTTCCCTGGAAGGGAAGAGATGGTGGCACTCGGAGCGCACTGTCAGGTCACCTTCATCTGGGGAAGGTTTCTGATGGCCTTCACCTCCCTCAGCTCAGACCTCCCTGGACTTCCTCTTCTACTTCGGGACCCCCATGGAGGAAGGCCCCCACCCTGGTCTCTACCCCCTGACTCAGCCAGTTGCAGGTACATCCTCCCGCTCCAATTTGTTCATTAATTTTATATTTATAAAACTCTATACAGCGGTAGAGCGTCAGCCCAGCATGTGAATGTGCTGGGTTCGATTCCCGGCCAGGGCACGAAGGAGAAGCGCCCATCTGCTTCTCCACCCTTCCCTCTCTCCTTCCTCTCTGTCTCTCTCTTCCCCTCCCACAGCCAAGGCTCCATTGGAGCAAAGTTGTCCCCGGGCACTGAGGACGGCTCCATGGCCTCTGTCTCAGGGGCTAGAATGGCTCCGGCTGCAAAGGAGCAATGCCCCAGATGGGCAGAGCATCGCCCCCTGGTGGGCATGCCGGGTGGATCCCTGACAGGCGCATGCGGGGGTCTGACTGCCTCCCATTTCTCACTTCAGAAAAATACAAAAAAATGTCTATATTTTTAAACTTTATATTGAATTGTAATTTACGTTATTTTACGTAAATGTGAACTAAAGTTAAGTACACAGCTGGATAGATGTCATATAATAACACCCAGGTAACCACTGGGTTCAAGATTTAGAAGAACTTCCCAGAACTCACTCCCGACCCTCCCCATCCCTATTCCCCAGGGATAACCCCTATTCTGAAAGCCATTCATTCTTTTTTCTTTTTCATTTTTTTTGAGAGTGAAGCATCCACTCCTTTTCTCCATTTCACTGTGCATTGATTGCTTCTCGTATGTGTCTTGACCTGGGATGGGACCTCTGGCCCAAGTTGAGCCAGCGACCCGCTTGCTCAAGACAGCGACCTCGGGCTTCCCACCACCGACCTCAGCGTGCAGGCCGCCGCTCTGTCCCGTGGAGGCCGCTCGTTCCCTTCTCCCCGTCTCGGGATCGCCCGCTGACCACCGTTCTCCCCGCCCCTCCCCTGTCCCAGGTCTCAGGACGCAGCTCCTGGTAGAGGTGACTGGCCTGGACCCCAGAGGCAGCCCTGGAGAGCCTCGGCCCCGCTTCTCCCACGTCGTCCTCCGAGGGCACCCGCAGGGCGCCGAGCTGGGCCGGGTGCCCCTGGAGCCCCAGGGGGCCCCGCAGCGCGGTCTCCTCACGGCCGCGCTCCCGCCCGCGCTTCTGTCCCCCTCGCGACCCTTCTCCCTGGAGCTGGCTGGACAGGACGGAGCGGGGCGGGGCCTGCGGCGGGCGGCTCCCCAGCCCTGCACGGTGGTCCCGGTCCTCCTGGAGGTGAGACGCGGAGCCGGAGGCCGGGGCGGCCGGGGGGACAAAGAGCTGGGCGGCTCCTGCCCTGACCCGCCGTCCCCTGCAGCTCAGCGGCCCCCCGGGTTTCCCGGCCCCGGGCAGCCAGGTCCCGCTCAGCCTCCGCATCGCCAGCTTCTCCGGCCCCCAGGACCTGGACCTGAGGACGTCCGTCACCGCCAGCTTCGCGTTAACCTCCAACCTCTCCAGGTGAAGCAGTTTGAGCCCTCCCGCTTCCGTCCAGGTGTGTCAGCCGCTGCGGCCTCCTTAGGCCCCGCCTCCGGCCGCTTCCTATTGGCTGTCAGCTTCCCTGTCCCTCCCCCGAAGCACGTGGCTCCGCCCCTTGACCTCAGCTACTGGGAGCCTGGGCTTCACACAGCCGACTACACCCGCTGCACAGGGTTCGTCTGCAGCAGAATGAGTCCACGTGGGGCCGCCTGTGGCTGGAGGTCCCAGCGTCAGCCACCCCGGACTCGGTGGTGCTGGTGACTGTGACTGCGACGGGCAGAGAGGCAGGCCCTGTGCCCTCCACCCATGCCTTCCTCCGGCTCCTGGTGCGGGCCCCCGCCCCACAGGTGAGGCGCCCCTGCTTCCCGGCGCAGGGGAGGCTTCCTTTGGGCGCAGACACCCAGATAGTCTCTCTCTCTCTCCCCTCTCCCCAGGACCAGCTCGCTGCCTCGGCACACTCTTCTGGCCCCGTCCTCACTAGGGTCAGCCCTACTCTTCGTCCCTCCCCTTTGGTGACCCGTGGCAGGGCTCGGGGAGGGCTGGCAGGCAACCCCTGGTGGGGCACAGTTGGAGGAGTGCTGCTACTCCTAGGCCTGGCCTCCTGGTGACAACAGCCCCTAGAAGGATGGGTGCCCAGGGCTTTTTTTTTTTTTTTTTTAATTCAGTGAGGAGAGGAGGCAAAGACAGAGACAGTCACCCCATGGGGATCCATCCGGCAAGCCCACAAGGGGGCGTTGTTCCATTGCTCAGCAACCGAGCTCTTCTTAGTGCCTGAGAGGGAGGCTATGGAGCCATTCTCAGTGCCCAGGGCCAACTTGCTCCACTTGAGCCCTGGCTGCAGGAGGAGCAGAGAGAGAGAGAAGCAAGAGGGGGAGAGGTGGCGAAGCAGATGGGCATTTCTGTGTGCCCTGGCCGGAAATTGAACCCAGGACATCCACACGCCAGGCTGATGCTCTACCACCAAGCCAACCAGCCAGGGCCCAGGGCTATTTTCAATCTTGCCCCATGGGTGAGAAGGTAACATGGGGCTCGGGACCCTACCTGTCCCAGCTGGGCTGGAGGTTTACCTTCTCATGCACTGGTCCCCTCTCTTTGCAAGATTGGGAAAGAGGACAATAGATTTTCCCTCAATCCACTTTCCTTAACCCTCAGCTCATTTTTTGGAGAGAGTTGCTTTTCTATTTCTCTGTAGCGTTTTATTTTCTTTCTTTTTTTTTTTTACAGGGACAGAGAGAGGGATAGATAGGGACAGACAGACAGGAACGGAGAGAGATGAGAAGCATCAATCATTAGTTTTTTGTTGCCGTTGCAACACCTTAGTTGTTCATTGATTGCTTTCTCACTTGTGCCTTGACCGCGGGCCTTCAGCAGACCGAGCCACCCCTTGCTGGAGCCAGCGACCTTGGGTCCAAGCTGACGAGCTTTTTGCTCAAGCCACATGGGCCCGCGCTCAAGCTGGCGAGCTCGGGGTCTCGAACCTGGGTCCTCCGCATCCCAGTCCTAGGCTCCATCCACTGCGCCACCGCCTGGTCAAGCGCTGTAGCATTTTCCTTGCACTCCTGGCGCCTGCTGTCCCAAGCTCAGGTGGAGGGGACGACAAATGGGAGCAGAGTGGGGTAGGAGGGTACCAGAAAGTGTCATTTATAGAGTTGCTTTTATTTTTGAAATTCTGGAGAAGCTTCTATTTTATTTTTACATTTAAAGTTGAAGGCGATGAACGTTTCTTCTCCCGAGAGCAATTTCAAAGAAGGACGACTTGTGCACAACATGTAGGAAAGCAGGGGCCTAAGATACCGAGATGAAAGGGAAGTTTTCAGGAGCCGAGAAGGACCTTGATGCCGAGGTGTCTGGGCTTCGGTTGACCCACCAACCTGAAGCTGTTCAGCTGGTAGGAGGCAGAACAAGGCGGCTGGTGGTTCTGACTCAGCCTCTTCTGTCACCGAGAGAGGGGGCCTGAGACACTGGTAGGGTCCTTCCACCCCTTGGGGCAACCTGGCCGAGCCATCTTCCCTTTGGGCTGAATGACTCTTTTCTGCTGTGCTGACAACCCCTGGAGAAGAAGAGAAACAGGCTGGGCATCTGTCCCCTCCCCTCCCCCCATGGCCCTCCAGTTTACCTGTTGCTGCTCCTTGGCCTTCCCCTCCAGTCCTGACCTGTTCAAGGGACGTGGGGAGGCCGGGGTGGGGGTGGGGGTGGGGGGGATATTCGATGGTCTCTGTTAAACCAGTGTTGACCCAAGTCCCCTCTCTGCCCCAACCTCCCAAAAGTCTAAACTAAAAACAATAAACTCACCTTCCCCTGAATCAGATTCTGCAGACAGATGTTGACCCCTTGCATCTGGGCTAACTGGGGACCACTGGGCTCTGTGCGTAAACCTGTTAGAAAGTTCTAAAGGAGGAGTTGGAGACTGACAGTGTGAACACTTGAGAGCCATCGGCCACTCCTCTCCTGTCACCAGGGGCCATTCCTCATTTCCATCTAGGTCCCCTCATGCCAGCACCCCTCCAAGGCAGGTAGGTGGAAGAACCCAGTACTCTACCCCGTCTCTGGAACAGCCCGGTCCCTCCATCCCCTCGAGTAGCTCTGTCTTTCTCCCCGTTCTTTATGGACTCCCCCTGTCCGCCCTGGACCCGCTGGAGTAATCCAGGTGAGTCCCCCTGTCAGTGGGGCGATCCAAACCTTGTCCCTCTGAATTCAGTGCTGACCAGCCCCCTCCAGTCCCCACCGTGACAGAGGACGGGACCATTTGGTGGCACCTTGCCATTACAATTCCAACGCTGCTTCCCATTCACGGTCCCTGCGCATTAGCTCTCTCATCTCCCTGGTGGCACTGGACTGTGTCCCATGGCCCCTCTCCCCATCCCCACCCAGTGGGGCAGCCCCATACCTCGCCGAGGGCCCCCAGGCGCAGCTGCTGTTGCTGAGCCCCCCGCAGACGGGGCACACCAGGCCCGGCTGTGCTCCAGCAGCGACAGCCCCTCCCACAGGGCGTCCTGTTCCCTCCCCAGAGCCGGCATCCTCTGCAGCTGCAAACGCAGGAGGCGGAGCCTGCCTCACTCCGCGTCAGGGCTCGGGCGGGGCCACGGCCTGTCTCAGCCCCTGCTGGAGTCCACTGTCTGGTCGCCGGCTGCAAGCCCAGACGGGGCCACCGAGGGCCTGGAGGGCAGGGGACAGCAGGGGCGGGGGGGGGGGGAGACTAAGGAGACCTCACAACTGTGTGGAAATGGAGGGCCAAATGTGGCGACAAGGGCTTCCTTCTCTGAACGAATACTCACCCGGAGGAAGAAGCCGCGGGCCCCTGGGTCTTGGCGGCTTTTCCGCAGGGGCAGCAGCAGAACGGTGTAGGAGGCTGGCGCCAGCTTGCTGGGGCTCGGGCTCCCCGTGGCTCCGAGGTGGGACCGTGCAACCACACCCACAGCTGCCCGGGGCTGGACCCGGGGGCTGGACCCTCCCCTCCCCCAGGCTGCACGTCCTACAGAGTCTCAGCCTCTCAGAGCCCCTCCCGCTGTGTCGGAGGCTGGGGTGTCCCCACTTCCGGGGAGAGACCACCTCTCCTGCACTCTTTGGTCCCGTGCTGTCCTAGGGTCCGTTGCAGCTGGTCACAGAGTCCCCCGAGCAGAGACCCCGTCTCCCTACAGCAGTGTCACTGCTCGCCTGTCCCTCTGTGCACTCCTGCTTGGAGTCCCGTCTCTTTTCTGTTTGTTCTCGTGCTTCGTTTTGGCTGGTCTAAGGAAACAATAACTTTCTCCAAAATAAACTTTATTCCTAATATGGCTCAGAGTTTCTGGGAAAACTGAGAACGGTGGGTCTGAGGAACATGGAGAAACAAAGGGAGGGCGTGGCGGCCCCACCGGTCTGGGAAGTGGAGGGGGGCCGTGGGAGGACACTCAGAGGATGGCCGAGGCTGCGGGCAGCACTTCCTGTCGCAGGAAGGCGTCCAGGTCCAGCTGGGGGTCTTCCAAATCCAGCTTCAGAAACTTATGGACTAAGGCCTGGCAGCTGGCGGGGGTGGGGGCAGTGAGATAGGGGAGAATGGATGATAGAGTCCGAGCAGGGCAGAGAGGCTGCGTGCCGCACAGGAAACCCGGGCCCTGGCAAAGGCAGGGGTTTTAGCCTGGCTGGTGGCGCAGTGGATAGAGCGTTGTTCCAGAGTGCCAAGGTTGCTGGTGCAAGCCTGGGGTCACCGGCTTGATGCTGAGGTCACCAGCTCCATTCAGATGGCGCTGGCTTGATTCCGAGGCCACCGACTCAACCCCAAGGTTGCCGGTTCAAGTCCCAGTCAGGGCACGACAATCAATGGGTAACACAACAAACGGATGCTTTTTCTCTATCACTCCCTTCCTCTCTCTCAAAAACAAATACATAAATAAATAAAGTTAGGGATTTCAGAAAAGAAACAGTGGGCCAAGGCCAAGCGGCTTTCTGAGTCCCTGGAAGGGGAGAGCGGCAGAAGGTGCTGGAGAGGACTAATAAATACATGAATTTACCTGAAATTCTAACTGCCCTTCTGCTGTTCCGCTTATCTGTCTGACCTCACCCTTACTGGACTATCACCCCTGAGGCAGAAGAGTTCCAAGAAACCAGGTCAACCCCCGAGGAGGAGCATTCCAGAAAGCTGAAACCATAGAACTGCAGATGGGACATACCAGAACTTCTGACTCAACGCCCACCTGCTCAAGGCTCTCTCCTACTCTATAAAATTTTGCCCCAGAATCTGTTTCAATGCCCTTCTCCCGGAGAAGTGTGCCCGCAGGTCTTTCTCTTCTAATAAAGCCTGCACTCCTGGTGATTGAGTGCCATCTATCTCATCCTTACAAGGGACAAGGACGCTGGGTCACACGCTCACCTTTCCCTGTGCTTCTCCTTCAGCAGCTCCGCAACGGGCTGGATTGGTCTCCCGCTGCGGATCAGGTCGGAGACCTCAGAACAGGAAGGGAGCGGAAGGGGAGTTGGGTAAAAAAGAGGGAGTAAGGGTCACAAGTCCCATGGGCCCAGAGACCCCACTCCCTGAGAGGACAGTGGAAGCGGGCCCTGGTGGGCATGGTTGATGACTGACAATCAGGATCTGGTCACCTCCTTGCCACGCGCGACAAGCTTGTCCGGAAGCCGAGCCTGGGCGGCTGTGTGGGAGGCGTGGCTGGCGTCGGCCACGCCTTCGCAGACCCGATAGAGGAAGACCACGTCATTCCCATCCTCACAGGTCTCCATGGTCTTAGGAGAGAATAGGAGGGGATGGTGTGTCGTCATCACTCAGCCTCCTGCCCTGAGACCCAGGGTCAGTCCCCGTGGTGGGTGAGGACAGGGAAGGGCCGTGGCCCTGTGCCAGGGAGCCCCTTTCTGAAGGAGTTGGGCTCCAGCTTGGGGGGAATGCTTGGCCCAGGGCCTAGCTCCCTCACCAAATGCTGCACGAGGGGCCCCTGTGGCAGCAGCTGGAGCTGAACGAGGCTCAGAAAGTTGGTGGCCACAAAGACGTGGGGGCACGCGGGTCCGAGTGCCAGCCAGTGTCGGAGCACCGCAGCCAGGAGGGCGAGCCCGTCCACCTGCAGAGGACAGGGCGAGGGTGCGCACACAAAGCTCCGCCCCGCCGGCCTGGTCCTTCCCCGTCCTGCCCACACACTCCCGCCGGCCCTGTCCTTCCCCGTCCTGCCCACACACTCCCGCCGGCCCTGTCCTTCCCCGTCCTGCCCACACACTCCCGTTCCCCGCCGCCCGGCCTCCCCGCCATGCTCCTCTTCCTCCTCCATTTCCCGTTCCTCGTTCCTTGTCCACTTCTCCGCTCACCGTATTGGTTCCCTTTCCGAATTCATCCATAAGGACCAGAGACTGCTTGGTGGCATTGTTCACTGCTTTCGCCACCTGCTGGGTACCAGGTGGACAGAGAAGAGTTTCATTAGCAATGGAGGTCTATGACACACTGACCACAGTCAGCCTGTGAATAAAGCCGCTGGTCTATCTGTCCACCCTACTGGACCACAGACTCCTCAATGGTGCCAACAGGGCCTTCTACAAAGCATGGGGTCAGTGTAGAGGGCAGGCAGTAGAGGGAACCTGTTTTCTGTTCCAGTCAGGTTTCAGGGAGTGGACTTCCTTCCCCATGACGGCCCTCCCCCAGCCCTCCCCCTCTCTGCCCCTTTGACCTGGTTGAGGTCGATCATGAAAGTGGAAAGGCCAAGGGAGATGGATTCACAGCTATGAATCCGGGTGAAGATGGCGTCGACGGTCCCAATTTCGGCTTCCTCTGCCGGCACAAAGCTGCCCACCAGGGCCATGAATGTGATCAGGCCAACCTGGGCAGGGAAGGACAGAGCCTGGGGCCTGGCGGTGGGGGCTGTGGCGCAGGTGCAGCTAGACTGAGGGTGGAGGGGAGGTCACGGAGAGGTGGACACAGGTGGATGGAAGATCGTCACCTCTTCCACTCCATTTAGACTCACTAGAGAGGGACAGGGCGTGGGGAAAGGCCCCCCGGGGAACGGCGTGGACCTGTTCAGAGGTGGGGGAAGGGAGCTGAGGTCATGGAAAGATCTAGTAGGGGGTGGCTCTCGCTCAAGCGGAGAATGGGACATGTGAGTGGAAGAACAGGGTGCGGATCACGGTGTCTCCGTGACAGGCAGGGTCAGAACGCAGCAGGGACCTGGGCTGGCTGGCAGGCGGGGAATGAGGTGAGGCTGGAGGTGCCAGTGGCCCCGTGTGCCCCTTCTCCTACCTGTTTGAGGTAGATGCTCTTCCCTGAGGAGTTGGGTCCCGTGATGACTTTGACCCTGCCTTTGTCCCCACTGCACTCCACGGAGTTGGGCACGAAGGTCTGGGCACAGAGTTCCATCAGAGGATGCCTGCAGCGAGTGGGGAAGCACCTCACACACAGGCCCGATGGACGCGGCTCCCGGAGCATGGAGGCCAGGCCCCTCGCACCTGTGCCCGCCCCACCTTCGCTTCTCACCTGCCATTCTGGATTCGAACCCCAAGGAGCTGGGGAGAGTAGTGGGGCCTTGAGTAGCCGTAGTCCCGGGCAGCGCTGGCAAGAGCCAGCAGGACATCCAAGCGGGAGGCCAGGTCCAACACCCGAGTCAGGGCAGCCGTCCGCGCCAGCACCTGGCATTGCAGCTGGTACATCAGCAGGGTCTCCTGGTCTGAGGGGAGGAGACAGAGGGGCTGGGGATCAGCTCCGGAGGAGTGTGAGCGAGAGGCAGAGCACCCAGCAGGTAGACCTGGAAACGGGCTCACAGACGGTCCGAGACACGCCGAGGAGACACCGAGTCAGAGCCAGGGAGCGAGAGCGGGAGGAAAAGGAGCAGGCAGGGTCCCCTCCAGGTGGCCTGCCCTCCTGGCTTGCCACTGCTCACCCCGGATCTCGCAGTGCAGGTCCCCCAGCAGGACGTCCAGCTCCTTGGTCCGAGCGCTCCGATAGTGCAGCTTCTCCTCGGAGAGAAACTGGTGGGGGGGCTCAAGCTGTGGGCTCCGCGCCTCTCCCTCCTGTCCCGCCCCCCCCCCTCCACCTCCACCTGATTCCATTCTCCCTCATCTCGGGGCTAACACGGGTCAAACAACAGAAGACAGTTCTGTACTGGGTGCTGCTGATGGGGGAAGGCCCCTGTCGGCTGCTGGTTCCTGTTCGTCACCTCCCCACAGTGGGTCTTACCATGAAGTCCAGTCCCTCGATCTCAAAGTCAACGGCCTCCACCATGGAAGGCAGGCGGGGAATAGAGAGCAGGAAGCCGATCTGAGGAGAGCAGAGAGGGGACACGGCAGGCAGGGCGAGAGGTGCTGGCACTCGCTCTCCCCAGAGCGGGCAGGCCGCCACAGGCGTTCATGTTCTCAGAGTGCTCCATGTGCTGCTACCTGCCCCTGTGTGCCGTATAAGCCTAACCTCCCCGAAAGACCCCCGGAGGTGACCTCCAGCCCCCCGCCCTCACCAGAGGGATGTAGATGACGCTGCAGGAAGGAATACGGGAGTCCAGGTTCTCCAGCTCCTTCTGAGCAACCTCGGTGAGAAAACCGGGAAGTCCCACCAGCCTTCGTTTTTCTAGAAGGGCAGGGCGGGAGGCACATGAACATCAGAGGTAAGGCTCTGCCATGCTTATCCCAGCGGGAGCGGCCGCCGACCGAGGATGGCACCCCATCACGAGGCGGGCTCCATCTCAGGGCTCAGAGACGGCACCCCGTCACCATGCGGGGCTCCGTCTCGGGGCTCATAGACAGCACCCCATCACCATGCGGGCTCTGTCTCGGGGCTCATAGACAGCACCCCATCACCATGCGGGGCTCCGTCTCGGGGCTCATAGACGGCACCCCATCACCATGCGGGGCTCCGTCTCAGGGCTCATAGACGGCACCCCGTCACCATGCGGGGCTCCATCTCAGGGCTCATAGACAGCACCCCATCACCATGCGGGGCTCCGTCTCAGGGCTCATAGACGGCACCCTGTCACCATGCGGGGCTCCATCTCAGGGCTCATAGACAGCACCCCATCACCATGCGGGGCTCCGTCTCAGGGCTCATAGACGGCACCCTGTCACCATGCGGGGCTCCATCTCAGGGCTCATAGACAGCACCCCATCATCATGTGGGGCTCCATCTCAGGGCTCATAGACAGCACCCCATCACCATGCGGGGCTCTGTCTCGGGGCTCACAGACAGCACCCCATCACCATGCGGGGCTCCGTCTCGGGGCTCACAGGCCCGTCCCCACAACCCACACTCACTCTCATCAATTTCAGGATCTATGTTGGGTAGGACTGTGAAGTGATTCGCAGCAAGACTGCCCTCAAAGTCCACCTGAGGAGGCAAGAAGTCCAGTTGCTATATTATAACCCAGCACTGTCTCTGGGTCCTGGTCGTCACCTCTACCTGGGCCCCAGTTCTCCCTGCAGTCCCTGATCTAACCCTAACCCTCGGACCACTCCCCTGATGTCCTGCCACCTCCTGTCACCATCCCGTCCTGGAGTCATTCAGCAGTCCTCGGTGTCTCCCAGCCCCCCCCCCCCCCCCCCCCCCGCATCGCCTGCCCTTCGTCCCCGAGGGGCGGGGCCGCTATCCTTCCACTCACCACTTTCCCAATGAGGCTGACGACAGGCTGCAAGTCATCGGAGAACTCTTGGGCAATGTCCCTAAAGAGCTGGATGGACTGTGGCAGGGAGCGGCAGGCGTCCCTCAGGCCCAGGGCGCTGCACACCGTCTGCGGGAGAAACGGACAGAGCAGGGTGGCCCACACCCGGCCCCAGCTGAGGCAAGGGGACAGGACTGGACTGAGGACAAAGACCAACAAGGAAAAGCAGAACAGCGAGGACAAAGAAGATCTCAAAGGCAGAGAAGAAATAGTGAGGGAGGAAATGTGCCAGGCTCTGCACTAAACACCGAGGCCAAAGACAGCAAGATATGGTCCAGGTCATTATGCACTTACAGCATAGGAGGAAGAAAAAATTTTAAAAAGGACCTGACTGGTGGTGGCACTGTGGATCAACTGTCGATCTGGGATGCTGAGGTCCCAGGTTCGGAACCCTGAGGTCGCCGTCTTGAGCATGGGATCATCAGCATGATCCCATGGTGGCTGGCGTGAGCCCAAGGTTGCTGGCTTGTAGCCCTAGGTCGCTGACTTGAGCAAGGGGTCTCTGGCTCAGCTGGAGCCCCTGGGTCAAGGCACATACTGGAAAGCAATCAATGAACAACTGAAGTGCCACAGCTATGACTTCATGCTTCTCATCTCTCTCCCTTCCTGTCTCTCTCTTTTTTATTTATTATTTTTTACAGGGACAGAGAGAAAGTCAGAGAGAGGGATAGATAGGGACAGACAGACAGGAACGGAGAGAGGTGAGAAGCATCAATCATCATGCGACACCTTACTTGTTCACTGATTGCTTTCTCACATGTGCCTTGACCGCGGGCCTTCAGCAGACCGAGCCACCCCTTGCTGGAGCCAGCGACCTTGGGTCCAAGCTGGTGAGCTTTTTGCTCAAGCCCGATGAGCCCGAGCTCAAACTGGCAAGCTCAGGGTCTCGAACCTGGGTCTACGCATCCCAGTCCGACGCTCTATTCACTGCGCCACCGCCTGGTCAGGTCTGTCTGTCACTCTCTCTCTCTCTTGCTAATACATAAATTAAGTAGATAGATAGAAGAGGTTATATCTATAGGTGGAAAGAAGGGACAAGGATAGAAGCTGTAATTAGTTGACTATCTTTTGTTTGAGAGATTTGACTTTGGAACCATGTAAATATTTTACATAATTATAGAATTAAGTTTTAAAAAGAAATTTCTATAAATAAAATATATAATGAAGCAAATGAACATAGATGTATGTCCGTATAGTGCCATAACTACCCAGAGAGGAGCTATTCCAAGTAAATAAAACACAGTCACTTGTATGTTCCCAGTGGGGACAAAGAGAACTGTCTCCTCTCCATTCAAAAAATCTTGTTTTTTTGCCTTGGCTTGTAGTGTGGTGGATAGAGCATTGTCCTGGAACACCAAGGTTGCTGATTTGATCCTGGGGTCACCACAAATCAGGCTAAAGAAAATTATTTTAAAAAAAGAGTAACTACCACCTGACGTGTGGCGGCACAGTGGATAGAGCGTCAACCTGGAACGCTGAGGGCACGGGTTTGAAACCCGTTGTTGCCAGGTCAAGGCACATACAAGAAGCAACTATAAGTTGATGCTTCCCAGTCTTACCCCTGACCCCTGCCTTTCTCTCTCTCCTCCCTCTAAAATCAGTAAATAAAATCTTAAAATAATAATTTTATTTTAGAAATCATACTGCGGACCTCGCTGGTTGGCTCAGTGGCCCAGCATATGGATGTCCCCGGTTCGATTCCTGGTCAGGGCACACAGGAGAAGTAACCATCTGCTTCCCCAGCCCTCCCCCTTCTCTCTTTCTCCCTCTTCGCCTCCCACAGCCATGGCTCTATTGGTTTGAGTGCATCAGCCCTGGGCGCTGAGGATGGCTGCACCTCAGGTGCTAAAAAATAGACCAGTTGCGAGCATCGGCCCCAGACGGGGGTTGCTG